>JABMIG010000148.1:0-393879 GCA_013187285.1 Cyclotella cryptica | reverse complement strand
CCAGATTAAGGAGCACGTTTTCAGTGAATTCGAGAAGGGAAGTTGACGCCGAGGTCCGAAATGCTTGTCTGGTCTTGTGCATTCTTATGCCCTTTTAAAAGTAGCAGTATTCTGGATTATGGTGTGTGTATTGTATTGCACAATATTAGGTATGGTATATTATATTTTGTACCATACACCTTTCATGTCTCTAGAATAGTCGAGTCACTGTCGCCACCTTCTCCTTTTTGCGAGGGATGTCGTTTTGGTCCGTTATTACTGTCTGTTATTGTACTGTGTATTGTACGATATCGTACCATACGTACCAATATTGTACAGTGTATCCTACTGCCTCGCATTGTCTCGCCCTCTCGCCCCACTGCCCCAATGCAGGATGTTTTCTTCGTTTTGAGGGCGGTACCATAGTATGAGCATAGTATGGTAATCAATTGTGAAGAGGGAGAGGAGGAACGAAACAGAACGAAACTATCATACCAACGCGTTTTATCTAACAGCTCCGTAAAATAGTGATTCAAGAACGCGTATGAGGCGTTGGCTGGATGGAGGCTGAAGCTGGATCAATCGATACTTGGTTCTCCTCATATACTCCATCAATTCTGTGCTAGTTTTTGGTCGATGCTCCAGGCGAATATAAAGTGATCGAACCCAGACGGAAACATAAGCACTAATTCTACTTTGAATCCACCAGCCGACACACGTCATGAGCGATCGAGCTGGCAAACCAATCTCTCAGATGAGCAGCCGCCTCATGAAAATTCTACATGACGTACGTCCATCTCCATCAAAGGATCCATCCTCTCCGGGAGGGGTCGAGTTCACCATAGCCGAAGACAGCGACATCTCTTGTAAGCGCGTTTATGGAGAGTCGAGGAAGGGGTGCAAACAGACACTGGAGGAGTTAAGGGAAATCGAGAGGCATCGTCGGATGCTTCTTTTGAGGGTGAGTGGCTGAATTTATAATGCGAGGAATTATGTTATCTTTCACGGACCAATTTTATCTCAACTCTTTTCGCATTACAGGCAGAACTCCCCTTCTGGCGGATCATTATTTGTTGGACCGGCACCTGCCTCTCTCAAGTCGTCACAGATTCTCTTATCTGGTGCACATTGGTTACCTACATTTCTATTCGTATCTCTGCACATGCAATCGATTACGTGCCTTCTTCCATAGAGGCATTGAGTCAAGATAATAACATAGCCATTCTGGGTGGATTCCTCTCCTTTTTCTTGGTACTTTTCGTTAATCAGACAAATGAACGATTCTTTCAGATGTACAGACTTTCGAAGGCTTGTTCAGGGAGAATCCAAGATGTTGCCGGTTTAGCAAAGGCCCAGCTGCCCCCAGAACTTGCCGACCGACTGGTGCGCCATATCAATGCCGCGCAAATAGCTGGATACGTTGGATTGAATGCTATAGGACATGGCTGTCCATACAGCAAAGCCCACTTCTTTGATCATTACAATAGTCAATACAACCTCTTGACAGCAGATGAGATGAATATTTTGCAACATCATGACATGGAATACTCGGCGTTGTACATGAAAGAACTTGTCACGTGGTGCCAGCTTGATTTAGCTTTGGCACGGAAGGAGGGGCACATCGACAGGTATCAGGAAAAACAAATGAATGACTGCATCCTTCAGTTCCGTGCCTCTATGGATGGGATATATGATTACACTGACCAACCACCTCACTTCTTCTATATTCATTTCTTGGTGTTGCTATCTGCCATTTATCTGCCACTATTTGCAATTGATACCGCTGTTGCAGCTGGCTGGGGTGAGGATAAATATATTGGATTGGATATCATGAATTTCATCATTGTACTCTTGCAAGGTATCTTTGTGGTTGGGCTGAGATCGCTAGGAACCAAGATGATTGACCCTTATGGTGACGACCTAGAGGATCTCAGTGTCATTCTATATGTCGAGTCAACATTGGAAAATTGTAGTGCTATTATGAACTCAACTCAGCCGGATTACAGTAATTTTCGGGATCTTGACAGTTGAAGACATACATGATACATGCACGACAAAAGCTAATTTGACATTACTTAGATTTTTAATTCCTTCTCGTTACTATTTTCAAAGAAGGTTGTAAATTCAGTAATATGTCAGGAGGCATGCATTGTTTTAGTTTTCAAGCAACTTCTCCCATCATACTCAACAAATAGCCTCCATTCGCTCTGGCAACGATGCCATGTCACCAAAACTAGCTGTTTCCTACTTGACAACAGTGATGCCATGCTTTGTAACTAACTACCAGTGTATCAAAGAAGTGAGAGATCTATTCCTATCATCTTAAGATCTGACTCATCAACACAAAATGCTAGTAGATCATATACTCATTTGGAAAAAAGTGTTGCTTGCCCTATGCACTCTTTCTCTTTTACATGACAATAATATGCAAGAAAAATCAAATAAAACTCTGAAACCAAAAATACCCGTAGTGGAACCTCCTCTGTATTCAGACACAACCCTATCATAGTTTTGATTGCAATATCAATTGAAATCTGTGGAATTAAACTGTTGCATTGATACAAACTTTTGTTCACAACATGGATTGCATTGAAAACATGTGCACAACAATACTAAATTTATTTAAACAGAATAAAAACACAATGTAGTCCAAATTTGATTCCATTACTTTCATTGAATGTTCATAATTGTGTCAGTTATCAAAAGTACAAATGATATCAAGAACTGGAGAAGCCAAATAAATTATTTGAGCCCATTCAATTGTATGAATCATGTACTGAAGATTCAAAAGGCAAGTGCATCACAGTTAGAACTTTCACAGTGGCTTGGCTAGTTGTGAGCCTAATGTGTTGTTTGTACTCATACCGCAAAAAATAATAAAAAGCATCATGCCATGATGCCATTATCAGGCTGCATTTCAAAAGTAGCTCAAAAAGTTTCCACCCAAACAGATGTGTTGGCCTCTTTGGGAGAAAGCTTATTTTTCGCCCAAATATATTCTTAGGGTAATTGGTCTTTGTTTCATGCCCCATTTTTTCTGTTGCACAACCACAAAAAAGTTGTTTTCTCAGCAGTATGAAATATTTTCTGGTTGCTGCTTGATCCTTCTCATGGCAGCCTTATTGCATAAAGGAAATCATTGTATTTGAAAGTGGCTTGGGAATTGATGTTAAAGACTTTCTCAAATTATCTTGGGGGGCTGACACGTCATAAAATGGAAAAGGTGACAACAAACACCAAGGCAACAATTAGACATCACCCAACAAGAAAGAACAAGGATAACCTCAAGAACAACCCTTCGTGGACCCACACTCCTTCCTGGTGACAAGACTATGATAATGACTTTTTCATTTGTACCCTGATTTGCAGTTTGTGGGGTTGTTGCATCCATTGGATGCATCACATCGTTTGAGAAGGAATGATGTTCTGATCTATATAGAGGGAATTGTTGTCAAGAGAACAGATGGGACAGAAGTGATGGCAGTGGTGATGATTGGTGATTATTGGAGTGTGAGATTCATTGTTTCGGTAGTTTTGCGAATCATTGTGTTTCAGTAGTTTTGCGAATCATGGTTTTACAAAATCATGTCAAAAAATCTCTGTATCATTTCTCAATGACTTTATGCACTGCCTTTCTGTTGTGAATTGTGTCATTCCTCTTGGCATACTTGGAACTGAATGATGTTCATTCAATCTCATAAAATGGGGAAATGGGAATTATACAAGGCCAACTTGAAAGTCATTCCAGTCCTCATGATGATGCTGACATTTATTGGGATTATACCACTTGCTTGGCATTGTTGACTGGAGCAATGTCTGGTGTGTGCCGTAAGGTGGGTACCATTTCAACGTTAGTATTAGTGAATGTGGTAATGTTTCTATGACCGATTCAGGATTTTGTCCAAAGGGAGCAACCTCCTGAGAAAGGAGCAATATCATATCCAATTATAGCAAAATTTCTAGGTTTGATCATTTGCTAATTGTATTTGGCTATGTTGCTGAAATCAATGAAACCGACAAAGCTGCAAAATCCATGAAATGTCAGGAGAGGAACTTAAGAAGATGTTTGATGTTTCGTAAGTCTCTTATTTCTTGTGTGGAATTTTCTCTCTGATATAACTATTTTCTTGCTTCCAAGTCAACAGAAACTCAATCTTCTATTTGCAACTCCCCCAGAAGCACAACATTTACAAAGGAAGCTGTGTTAATTGTACTCTAGTGGTGTAGTTTATATTGCAAATAATACAAAAACCGAAGAAAAGTGACTACAAGAAAAGAAAAGCTACTATTACAGAGGAAGTTATTTTAGTAATACTGCAGTTTCAGGCAAAAGTAGTGTAGGCAAGGAGGAAGAATAGACATCAATTTCATTAAGATATACACTTACTTTGTAAAATCTATAAACATATATATTCTTCTTGACATTACTTAATTATTCTGAAAATGACGGCCCACACCACACCACAACACAAGAGTGAAGGGCTATTACAACAAATACCTTGATTATATTAGCCATTGCCATGACAGAGCAACTAAGGGCTGTCTTAAATTCTGTATCAAAAAACATGGTGTGCTAAGAGAAATCATAGCCCACTCGTATGCCCTTTTGCTGCCAGATGGAGTTAGAATACTTTTGCATGAACAAGAAAAGTTTGAAGACTAAAAATCATCAGTCCATCATTTCTGTTGATCATTTCTGCCCATAACACAAGCTGCCAGAACACATCATAGAATTTACTTACTCACACTGTCTTCTCTCCTTTCATCATATGCTCATAAGTGTTGAAGGCACAACAGAAGTGATATTTCTAAGAAAATATTTTCCAAATTTTGAGTATTTGTAAATAGAAGAATATTTTAAAAAATCTATATGAATCTTATTTGAGGATTTCAATCAGAAAACCTCTTTATAAAGAATAACTAACTGCTGAGATACAAATCCCATTTCTGTTTGTCTCTTGGTTATATATATAACAAACCACAATGACTTTTCATTTGTCTGAACACACAAACAAAGCAATTGTAAAAATTTCAGCACAACTCCCATAGCATTTTTCATTACTCCAGACTCCAGAATTAATGGTTGATTTGTTCCTAACATGATAACTGTTGCATCAAGATTACTGAAAAAGTTGCAAAGTATTGAGACTTATTTCATCCTTAATTTTATTCAGTTGTGACATGGACTTTTTTCCATCATCTTTTGAAAGTGATGCTAAGACTCTGTTTGGTCCTTCTATAGATGGTTTGTTTATTGTTGCAATCATTAATTTTTGGTATTCCCATTACTTACAGTATCTGTTAAAGAGATGTTCTCCTTAAATTAACCCCATACAAGAAATAAAAGAAGCAGTCCATGGTGTTGTCCACAAATATCTCCCACTCCTCCTTTGGATAGAAAAGTGGTAGTCGCCTTTTTTGTTGTTAGTACTGTTATAATTCATCCCATTTTAGTCCAAAATCCAATCTTCACAGACAAAAATTATCATCTAACAAGAATGGATCAAGAAGAAGCCCATAAGAAGGTTGATTGTAAATTCTGATGATTCTTCCTCCAACAGAGATCCCATCAATCACCCAAGTAGGGCTGATATAAGATTTTTGTATATTGTTACAATTAATTTTAATCCACTTACAATTTCTTGTCGCTCATCTACCAAAGAGTCTTTTCAATTTCAACACAGGTTTTGTGCAGAAAAAAATGTGATATCTACAACAAGAAACCCGAAGGCAAAGGAAGAACTTGCTGCCCAACTCCCCTTCTCACATGTTGAAGATCCCATTTCAAGATTTCAAGAAGGCTAGGACAACAAGCAACAACTGGGATGCTGTTTGATGCACCTTGTATGCCAACCAGAACAAAGTGACGGAAACTCTCCTATCCAACATCAATGCTTATGGATTGGGTTGCAAGATATCTCATGATGAACATAGTGGCAAGCTTCCCAAACAATCAAGTTTTGTGTTCTTGATATCATCAGCTGCAACATGTGGATGATGTTAAGGGGTAACATATACTTGGAAGATTGCCAAAACAGTATTTCCCATTATGAAAAAATTGATCCTAGCTATTACAAAACTAATGATGTTGCTTTTGATGGAATTTCTAATGTCCAAGATGCTGCGTACTTGTTTAAGGAACATTCACATACTGTCACAGCAATTGTTAGGAAGTGGAATGGTCCCTGCCCAATAAAAAAAAGTCAGTTTGCTAAAAAAGGAAAGTGTACAATTGTTGGTTGCACAGATTTCCCATTTGATCAAACTATTTATTCCCCTTACTACATAAGCCTTTTAATGTATTTGAAATACTTGCCACCCCTCTATGTGGCTTGTTTACAGCATAAAAGGCTCACAAAAATGTTCAAAGTAGTTTATAAAGCCACCAAATTGCAGGATAGGGCAAGGCAATACAGCTGATGAGGATTCTAATATCAAGGAGTCCTTTGGCTCAATCTGTTGGTACCAACGCCTTCTGGGAGATGAATCAATTTGGTCATGCGGTTGCATTCTCTTGAAACTGAGGGATTTTGGACCTAACGTGTCTGCTAGACAATGTATCGTATATATATCTGTGAAGGCTTGTATCTATGAAGATTAGTGGAATTGATGGAGTGAAATATGACATGCGTCAATATGACTGTCTGCTCCTGCAATCCGTTAAGGAGGTAATAGAGAAGTGGCAGAGAGATATCTGGCTTTGAACTTTAAGATGGCATGTGAGGCAAGCTTGGACTTTGATATTCAAAAGGTTATGGGAGAAGTGGAGACAACCTAGCTAGAGAGAGGTACAGTATTGGTGTAGTTACTTCTTGTGTTAATTCATAACCAACCAACTAACTTGTCATTGTGTCATAGATCATTACTCTAAAGATGAATTAAATGATTGTGCAGGAGAAGGGAGTGATATGATTATGCATCAGTGGAGAGTTCACAGTCTCTCTGACAATAGATGAATAATGATGATGCTGCCATTCCTCACTTTGCCTTTATCATCTTCATGTTGGGATACTCAAGATATGTGAGTGTTACAAACCTTGCTTGTTATATGATGTTGTTTGTGTTGGTTGTTTGTGAAGTCCTGACCTCATCATTGTATTTTTTGCTTCAAAATCAGAGAAGAGGAATCCAGAGGAAAGACTGGCCGGTAAATTGTTAATGTTTCCATAGCTCATTCCAAACAACTTCCTCATAGAACAGAGCTACATTGATCAACAAATTTTACAGCAGAAGGATAACAAACTGTGGGCCATGCAGGGATACTTCAAGTTTAGGTATTTATGGATCATAGTCAATACTATACCCATGTACTGAGGTGCTTGGGAAGCTGGGGTGCAGGGCATTGCACAACTTGTTGGAAATTTGACAGCAGAGCAGCTATGGAATGTCAACAAGTGCAATAAAGGAGGACAGAGAGCCAATCCAGGGATGGAGAAGACCAAGAAGCAGGCAGCAATTGTGGTGGCAGATAGCCATGAGAGTCAGCTCTTTGTTGGATAGTAGCACAGAAGGTGGGGTTAGTCAATTATTAAATTTAATTATAGTGGATATTGGGGGTGGTTATCATTATTCTATCTTTTGGCTAGCAAAAGTTTCCATTAAAGGTTACTGCAAAATTAATGTATCAATTTTGACTTCAGTGTTATCTCCCATCAAAATACCTTGGAGTACTTGTAATCAACAGTAAAACAATGAAATAATATTACTCTGCAGTTTCTGCCATCATTTAGACATTGTGGCTAAGATAGGAAATAGAACAGTATCAACCACAGTAACACAGTAACATACAGTCAACAGAATTTGGACTAATGCAAAACCCGGGGCACAGGTTACACCAGGGTATAGGTTACTCAGGCCAGTTTCCTTGACATTTTGTTTTTCTGATGTTTACAACATGCTAAACACACGGTAACCTTCATGGATGATGTCTCCGTATCATCAGCAACACACCTACATTTACGGGACGGCGTAACTCCAGCTGGTTGTCAAGATATTCATATTTGCCACAAAACTAACATCACAACAATTACACAACAGTTAGAAATGATGGGAATATTTATTTAGTGCATTGTTAGCGTTTGCGACCAACATGGTACCATTTCTTACAAAAAAGATAACGTAAATTTCAAGATACCAATTTTTGTTACCGTCTTAATTTTGCTAGCTTTGACCGAGGGAGGTATAGGTTGTCTCAAAATGTATCTTTTGACATTTTGATAAGTCAATCCCCGGGTTTTATGGTAGTGCTAGTGTGTATCAAACTTGTGAAAAGTGTAGTCTAACTGTAACACAACATGCTGTGACATCAAATAATTTGACTACAACTCAGTTATATTTCTGGAACAAAGAGAGACTACTATAATTAACCTGCCTAAAGTAAGATGTGCTCAGTTGCTTAAAAAATCAGAGCTGTAAATAATAGTCAGTCCATGTCACTTCAAGAGTACACCCTCAGCTTCAATTGCAACTTGGTGTTTGCATTGTGTGACCCATCCCTCGAACAAAGTTTTGTTATGCCACCATGCACACCACCATGCACCTGCAAATATAATGGTATGTCCTGATGTAGTATAACCATTTCTTCTTGACGACATGCTCTCTGTAACTCCAAAATTACCCATCACTCACAAGAATCATTTTTCGAGCTGTTACAATGTTGTAACCTGTCCTTGGTATTGCTCTTGTTTTTTCATATCCATCTGATTTTGGAACGGGACTCTGGAATCATGTTCCCTCTGTGCTGTTTTGTTTCACCCAGCAAAATATCATAATGACAGCTAAAAACAATAAAATGACTACACTACAGAGTAGGAGTAGAACTGGATTTTACAGATTACAACAAATACTTCTAGATTTTTGTAATCTAGAACAAATGAAATAGTCTTACCTGGTCTTACATAGAAACATACTTGTTTGAATGGTGATTGATTTATTGTTCTTTTCGAGAGGTCAACCTCAATGTACAAGAACAGCTAAGAACAGCCCAGCAACCCGACAACATACATGATTCCAACAGTGTTGGGAACCCCGGGAAAAGAGCTCCCCATCAATATATGGTAGTGGGTGTCACAAAGATATCTTCATCCTTTTTGACTGGTGACAGAGAGACACACTTTTCCTTTCTCAAGGCACAGTCTTATTTGTCATCATAAATGATGTATTGGACTCCTAATTGTGTTAATGGGGTCAAGATATCGCATGGATTGGCTTTGCTTGTGGTTCATCTTGATGAGATAGAGACTCCACCTTGATGGCTTATGCCTGGTGATGACAAGAGTGATATTATTTATAGTAATCTTCAGTGGTACACTTGATCAGAGGTTGATACCAGAGTATCCTACGTCCTGTTTTTATGACCGTTATAGACTACTTCTTGACCCATTGGTGTATTTGAAATTTTAGCCTATCCAATACACCAATAGTTCTTATTTGGGCATACTGTATTTTTGATGTGCTGTCATCAGTTTTCTACTCTTTCACGATGACTGCATTTACACAGTCAAACGCCTGTTGATGAATATCCCTAGTCTTTTTGGATGGGTGTAATTATTGCAGGAATAGCTAGAAAATCCCTTTGTGTTCTTGGTGGAAATGTTTTTGTCTCTTTTCAATTTTTACAGTTTTATTTGATAAAAGAGGTTAAGCCCTGTGTCAGTAACTAGAACAAGAACATTAAATGAGATGAAGCAGAACTTCTATCATCTTACTTTAAATTGAGTTTTTGCTGGTGTAAGCAAATCACAAGAAAGTTTTGTTCCAAGAACCACCTCAATCATAGAAATGTAAGGTTTTTAAAGTCAGAGATCAAGTGTAGACCATTCTTTCTCAAAAACTATTCATTACTAGATTTTACCACCATAGAGATTGTACAAAAATGTGGATGCAATACATACACACATAAAATATAGACGGACCATTCTGCTGGTTAAGATTGCCACATACTTGGCTAACTATTATTAAAATTCTTATTGCTAGGTACCAAAATGAATTCTGGTGCACTGGGAAATTGCTAATTTGTTCCCTCGAAAGTCATTCAACTTAACATGATCTGTATTTATGTTCATTTTAGATCATTTCTGAAGATTGTAAAAATTCAAGTCAGGAATTAATGCAGAAATTTCAGAAGAAAAAACTGAGTTAATTTTACCCAATTGAATTGTAACACAAAGCTCTGAGTGCAAATACATCCATCAACAGAGTAGGGATACCATCCCAGTGTCATCAACTCTTTTTGTCTTGTTTGGCATATGAACATTTCCCACCTCAGTCAAAAAGCAGGGTGAGCATTTCACTGTGTCTTGTCCACCCATCATCAAAAGAAATTTGTTCAGATCCACAGAAATGTTGAGAAAATCATAGCAACAATTTTTGCAGATTCATGGTTCACTTCTAACTTGTCTTGAATTTTCATCACATCCTCATCACTCAACCTTCTGACAATAAGGACAGAAATTGTGATGACAAGTACAACTGACAATGACATAAAGGTTTTGAGATGATTCTGACAACCTTGGTGAAGGTCTGGTAATGTCACAAGTGACAAAATTAAAATGACCCTGATGACTCTAATGAGAATGACTACCCCATGCAAACCTTTCTAACAAACTGTTGGTGACCCCCAGTAATGGTCACTGGCATCTGTTGAAAGTTGCCTGCCTTGCAGATAAATTGAGGAAATGAACAGGTACAACCAATATAGTTACTTGCAGAGACTTCTTTATTTTATGTCTACTTAGTTACCTTTTTGATATATGCTACCATCACACAAGTACAACTTCTAGTCATGAATTCATATGAGGAGAGAAAACACTTAGCACATAGATGTGCTGTTAAGACACAAAGCTCAAACTGCATTGACATTATTATTAGCCTGACCTAAGCCGTTTTGATGTAGTTTTTACTTTGTAGTAAACGGGTAGATACATGTTGTTGAAAGAATTTAATTATGAGAGTTACACTACTGAAAAAGGTATTGCATGGTACTCTAGGTAATCCATGCATCACCAAGCACAGGTGATCCTGTTAGAGATTGAGGTGATTTAGGGCAGTTCCATGACTGCTCCTTTTCTCTCAACTGCCAACAGGAAATATCCCATGAGAAGGTTTCTGAGAAAGAAATCCTCTCTTGGATATTTTGTCCAAGAAACACCTAGAATGTATATGGGTGTTTCCCAAGAAAGAAATTGTCTTTTGAATATTGTTTCCCAGAAACAATATCTTATGACTATTGTACTTCCTTTGTGTTACACAAAGGGAAGAGGACCATTGGAGGTTCCAGGTGGAACCTCTTTGGGTTTACCAGTTAAGGTAGATATTTGGCCTATGTCATAGCCCAGTTGATGTTCAGTTGACATGTTGTTAAACATATTGCTGAACATGCACCAAGAAAATGCCATATCTATAAATGTTAGGTCCCAATCCATAGCCACACCACCCCAGCTTTGAAACAGGGTATGTTTTTCCATGTTTTGAAACAGGTACATTTTTGTCCCCGAAATGAGCACTGTACCAAGTTGGGGCACCAAGTTGGGTTGCCAAGTTTTGAGACTGGGGCACTGTCCTAAAACCCCAAATCATCTCTTGTCTCATTTGGCATTAATGCCCATAT
Organism: Cyclotella cryptica; assembly: GCA_013187285.1. NCBI lineage: Eukaryota > Bacillariophyta > Thalassiosirophyceae > Thalassiosirales > Thalassiosiraceae > Cyclotella > Cyclotella cryptica. The sequence continues at coordinate 382,292 of JABMIG010000148.1, read as the reverse complement.
GGGATGACACTATGTTCTCCCGAATTGGGTCACTGTACAATTCAGCAAACTGGTGGGCTACATTGAGGAAAGAGAAAGGACTGCTGTCTCTTTAACCATATTTGCAGACATACATGATTACTGTTGATTGTACTGATTCCTTTTGGTCAAAACATACCACATGCAAACATTCATCAGGTGTACATATGTTGTATGCAAAACTAGACGGGTAAATAGTAAAAGGACTACATAAGATAATATTCTTATTATGGCACAGCATCTTTTGAACCCAGTATTTTTATGCTATGTCACAGAAAAGGTTTGCAAACCAAAAAATAATGTCCCTGTGCCTCCCACTAATAAATTTGTGCTGTCCTAAGATTCCACACATCCACCTTTATTATGGTATGTCCTAAAACAATTTCTATGTCAAAAGTATGATTTCACATGACTCCCAAGATGCTCACAATATCTCAAGAAACTACACAACATCCCCCTGCAACCATAATCCAGAACTACCCTTTGATGAATCATAAGTTAACTTGTGAGCCTCACACCAGTGCACTTTGGCACATCCCACAAGATGTGTTATGGCATAAATTCCCAAGTGTCATGAGTATGAATAGATCGTGCTCATGATCGTGGCTGATAGGTCAGATAGGTGGCCTAACAACCTACCTCAAAATGCGATCATAAATGGTACTAACCTATATTCTTTACCTCAACTAAGAATGTCCCCAAATTGCCACCGGGGTCCAAAAATGCAAGTGCTCATTTGAGGAAAAAACATCCCAGCTTTGATATGGGGAAAAAATCGTGCACAGTTTCAAAACTGGGACGGTGATATATTGGGGGCTAACAGTTACAAACTTCTTATCCTATTGTGAAAGACTGGTGCAAAAAATCTTGCAGTGACTGCTAGTAATTGAAAAGGGGAAAATTCACAGTTTTTTGCCAATATCATTAATTCTCTTAAGAACTGTTTACCTAAAACCATTAATTATCTGACTTGTGTCTGTCAACTGTTTGTGTCATGAGCTGTAGATTGTCCAATACTTTACACGGTATTGATACACCTAGCTTAACCTAAATATAGGACTCCTTGATACACGTTATATTTGGAGGCATCTCACAAAAGTTAACTTTGAAAACTTTGTTCTTGCCTTACAGCTCTGCAAAGTCAACTATGAAAGGTTGCATTTTGTCTGGTCAACTAGTACACGCGTGCTCAGAATAGCACCCTATTGTAGCTATGTCTAGTAGGCACTAACCCAATAAATAATATTTCTGTCATGATGTTTTGCAGCCATTGCAGCTGCAATCCTTGTTTGTTGCCACTTTATTGCAAAGCTGTTGCTAAAGAATGTTCTAACCTTGAGACCTCCCACAGGAGCAGTCACAGGTGCTAATATCTCTATCGCTGCTTTGTTCAAACTGAGTACTGAGTTGTTGGACCACACAATCATGTCATAATTCCTGAATGAGTTGCTGCTTTCATTTGTTACCTCTGTCCTAATAAAGACGGCACCGATAAGGGATATTGTGATGACTGTGCAGTGCATCCCACTGTGGAGAATGTGGAAGGAAATTGTGAAGGCCCTGCAGTGCATCCCACTGTTGAGAACGCAGAAGGAGAAGAAGCAGAAGAACAGGGCAGAGGGCAGTTTGGGATTCATGATGAGGCTTTGAATACTTCATAGGAAGATGTGGAGGAAGAAGCTACCTCCACTCCAGTTGACTATGATGCTGGAGAAAATGTGGAGGTTTCAGGTCAATTCCATAACCAAAAATTCAATGCAGATCACATTAGAGTTTTTGTTTTGCATTCACCCATTGAAGGATAGAATGTTAACTTTGACCTATTCCATTCAGCTCTGCAACATTTATATGCAGGGACAAAGAGACATACAACAAAATTGCTATGTATTGATTTTTGAGGTTGATGGAATGTTCTAAGTCTTGTGCAATTAGTTGTAAAACCACAAAATGCTCCGCTATATGTCAAATGAATAACACAGACCACAGACATTACTGCTGAATTCTTCACTTCTTCAAGTCATCCTCCTAACTTTCAGATTCAGAATCCACGGTTGCTTCCTCTTCTTGAATGATGGATTGCGCTCTACTCAAATGCAAATGGAAGACCAGATGTATGACACATTAGCTCATACTCTTGACGGGTTTCCAAGGATCTATGAGACAACTAACCCATTCAACAATAGACTTTGTTGTATCTCCTCATGTGACACAGGAGATATCAGGAAAAGATCTGTGTTTGCACAAGTTCCCTCATCCTTGTACTTCATTTTACTAGTGAAGTACTTAGTCTTCGCAAGTTTAGGAAATGGAAGAAGTTGTCAATGAATTGGCAGAACCCCCTGCCTCAGGACATTGGCACATGACACCTCCACCGGTCGCACGTGGAGAGACAGGGGGCGAAGAAGAAGAAGCCGCAGAGGCGCAAGAGGCGCAAAAGTCATCAACACCAACAGATGGAGGATCAAGTGTGCAAAGATGGATGTTGGGATCTTGCATGAGAGGCAGATTGTGTTGCTATTGGCTGCAGTGAATGAGATGGACTTAGGCATCCTTGTTAGTTTTTGAAGATGTGTTAGCGCTAGAAGAAATGGAGAGGCATAAGTCATTACGTAGGTCTTCTAGGGCTAACTTTTTGTGAGAAATCCAACCAAACCATCAGAAGGAACCAGAAAGGAGGGGAAGACAGCAAAATGAGAGGATTTTGTCAACATGTCGACAATTGTCGGAATGTTTTTTTATCTTGCTGACAATTGTCCATCCGATACTGGTGAGGGTTAAGAACTGTTAAGAAAGACCTGTCCCAGAAAACAATTCAAATTTGAGTATCGGGATTCCAAATTATTCAGGACCCACCAGCGACCATCAAAAACAGGCCACAAAGCTCTATTGTACGTGTCAACTGTGTGAACCATCACAAACCAACCCCATCCCTTAAAATAAACATGACGCCTCCCTCCCGCCTCTCTCTCCAATCCCCCCGCCGTCTCCTCATCAAGGCCGGCACCTCTACCGTGACCTCCGCCTCCGGCTACCCCTCCCTCGCCCGTCTCGGCGCCATCGTCGAACAAGTCGCCGAACTCCACCGGAAAGGCATTCAAGTCATCATTGTCAGCAGCGGAGCCACCGGCATGGGGAAACGATTGATGAGGCACAAGGGGCGAATGAATATGAGCTTGTCCGAAGCGGCTTTGAATGACAGCCCGACCAATGGAGGGAGTGAGGATCATTTCGTTTCCATGCTTCGCAGCAATGAACGACCGCATACATTGGCCAATGCGAAGAAGACTTACGACTCGGCTTGTGCGGCGGCGGGCCAATTCGAAATGATGAATTTGTACCATTCTCTCTTTTCACAGATGGATATTTCCTCGGCTCAGGTGTTGTTGACACAGGGTGATTTTGCCGACGAAGGTCATTTGAACAATTTGCATTATTCCATTGAGCGATTGTTGAGTGTTGGTATCATCCCGATTATCAATGAGAATGATGCTGTTAGTGCCAATAGGGGGTACACAGAGGGTGACTTGTTTAGTGATAATGATTCACTGGCTGCGTTATGCGCGAGGTCTTTTGGATGTGACTTGTGCATCCTGCTGACGGACGTGGATGGAGTGTTCGATCGTCCACCGAAGGAAAAAGGGGCAAGATTGTTGCCCTTCTTTTCGCGAGACCAAAGCGTTGGCATTGGTGAAAAGAGTTTGCATGGACGAGGTGGAATGGAAAGCAAGATAACGGCAGCGCAATTCGCCGTCGAGGAGGGGAGCAAATGCCGAGCATGTATTGTGTGTAATGGTGATGATATGAACGCTATTCGGTCGGTGGTGGGTGGTGGAGATGAGGGAGGAGAATCAGTTAAGGGGACCTTGTTTGCTACGCCCGGAAGTGAGTTGGAGAAGATGGCGTTGCAGGAAATGCAAGAAATTAATGTGAGTGGTGTTTGTGTCTGTTTATTTTTCATCTGTCATGACATGATCATTGGATCTGGATTGCAGAGATTCGTTTCGGTTTCTTATATTACTCAATACTCGTTGCGGCCGTCTAAATCATTCGTCACAAATGAACAATCTTCGACTTCAATCAGAAGTCAAGCTCTGACTCGATATCCAACGAAGCACGCACCATGGCCACCACCGCTCGATCACAGGCCCGCAACCTCCAAAACCTAACCTATCCAGATCGTCAAGCAATCCTCCATGCGATTGCTGACGAACTCCAATCACAAAAAGACGAACTACTCCAAGCCAACCAACTCGATCTCGAAAATGCAGCCCGTGATGGCACACCTGACGTCCTCGTGAAGAGACTGAAACTCACGGAAGAGAAACTCAAAACGCTATCAGATGGGATACGGCAAATCGCTTCTCAACCTGACTCACTTAATGTGGTGAAGACACGCCGCGAACTTGCATCTGGACTCATACTATCTCAAATCACAGTCCCTATTGGAGTACTCATGATTATATTTGAATCTCGTCCTGACTCATTTCCCCAAATTGCAGCGTTGGCCATTGCGTCTGGGAACGGCCTTTTGTTGAAAGGCGGGAAGGAGGCAAGATATTCGAACGAAGCAATTCATCGTGTTGTTGGAGATGCGATCGAGAGGGGTAGTGGGGGCAGAGTCTCTCGGGAGATTGTAGCACTCGTTACAAGTCGGGGTCAGGTGCGATTGTTTAGTTGCAGTATGTTTGCTTCGTTTAGTGACAATTGCTACTTTTGTGAACAGGCTCCAGATGTAGTTTTTCATGTCAGCTCACACCAATTCTGCATCTTTAAATCTCAGGTGGCAGATATGCTCAAGCTCGACGATGTAGTTGATCTTGTCATCCCCCGTGGTAGCAATGAGCTTGTGTCCTACATTAAAGCCAACACCCGCATCCCCGTTCTAGGCCACGCCGACGGAGTATGTCATGTCTATGTCGACAAAAGTGCCAACGATCCGTCATTGGTCAACAAACTAATCATTGATGCAAAAACCGATTATCCTTCCGCATGCAACGCGATGGAAACACTTTTGCTCCACAGGGATACGCTTCAAACCAACCCGACAGCGGGAAATATTGCCATGTCAGCATTGATGTCACTCCGTGCCGCAGGAGTCAAATGCCTTGGTGGTCCAAAAGCCATGAAATCTGGCCTATGCGACATTGAAGCCGAGGCCATGAAGTGCGAGTATGGAAATTTGACGTGCTTAGTCGAAATCGTTGAGGACATGGATGAGGCCATAGAGTGGATTCATAAGTATGGATCGGGGCATACTGAGGCGATTGTTTGTGGGGACGAAAGTGAGGCGGGAGAGGAGTTTTTAAACAGAGTTGATGCTGCTTGCGTGTTTAAAAATGCAAGTACGAGGTTTGCGGATGGATATCGATTTGGTTTGGGTGCTGGTAAGCGTGGTTTCATTTGATTTTTGCTGTTGTCAAGCTTCCCTGTTGAATAACCTAATTAGCATGGGCTTGCCTCTGAATTCACTTTGACAGAGGTAGGCATTTCCACCGGGCGCATTCATGCTCGTGGGCCTGTAGGCGTAGAAGGCTTGTTGACTGTCAAGTGGCAGCTTCGGTCGACTGGTGTTAACTGTGTTCAGGAATATGCAGGCGATACGCCAGAAAAAGTGTACACCCATAAAGAGCTTATTTGAGTTAAAAAGAATGTTTTAGGTCATTATTTATGCTGAACAATTGGTCTGATTATTAGTTGGAAAGTTTAGGATTGCTAGAGTAATTGTAATATCAACAAGGGAAAGCAAGATAGAAGATTGAGTTTTACCATGCACTCATACTGGAGTCACGTGGTAGGTTATAGGAAACCCGATGTAATCAACATTTAACAGCTTAAGAGATCCCTGAAAAAGATTTCATAAACTATGCTTGTTTCCTCAAGTATTTGCCACCCTGCATGATAACTGCACAATTGGGCGAATAATCCACAAATGTGTGTTAACAATTGGTGATTGCCAAAATAATCAGTGACTATGCAAATAATTGGGTATTGCACATATTATCAACAAATTCAAAAGACTCCAAATCAACTTGAAATTGTGCTGATATTAATGTGGAGATAGTGCAAGATTTAAAAATCCTTAATGGCTTGAATAAGCCGCAACTGCTCAAATAGTCTGCAGTTGCTCAAGAAGGCTAAAAAGAAATGATTTTGAACTCACTTTTACACATGTATCTTCAATCCCACAATAACAATGCAATAGAACAAAATAATACTAAATTTTGCAAATAATATGCAATTTTACGACTTGTCTGCAATGGCACAAATTATCCAGAAATCCTCGAAACATCCTCAATCCCCCAGAAATCATACAGATCAGGGGGAGGAATAATCCAAGATATAAAAATCCAAAATTGCAAATTAGTTTGCAGTGGTCAAATAATCAGAAAACCTCCAATCTACCAATCTTAAAAATCATCAAATTCTCTGCAAAAACTCTAATTTACAGAACATCTCCATAGCATGTAACTATTTTTCCAAGCATCGGCAGGTTTCCCTTTTGTTCCAAACAATCCAATTACACAAATAAGTCAGTTTGACTTGTGCTGACAAGAGTGCCTGTCTTCAAACAAAATACAAAGCAGAAGATATAGGGGGACCTTACATAGGCGTTAAAAATGAAAATGGGTTCAAGAAAAATGGGCTTTTCCTTTGTTAATGCACCTAACAATTATATCTCATCAATTGCTGTATAATAAGCTGCAAAATATAAAATTTATGGCATGACCAGCATAAAAATTATCAGACATAACCTATTCTATATCGTGTTACATATATTCTGGACTCACTCATCAAGCACCCTAGGGTTGAAAAGGGAGGTAAACAAGTTGACTCATTTAGTTTATTCTTGGTATTGGTATTATTATGCCTCCTGCCATGTCCCACAACACAAGTACACTAAAAATTCTCTTTTCAATCTTAAATGTGAAGTCTCATTGCTCTGCTTGAAAAGATATGATAATGAATGCCTTGATGGCAGCCTCATTAAGTCTCTCAAAAGTAATTTCTTGTAGTTACGATGACAATTAATTATTGTGTATTGAACTATCTCATAGACATTTCTGAGATAACATAAATTAGGTGTTTTGCAATTTCACATTTGTGTAAGACAAGAAATGTCATGCAAACCCATCAGAAATTTTTACAACTGGTTTTGTCAGTTCCTTTGAGATATATATTAGGGGATCAAGGTTGTGAAAGTCATACCTCATCAACTTATCCCAATCATGAATATACATAATATATATTTCTATATAATATTGTCTTCTGAGTATGACACAAAACAGAAAGATCATTGGAGCAAGCATTAAGCTCCTTCAGAGATATTTGTTCTTGACGTTACGAGGCTTTTTCAATGCAATTTTCACATTAACCATCAAACTACTGCAAGGAGAACATTATTCCGTCATACCACAAGTTATTGACTCAGGTATTTGGGTTTATCTGATACATTAGAAGGTTATGGAAATGACTTTCTTGGCAAGATTGTAACTACACAGACTGCTCATAATGGCCCAAGTCCAGTCATCATAGCAACAATGTGGTAGATTAGATTCAATTCCTTTTATTTGCTTGTTTGTGTGTGTATTTGTTTTGATTTGTTTATGATTTGCTTGCTTTGATTTGTTTGTTTTAACTTGATTCATTATATTACTTTCCATTGCCTGTTTTAATTTATTTTGTAGTATTTCTGAAATGTTTTAATTTTACTTAATGTGCAACAAATTATTTTTTGCACCAGCAGTATTGCCAGTTGGGTATATTGCGACCAAACAGGAGAAAATTCATTCTTTCGATTCTTGGCCATTTCACAGGATGAAAAGAAAAGGAAGAATGATTGCATTTTTTGTGAAGATAGGAAAGTCAACACTGCTTCATGTGATGGCCTCAGGTTCAGGTGTAGATTTTTTAATGACAAAAATTGATCATTGAAGATCAACTAATTTAGCTCTGTCATTGAAACAAAATCAGTGATTTGTCATAAATGCCCACTATTTTATGTCCCAATTATCTTCTCCCACTTCATCTTTGAACTTTTTCAATAGGTAGTCCCACTTGATGTGTTCATAAGTTGCAAGAATGTATTGTCAATGTCAAGGTAAATGCTGATGTATTGAAGTAACAAATTGAATCATGTGCATTGCTGAACAATCTTCCTCCTTGAGATTTACTTTAGCATCAGGAAAAAGTCAGAGCTAATAAAAGTTGTCCTGAAATGAATTCACAAGAATGAGCAACCCTTTTCAGCTGGGCCCTATCATAGAATTACCCTGCAGCTGTAATAGTTGCTTTAACTTGGAGATAATATAAAGCCACAACAGAGGAGATAAATGGGAGGTTAGAGTCAGCCTCCCACAGGTAGAACCAAGTGTACACTGTGTATTGGTTTGTCAAGGGAAGCACATTTTAGACATCTTTGAGATTTTGATATCTGAATCTGAGTTTCACTGAAAGTTGTTGGTGTGTTTGGTGTGTTATGAGATTACTATAATCTGGAAGATTGCTCAAAATCTTCAGAATTAAATCATATCTTCATCCTCTACATAACTAAAACTAAGCTCTAGAGTTGATGCCTCTATCATGAAGTAACTGGTTACACTTTAGCAAAATAATAAAATGATGTAAATGTCAAATTGAAGGCTGTCTTTCACCATTTTTTGCACGACAATGTCTTGCCAACATACCCAACTGGCACACTTAAGAAATGCAGGGTTTGTACATTACAAGGGAGGCGGTGACTTCTTGCCTGTCTTAAATATGGAGGATAGGATGGAGCCAAGGGAGGCCAGATTTGACGTCTCTTGAAATCATCGGTACAGCACTACATCATCTTAAAAATCACAAAAGGAGACATATGTATGACATTTACATAAACATCGTAGTAAGCCAAATGTTACAATTAATATCAGATCCATCATATTTTTGGTGGCTTAAAATTGGTTTGTGTTTTACTGAAATCAGTGAAAGATATTGGTTGATACCTTATCATAGGAGATTTGCAAGGACTCTGGCCATATAGGTGATTTCATGTGGTGTTTGTTAGTGTTGCTGAGATTGATGCTGCACAACATGTTATTCCAGTATCATCAAGCAGTTTTTGGTAGCAACATGCAGCCATGTGTCGAAGAAGTGGAGAGTTGCAATGGAGATTGGCTTTGTAGCACTAGAGAGGAACTCACAAAAAGGTGACCTCAAGTTGAAGATTGAATGTGAAGGAACCTTCTTACCTTACCGCATTACTTGATACGATACGAAGTTAAGCGTGGGAATAGTACGTTTTCTTCTTCCTTTATTTTGTGTCGTTCTAACTCCTGCCTTCTTTCATCCCCGTTGAATCCAGCAATATTTTCGCAAGACCGAACAACAAACATAGTGGCGCAGTGCTGTGGAATATCACCTACACATCGACCTCTCCGTCACCGTTCAGAATTGAAACATCGCAACCATGGCTGGCGATAGCGTTGTAGTGAAGACTCGGAAATTCATGAAGAATCCTCTTCTCTCGAGGAGGCAGGTGCGCCGTTCCATCCATTTACGTAGTTCTTGTTGTTGTAATGGAGGGCCGCCTCTTTAGGATGTCCCTCATACTCGATAACGAGATTCGTCGTGACTGCTTGCAAGCATTTGTGTACTTTTTATTGTTCGAAACAATGCTCCCTTCTCTCATCGATCGCCGCACTGACATCCTACCACTTCTCCATTATTCTGTCCATTGACATCAATCCGCAGATGATCGTTGACATCATCCACCCTGGACGTGCTAACGTCGCCAAATCCGAACTCCAAGGGGTTGTGGGATCCATGTACAAAACCGCTGCCAACCTCGTTGTTCTTTTCGGCTTCCGAACCAAATTTGGTGGTGGGAAATCTACTGGATTCTGCGTCATCTATGACTCTGAAGATGCTCTGCGTAAGTTCGAACCCAAGCATAGGTTGGTTCGTCTGGGCATTGAGGAGAAGAAGGAGAGGAGTAGGAAAGCGATCAAAGAAGCAAAGAACAAAGGGAAGAAGATCCGAGGTACAGGTGCAAGTATCGCCAAGCACAAGGCAAAGAGGGCTGCACAAGCCGATTAAGCATAGAATTGGATTTGATTTCTTGTTTTCTAAAACCAATATACTACGGAACCCGATTATTGAAGACATTACGGAGTGATGGTAGATTGTGTTTTTTATATCTTCACACGTCATTTCAGGGTCGTGTTAAGTTGAATGGAGTGGCAATTTCAGTTGGAAATCTCCCCTGTTGTGGAATCACATGGCATCCTTGCAGCTAGCGTAGCGTATCATCTTTTGTCCGAAACAATCAACCGGGTTAGTCGGTCACAACAGTCACAACCATCATATTTGTATGGCATTCTCTGAGACGAGGAAGTCAGCGAGGTAATGCCCACCTGAACTGTTTACATGTGTCGCGTCTGAAACATTTTAGGCCATTCACCAGGGAGTGGGCTTATGGACCTTGGGCTAATTTTTCATTAGCCCAAATTTAAATTGTAAAAATTGATTTTCTTTAGCCCGCTGTGTGCTTTTTCTTCGACCATGCTATTTCCAGTGCGCTAATCGTTTTGATAGCCCGTCTCAATTTGTGCCTGCGTTTGTTCCTAATTCACATAGCCCGTTGTGTTCCCAACACATCTGATAAAAGTAACAATCAATAGATTTTCATTATTTGCAACTTTACAGCAGCAACCCCTTGAACTTTCTCTCCATCAGCTCACACTTCAGGCGCGCACCGTTTGAAGTTGAAAAGAGTTAGGAGAAATAACTCCTCCATTAACTGGATATCATGACAGATAGCCACTGCTGCCATAGAGATGACTGCATAAATTCAGCATAAATCCTACTTTAACAATTGAAAATATGTTTGAAGATTAATTGCAATAGATTATTTTATTTCTATTGGTTTCATTTCATTTAAAACAAACAACTGAATTGCCTGATAGTGTGACCCCAATTTTGTTTGAGCTGCCAACCACCACCACATCCACTTACAGATTCCTTCATCAGATGACAAATATCAGTTCTTCTTTGTGAATCCACAAAATCATGGTTATTACCATATCAAGAACCTCCCATGCCAGCTCAACCCATCCAAACTCTACAGTGTATTGTGGTTGATTGTGAAGTCTTCAGCGTGGATGGTGAGGCATCACCATCAAAAGGAGGAAGGCAACCTAGTGAAACCTAGGCGACCACCTAAGGAAGAGCAACAAGGAGACAAATTTAATGATTTATGGGGGAAAATGGAAGAGGATCGAATTCAAAAATGAACTTACCTGCCCTGAAATCCCATCTTTCACCCTCCCAGCCATGATGGTGGCCGTGTAACATAATTTGGCCTGTAGAAATGGTGTGATTCCTTGTAAAATACAGGGAATCTGACTGAACCAAGCGGCAGGATGGTCGTGGGTGATGTTGCGGTGAGGGCGATTGTGGCAGACCTGGTGTTGTGATGGTATTGGCTGAGATCGAGGTGATGCAGTGGCGGTGGCGGAAATTCTCATGGTGTAGGAGAGTAGTGTCGCGATTTTATTTTTTTGCGTTCTGTAGAATCTGGTACATTACCTACAAACGCCAGATGTAACATGTCACTACTATATTAAACTGGTACAGTGAATCTGATCCAAAAATCAGTGGGCGACAGGTATAGCGCTCCGGGCGAATGGAGCTGCTTTTTGGGCAAAGAAATCGGATTTAGCGCTCCGGGCGAAAAAAATCACAAAATCTCGATCGGGCCTAGACGTGGACACAACCCGTCTGGGCTTAAAAGTAGGTAATGAGCTCAAAAAAGACGGTAGCCCGTAGTATACTGCACTCACTGGTGAATGGCCTTTAGCGTAGACAAAACATTCAACTAAAGAATGGATGAATTTTCATCAGTGTATGCCACAGAATCATTTTTGAATTTGAAAATTCCTCGTTTGGCACGCAGTGAAGAAAATTCTTGGGATAAGTTCAAAGAATTTTTTTTATCAAACTATGGGTATGCACAACCAGTCTCAATATTGAAATGAAATTTCTTTCTTTGACAATGTATCATTATTCTCCTGTAGTACTACAACAGTTATAACTGCTTCTTAGATCCAGCACCCCATTCATTGCTTATGGATCATACCACTGGTAGAGATTATCATAAGAAGCCAGTAGCAGATGCCAGCCACTGCGTGTGATGTAAGAACTCTGAATCAGACCTGTAAGCAAATGCTTCTTTGTACTACAATGCCACATCTCAGCCCATGTACTATCCCATCCCCAACGTTTAAAAAATACATCACTTTGGCCATGTCCACGGCATCACCAAGACCTTGCGTGATGTTGGCGTTTTCACATGATGACAAAGGATGTCAAAACGACGAGAGGACGCAACATGAAAATATGACTTCTGTGCTCTAAAACAATGCTAGCAAAGGAACTGCTGAAACATCAAATAGCAGCTATCAAGTTGAGACACAGAAGGGACTTATATAGATTTCAACACCTCATTTATGATCACAAATAATCATGTCTCAAGTGTTTTTGCAGTACTACATGACTCCTGACTCACATTGGGGACATAGAGTGGAGTGAGTTTCAGACAGCCTTCAAAATGAGATGCCCTTCCATTCTACATGATATTTGGCATTTCCGATGACACATAGAGGACATGTCAAGGACCATTGAGACTAAATCAAACCAAGCTACATCTTCCACATTCCAATAGAGGTCATACTCCAGAGCTGTGGTTGCACAGTTAAAGACACAATCCACAGGTTGTTTGTTCTGGTCAAAGCTCCAGGGTCAGTGGGATCAAAATAACAACATCAATTATTTTTGGATTACTCATCATCAGAATCTTCTGACAATATAAGATGCACTGCAAATGACCCAACTCAAATCTCCCCATGAACAATCTGAATGTGGTTCTTGCCACATCACATGGCAATGTGTCTGTTATAGCTGCACTTCTGCTCATGACTAAGAAATACACCCCAGTGCTCTTTATGTATATGCGATTGAGGTAATGCAGGCAATGCGATATTTCCACTACACCAGCTCTCCCATGAATCATTGCATTAAATCCTTATCATTGCTCAAAAATGTTGGAGTAAATGTAAAAAATGCCTCAAAGATACTCTCTCCATTGCTTCAATGACAGTGGAATGCTACTGCTGCCTCACATTTGAATCACAATGCATACTTCAACAACAGCTCTTTGATTGATTCAGTGATATTTCATTTTTGCCATGACCTGCATGAAAGCTCAACAAAACACAAGTTGGCATGCTGATATTGTAGCAAAAGCAACCACACTGCTGATTTTGTAAGCAAAACAAACTAAACATTCTCACCATAATGTCAGATTTCATTTGACAACAGTAATAAACTGCAATTCTGAACAAATAACAAACAATACTTCAATCAAGTTTGCGAATATCATTAAGTTGCATGTGTGCATAATTGAGTTGCCTTACTGCTTCATCATGTTTTTATGAATACTTTTTTGTGCAACCCCTTTTAGTTGTTCATACCTCTTAGAGTCAGTATATCTCTTTGGATTCATTGGAGACATATACTGGTTCAACAAGGGGAACATACTCACATGTCATTATTGAAAACAAAATCATACCAATTATCGTACCAACTCTTTAGCCAAGACACTTAAATAAGAAACACTATGCAGTCAGTGAACCAAAAAGAGGCTAAGGTGAATAATGTGCAAACGTACAAACAGACAAAACAAGCAATGCTAGAAATAAAGCACAACAGGCTGTGCCAAACATACTGCTGCATCAATGGTACAGCATTGCTAGGGTGTTTACTATCTTAAGACTTCAACAGAAAGTTGTGGAGGGGCACGCAGGCAAGGATGGCACCCCTGAAGATTACGGTGACTAGCTTCATTATATGAGACTAGCTCCTGACTGTTGTTGTCTGTTACAACTATTAGCTTTGTCAAACGAGAACAAGAGCACATAGTTCTGAATGCGAAATGCTGTTGGGCCATTGAAAACACATTTCAAGATATGATTGATTTTTTATATGGTTAAGGCTGAAGGCTGATTCAATCTTGCACATCATAAGAAATGTGGGGTTTTAAAATTGAGGTATTTGTGCACTCTTGGGCTTAAGGAGATAGAATAGTGTTTTCGACTGTGTTTGTGCTTGTGTTAGTGCGTGTGGTAGAGACTGTAAAGGAAGGCGGTGGTATATTTCGATTATTTTTGAGGATGGTGTTTGTCTTTTGTCATGTTGTGTTATGGATGGAGGATTATGGATTTGGTCAGCCAAAATGTGTTGCTCAAAAGTATTAAAATGGTAAGAACTGTTGTCATCTTATGATTTTGATGATGCTCATCTCAGACTAGAGGTCAGACTAGAAATAATCACTTGCGTTTATTCCGTTTTCATAAAAAAATGTTATGCCTGACCTCTGTTAGTCTGGTCTTTGGTATTTCTTGTTCATTGAATGTTCACAATGTTTCACTATCTTTGTTGAAGGAAAATATACCATAAGACATTGAAGTATTCTTTATTCATTATCAAATGAGGGCCAAGGGCTTGTTAGATGTAGCCCACGGAATACCCCCAAAGCGCCCCTAAAGCACCCATTACGGAAGAGTAAAAAAATCCTTTCAATCATTACGTCACATAAATAATCCATCTGAACCTATCCGAACCATGACGCTTACGGCCATCACTGCCATCCGCCGTGCGACTGCGGTCTCTCTCCGCCGCACCCTCGCCCCCACATCCACTTCTGTATCAGTCCGTGCCCTCTCAACTGCGCCGCACGTCACGATTGACAAATTCGTATCGCCGAGCAACTACAGCACTCATCAAGATACCGTACTTCGCCATCCCAACGACGTCCGCGAACGCAACGCCCCGTTCACAGAAGAAACCTCCCGCACCCTCGGTTACGTCACCGCCTCAGTCCGAAATGACTGGACGAAATCCGAAATAGCCGAGGTTTACTCCCTCCCCTTCCATGAACTCATGTATCGTGCCTCCACAGTACATCGCATGTATTGGGATCCCTCGGAGGTGCAGCAGTGCACCCTTCTAAGTATCAAGACGGGGGGATGCACGGAGGATTGCTCCTACTGCAGTCAAAGTTCGAAACACAAGACGTTTGTCAAGCCAACGCCTACTATGAAGGTGCAAGAGGTACTCGAGGCCGCGCGACGCGCCAAGGAGGCGGGATCTACCCGTTTCTGTATGGGCGCCGCTTGGAGAGAGTTGGGCAATAAAAAGAATGCCTTTGGTCATATCCTCGAAATGGTGCGTGGTGTCAACTCCATGGGATTGGAGGTGTGCTGCACGCTCGGCATGTTGAATGCCGAACAGGCCCGACAGTTGAAGGAGGCTGGGTTAACTGCATACAATCACAATCTTGATACGAGTCCAGAGCACTATCCCAATGTCATCACTACGCGAACCTATGAAGATCGTCTTCAGACTATTGCTAACGTGAGAGATGCGGGGATTAGTGTATGCTGCGGTGGAATCCTCGGATTGGGCGAAAAAGAATCTGACAGGGTTGGATTACTCCATGTACTGGCTACTTTGCCTGAACACCCTGAGAGCGTTCCGATTAACGCTCTCGTGGCAGTGCAAGGAACTCCCCTCGGTGATGCTGCCGCAAATGATGAAGCAGATTCTGAAGGAATAGCCAATGTAGATGCTTTTGAAATGGCACGAATGATTGC
This sequence comes from Cyclotella cryptica, assembly GCA_013187285.1. Taxonomy (NCBI): domain Eukaryota; phylum Bacillariophyta; class Thalassiosirophyceae; order Thalassiosirales; family Thalassiosiraceae; genus Cyclotella; species Cyclotella cryptica. Next base: position 366,585 of record JABMIG010000148.1, on the reverse strand, counting down.
CACGGCACGTATTGTTATGCCGCGTACCATGGTTCGTCTATCGGCTGGTCGACTCTCTTTTTCTGACGCCGAACAATACCTTATGTTCCAAGCTGGGGCCAATTCCATCTTCAATGGAGACAAACTGCTAACTACTGATAACCCCGCGTTTGACGAGGACAAGGCATTGTTTGAAAAGTTTGGATTTGTGGGTAAGCCCGCACATGCTGGGCCAAGAGTGGCACCCATGGAGGTCAGAGGGGAGGTTGAGATTACATTGGTTAAGGGAGCAGAAAAGCAGTATGCGTGATATTGTAGCGACAATGGGAGAAGTGGAAAGTGTGGGGATGTAATGATACGAGGTAATTTATACCGAGAATGTAGACGTATGGGTTAGTCATTAGTGATATACAACGAGTTAATCTATTGTGCAGGAGGAGCCGGGATTTTTCGCCATTCCTTCGGAACAGATATATTAGAAATTTAGTGATTCCCCTGTTCCTCCAGAGACAATTAATTCAACACAAGAATATGGAAAGAATACAACTGTAAGAATTTGTTCCTCTCACTCAAGAACATGATATTCCTCACTATTGCTCAGAAACGCACGTAGTAACACATTCTTAGTTGTGAGAATCCAATCGTAGACGTTATGCTATTCCTATGAATTACTTAAGAATTCATTAACCTCAGAGATTACTCAATCGAAAAACATCTCTCTCAATTTGACATATTGTGCTCTACGCTATCGACATCATCCAATTCCTCTAAAGCATCGATAATGGCCATATTCTTTTCGAAATCCTCCTCGGAACATTCCACTGGGGCTTTGGAGACGTGCGATAGAGACATCTTCGCGCCAGCGTCTTTCCCTATTTTTTTGACAGCTTCAAACATGGCGGCTGTTTCTTTAGGATCGGTGTAAACTATGCTGGTTCCTTCTTCGTCTCCCTGTCATTTTATTGGAAACGAAAATAATTAAACCAAATGTCCATGAAGAATGAAAAGAAACTGTCAAAGAATCGATTACCATAGCATCAAACACAACTCACCTCCACTAACTCCATGTCCTCCTTGAGAGTGATAGACAAAAAAGCCGCGGTAGACACGAAGTGCCACAATTATATCGATCAAAGTATGACTTTGAGTGATGAATATGGGATTGTTCGGGTACGTAATCGATCAACTCACCACTCCGGCCTCAATCGCCGCCTCCAACAACTCTTCCTCATCGACCTCTCCCGGTATCTCAATCTTACCCTTCAAATCATACATGAACAACACACTACCCTGCTCAGCCATTTTTCCCTTGAGTTTATTCACTGCGCTTCGGACATCGGCAGTACTTCGATTTGCATTATCACTCAACACATTAATAACGAAACTGGCGCCACCGTGCCCATAAGCTTCAAATTTTGACTCAGAGAAATCTCCTGCATCTTTTTCAGTAGCACGTTTAATTGCTCGATTGATATTGTCCATGGGGACCGAATTGTTCTTTGCAGCTTTAATGAGATCGCCCAGTTGACGATTGGCCACGGGGTCAGAGGACCCGCCTTGCTTTACGGCCATGATGATTTTCTTTCCATAATAAGCGTTGACTTTGGCTTTCTTGGCGTCGGTTTTTCCCTTTGTGGCGGCGCGGACGGCGGCAGCTCGACCCATGAAGAGTGGTTCGAGACGACTGACATGTTGGAGCTGCTGGTCCCGTTGGAGTTGGAGGAGGGTTTTGGGTGACTGGGAGACTGTGAATGCGGTGGCAGCTCCTGATAGAAGGAGCGCCAACGAGGCGGTTGAAATGGCACACTTCATGTTGGGATGAAATCTGGCACGCCCTTTTCCTACTTTATTGTATTCTCTGGATGAGAGAGTGAGGCAGCCAAAAAGTGAGGCAAAGGAGTTAGAGTCTTAGCAGTGTGTGGTTCCGTGAGCGTTCGTCAGCCGCGATAGGGTGTTGATAGGGTGGCAGAGATGTTGTGTCTCTATCTCAGGCTCCCGTGGTCCTGCGATGTACATTGATTGTATGGTACCGTATGGTAGTACGCTACAATACCTTTTCCTCCTACGTCAGTGTCCGGCTGGGTTCGAATCATCTTACAAAAAGTAGTAATAATTAGGCCGGAATAATGACAGCGCAATTATCGGGAAAAACTTATTTTGTTTAAGCTGCATCAGCACTTTGAGCTAATTATAATCTCGCACCCTTGATACCTACTACTTGTTACGCTGAAGGCATTCATCCAACACAATGGACGACCACAAAGGCATACTGATCTCATGGTGATAGTAGTACCTGTCCTATCGACTACAATTGAGGAATGGTATCTCCTCTTTCTGCCTGATTTCCAATATCCATAAAAAAGACATCGAACAAGGAGATCCCCTTAACGCCAATCAGACCACTAGTCCAGATCTGGACAAGCCGTAACGACTAGTCCAGATCTGGACTAGTCATTAACTTTGTTGCAGAAACACATAGAAGCCGATGTTGTACAGCCAAGCCAAAATCACCGTTGGATTCCTCGCAAAAAACAACTGCTCGAGACATATCACCACCCCATATGTTTGTGACACACCCCAAGCGCCAGTCATGGCCAAAAATTACTACAGCACTTCGAGTTATCATTGTGTTGCGAGGAAAATTTGGATGGATTGGTGGTTCTTGAAAACCGGGAACATGGGTATACACAACTTCAACATTAAAAATTAACGGAAATATCCGTCCTTATCAGTTACGACTAGTCCAATGACCTCCTATGACATGCACCCTCAAATACGACTAGGCCAGATGTGCTCTATTCATGCTCTTAAAAATTCGTGTTCTGATTGGTGTTAACGCCAATCAGAACACGAATTTTTTAAGAACATGAATAGAGCACATCTGGCCTAGTCGTATTTGAGGGTGCACGTCGTTGGACTAGTCGTAACCTTTAACTACGGGTATTTCCGTAATTTTTTCATGTTGAAGTTGTGTATCTACATGTTCCCGGTTCTCGAGAACCACCAATCCATCAGAATTTTCCTCGCGTTGGCATGGGAAAGTAAAATAACACGATGATAACACGGTGTGCTGTAGTAATTTTCGGCCATGATCGGCGCTTGGGGTGTGTCACAAACATATAGGGTGGTTATATGTCTCTAGGGGTAACTTTTTGCGAGGAATCCAACGGTGATGTCGGCTTGGCTGTACGACATCGGCTTCTATGTGTTTCTGCACAAAAAATTACGACTAGTCCAGATCTGGACTAGTCGTTATGGCTTGTCCAGATCTGGACTAGTCGTCTGATTGGCGTTAATGTGATAAACTTGATCTCCAATATTGAAAACTACAGACTCAATTCTTGAGATGGCGCATAGTTGCTTTGTTCCATTGTGGGCTTGCCTCCAAACTGGTTCTGAGAATGTTTGGCTATAGTCTCAATTCATCTCTATCAATAATTTGATGACAGAGGTAAACATAATTTTCAAAAAGTTAACTGATGATCATGCAAAATCATTCTAGGTGTAAATAGAACTCAAATTTTAAAACATCTTACTACTGTGCATTGTTGCCATAGCATATTTTCACTGGAATATTGCTTATCACGTGATGAGTGTTTTCCAAAGGACAAATCAATTTTTTTGAATCTGGTATATTGATCTTTCACTATTGGCCTTTTGAGATTCAAAAATGTCTCAGGACCAGATTCTGCTCAAGACGGACTAAAATACATTGCTATCTTTCTTCCAATTAACCTCAATCAAAGACTTACAAACGTTTCTTCAGCTTGACCTCCTGAATCTCAATCAGAAATACACGAAAACCCCGCAAAATTTCTATCTGGATAAAGTTGTTTCATTGTTTCATACCAAATTGCATTGAAGGCGACGTCAATCGCTTCATTTTCCATACACTTCAACAATCCGTCCAACCACTCTGTCAGGCACCAATCGTTTCAATGCTTCTATGCTCTTTTCCATTTCAGACTCATCATTCCCATCACTCTTCTTTATTTTACCACAAAGCTCCCTCACCAAAGTAGAACTAACAGACCTATATCTCGGGTCACCCTCCAGAAACACTGTGTTTATTGGCCAGATTCTACCCAACAACAATGGTCCATAGGTGTTTTGAATCAATAGTTTCAGTTCATCGGCACCGTCTTCCGACCAGGTGCGTATTCCTCTATAGAAAAGACGAGCCTTTTGGGTACGTGCATAGCGCCAGATGTACCCGGAGACCACTTTGCAGGAGCGCAGTTTTTAGACTTGTGGTGAAATGAACAGTTATAAAAGTAGTGAATGGTAGAACGTGCCCTCCTAGTGGAACTCACCCTCCACTCGTACATTATTCAACGAGAAATTCGATGATATCACGGCCTTTAGTATTTCCGCTCTTTCGTTAGGAGTGACATCGTATCGCTTTGTTGGGTTCACCCCAATACAGCAGATTACCGATCCATATCTGACAGTGACGTCGCCGATGCGAATGTTAGAGAGGTATCGCTCCATGGACAGGGTCATACAATATCATTCTTTCGTCTCACCGCTCCGCCAGATACCGAATCATCACCAAATGGCCCCAATGAGGTGGATTGAACGATCCTGCGAAGACGACCAGGGATTCCTTTTCGCGTTTTCGCTGTGGTGATTCGTTTGGTGATAGCTTCCAAGGATGAGTTAATACGGTGGGAAATAAGACTCGGAGGAGAATCAAAATGCATGGCAGGAGGGCGATGGTGAGGATAACGACGAGAAGAATAATTGCTATAGTGTAAAATAATGTTGTCATCCTGGTTCGCTCCGACGAATCCAGCCTTCATTGATTTCTGGCTTGTGGCGTGTGCAACGGACAGTGAGTGCGAGTGCTGTGCGAGTGGGATGATGGATGACAGCGGGCCGAGAGTATTGTAAGCTGCCATTATGGTATGATGTGCAGGTATTGGATGGTACCATGTGATGAGGTTGTGATGGCTGTGCCGTACCCCTTTAATGAGCAAAAATATGGCACTCGATCGGTACCATACAATATCCCATACGATACGAATAATCGAAACATAGCGATGAGAGAGGGGTTGCCTTGATGACGCAAGAAAAAACGTCTCTCTCTCTCTTCGTCCAATTTCTATCAATATTGAATCCATCGTGTGCAAATATGGGAAAGATGCATCTGAGTGAGAATGCTTCGTTTTATGTATGGCATAATAATATATATAATATGTCACTCCAACCAATCTTAAAATATATCAATTTGTTGCGCCGTTTGACAATTAAGAGGGGGAGCCCGCTATGTAGTTACGTTACAAGCTCGTTGTTAAACATTGATGGTAGCGATGCCCTCCACCAATACGAGGAGTCAGTCCCATCAAACGTCACTGCGTCTTGTGACGAAGAAAGAACGATTGCCTCCAAACCATAACCAAAAAAGCCAAGGACATTCCAATCGGATCGAATGGAATCCTCCACACCAACAATAACACGAGAGAGAGACGGGCGGAGAGCAAGAATCAACTCCACGCACTCATGGGATCAAGACCTCATTGGATATTATTTTTAATACGATATAATATTATCTGAAAGTTCTCTGCAAAAAGCAAAAACACACAAGCCGCATTTTCATCATTTGTGTTCCCTCAATGACGACTTAGTCGATTATTATCCTTGTTGTAAAGAGTTCGTATCGCCATATTGATCGGACCAAAAGTGATCACGCATTCCTAATAAAAACCGCCAAGCCATGCATCGCAACAACTCCCGCAACCAACTAACAACCATCGACGGGGCGATCTCCTCCATCGACACCACCACGGCCACAGTGATCAACAACACGCCCGGCCTCCCCCCGCTCCTCCTACGACGAACCAACAGCTCCACCCCTCCCAATCCCGACGAAGCCAGTCCCGTCAACCCCACTCCCAACATCCCCATCGCCGACGAAGACCCCGGCGACCGAGCGCTCAACGTCAGCTCGCACAAACGCAAGACCAGCGGCATCCCGCTCGAGGCCGAAGCCATCGTCCGACAAAACAGCAAAATCTTCGCCGACACCCTCGGCCAAATCGACGACGGCGACGAAGAGGAGGGGGGATCGTTCGCCGCACTGCAAATGATGGAATTCGATGATATTTCCGACGATAGCTGGTGGAACCACGCCGTGCGTACTATCCGGTCGTCTTCGCTCCGGTCCGTCTTGACCACACGCAAAAGCCTCAGCTTGCTCGTCGTGTCGGCACTGTTCGTGACGTACCTCTTTTCTTCGGGGAGGGACGTCGGAGAGAAGGCGTTGCCGGTGTCGGCGACGCCGGTGTCGCCGGTCCATACGCCGCCGAAGGATAATTCCCAGTCTTCCATTACGTACGGGGAGGAACATATGGAAGTGGTGGGTACTCCCAAGGAAGCTCACGTGCACGAATTCAACAAAATTTTGTTCTATGACTCGCCGTCGGTAATGAAGGAACTTCATTCCAAGGGACCGGTGCTACTCAATGAAAAAATTGGGGGGTTGCATATCTTTGAGAATGTCTGTTTAACGAATAATGTCGATCGGAGGGGTACGCAGGATTTGAGAGGGTTGATTTATTTTGACGATAAGATTACGGGCGATCAGCGGTGTGTGCCCTGTAAGGATGCATCCTCTTCCAACGATAAGGCCGTCAACCACTACTGTGGAATGACCGGTCTTCATACCATGTATGCCTCGTCCGTCAATGATTGGACGGAATGCATTGCCAAACAAGAAAATCTTGATTTGATGAAGCAATTCCACCAGACGCAATCACCGTTAAACGTCAACTCCATTCACTTTTTCAAGGAGCCCACCTTTTTGCTACAATTCAATGCACTCGATATGGAAACTTCTCTCTTTGATATGCTCATGACCTACTTACCGCACTGGGATCAATTCCGCGATGAATGGGATTTCCCCTACGATGCAGTTATTTCTCACTCCCTCCAGGGATGTCTCTCCCATAATCACAGTTGGTTCTGCGAGATTTTGCATCAAATGAATGCCTTTGGTCCTGCCAAGGAGATCCCATGGGAACCGGATGATACGACGTTGTATTGTTTCGAGGAATTGGTGTATAATGAAGTGGGGTATCAGAGGAATTTGGATCAGGGGGGATTGGTGACGAGGGAGATTCTGGGGGAGTTCCGAGAGATTTTGTTTCGAAAGTTTGCGTTGCCGAGGAGGAGGACTGTCGAGGATAGGAAGGAGGAGGAGGAATCACTTGCTGAAATTGCTGCTGCCGCCAAGAGAGATGGAACTAATATCCCCGACAATATTCCCAGCGTTGATAGCTCTACCAACAAACCCAAGATAATTTTCTATGACAATAAATTGAGTCAACAGACAAAATGGAACGAGATGGAAACGCTCATTAGCAAGGCGAGATCACTCGAGAAGTATCAAGGCATCAAGTTCGTGACAGTTGATGATTTCAGCACCCTTACCGTCGCGCAACAAGCTCGCACATTCAACGAAGCTGACGCTGTAATTATGGTACGTGGAGAGCACATGGCCAATGTCATTTTTGCAGTGGATGGGACAACTTTTGTGGAGGTGGGATGCGAGGTCAAGTCATTGATTGGCAATCCCCGTTTTATGGAGTTAATGGATGGGACCTACAAGTCTGTGGAGAAATGTAAGGAAGGGGGGAAGGATGACGTTGCATGTGTGGTCTGTGATGGCGACTCTGATACTGCGGACTTTACCATGAGTCCTGCTGCATTTGAAAAGATGATAGATGATGTTGTTCGAAGCCTCAGTTCTTAGCTAACCTTTGTAAATTGAACGTAGCCTATTGTAGCAAAAGTCAGTTTGGAACAAAGTTGTTGGCTCTATTGTGCACTTAAGGAGCACGGGGGTGGTTGGGGCAAGATGGAAAACAGCAGACTAGAGCAAATATTTGTCATATAAATAATCATATTCATAACAATTTGACAAACATAGAAAGAACTGAAGCACAAGTTTGACGTTCTCTCCAAACCCCAAGGCATTACATCTGACTCTCACTTATCACTGGAGATGGCAGGCACAGTTTTTATGTTCAACATCAATTATCATAAGTATGAAAAGTTATTTCTGCACGAAAAAGGTGCTCTGCACATTATGATGAACATTACAAGGAACACATGAGTTTGGATATTCAGGTTACCAAGGTAGAAGGCAGTGCACAATCCAAAAGGAGTTTATGACCAGTTTTCTTGGTGGTTACCAAGGCTTGAGATTTTGAGGTCCGTGGTTTGGTTGACCTTCTGGTGAATGCAATGTAACATGCCTTGATGACAATGCAGTACATGCTTTGAGAAGTTCGGCAAGGAGTTTGCTGTGTTCGCAGAGGCTGCCATGCGGATAGCAAGAATCCTTGTTTGGATATCAGTGGGGCTAAATGTAACAATGTGACAGTTGCAGTCCCTTCAGGGAAGGCTGGGATTGCATTTGGTTTGTGAAAAGTGTGCAAGTAGGGCCAACGGTAGGTGAAGCATAGCCTGGTTGAGACCATTCTTCATTGCATATTACAAATCACGGTAAACATGAAAAACCTTGATTGTAAATGCTTTTTGTTATGCATAAAATTTCCAACACCCCAAAAGCGGAAGTGAATGTTGCATAATGTTGTGTTGCATCAGACTGACCGACATAAAATCTGAGATAAACAAAAATGGAAAAAAAGATTTCATGCAGTTGTATTGAAGATACTAATGAATAATTAGGAACTTACTTCTACTTTTACAATTGATCTTGCTAAGTGGATCAAAAGCATATACAAAAAATTTAACACCATTTGTTGATGAGACCTCTTTTTAAACGCCATTGTTGGAGGCTCACGTTCAAATGTAAATAACGTAGATTATTAATTAAAAGTGAGCCATTATTCACAGACCGCAGTGGCCCTCTGCTGCGTGACAAAAAATCGTCTCCCCGGCTCCACTAGTTTTCTCCCTCCGGGCTTCGTGACCCTCACACTCCCCTCCATGTGTAATTTCGGTACCTTCTTACTTACCGTATGTACCTCTGGCCCAACACACCCTCGCGGTGAGAGCAGGGTGTCACCCCGGCGTGTCACCGAAGTTTTATCGGTTCTTATCTGTGTGGGAGCATCCCCCGGTGCAGCTTCATTTGCCTCGCATCCCAGCAGCTTCGAACGCATCATAATGAAATCTTTGCCTTGTTTCGGCTTCGTCAAGATGTCTGACCACATTTCTTGTGTGGGGCAGTGTTGCACCTCAACTTCTTTTTGCGCGATCATGTCTTTGAAAAAAAAATAGCGAATCTTGATGTGTTTTGTTCGCTTCGAAGATGACGTGCGACCATTTTTCTCGAGTGTTATGCTGCTCTTGTTGTCCTGGTAAATTATATTTTGCTTGATGTTGTATCCCAAAGCCTCGAGGAAGTATCGGGTGTGGAGTATACTAGGCAGCGCGTCGTACACTCCAATAAGTTCCGCCTCCGTCGAACTCCTCGCGTTGGTTTTTTGCTTGCGAGACATGCTGATTGCTGCCCCTTGCCCCAGAGTCATCATGGCGCCCGTATGTCCCTTGCAGTCTTCGTGGGTGGCGTAAGACGCATCCACATACCATCTTACCAGCCCCACGTCTTTCGCGCTCAAACATAGTCCCAATTCGGTCATGCCGTTGAGATATCGCAGGACTCTTTTCAATTTCCCCCAGTCATCTTCATCTGGGCTTTTCACCCTCGTGGTCAGAAAAGCCACCGCAGTCTGGATGTCCCTTCTTGCTCGTCCGCTGAGGAATAGCATTTGTGCGGTAGTTCGATGGAATGCGGACGCTTGTTCCTCTGGGAGTTTGCACCCATCTTCCCTGGTCTGGAACAGGTGGTCAGCTGCTGGTGTCGCCGCTGATCCGGTGATAACTTCCGGGAAACCATCAATCACCTCCCTGGTGTATCCCGGCATGGTGATATGGCACTTGCCTTTCTCTGAGTAGTCCAAATCCATGCCTAGGTACGTGTGTTTGTCCCCGTGACTCACGGAGATGTTTCCGTATATACTCCTCAGCCAATGTTCAATCTTTCTCACCTCAGCCTTCCTCCTGTGCGACAACTTTAGGTCATCCACGTGCCAGCAGATGGTCATCTGCTTCCCTCGGATCATCTTGGTGACCACGCATGGGTCATAGGGGTTTACCGTGAATCCTTTTGCAACTAGATCAGTAAGCAGTTTTTTGTAAAACAGCAATGCTGATTTTAACATTCCATATAATGCCTTTTGCAGCTTCACGAATAGGATGGGTTCGCCTTTTGCGTCGGTTGTGATATACTTGCGATAGACCTGCGGAGCTATCAGAACCATCAGTTCGGCCAGTCTTCCATGAAAACGCATGATCACGTGGTCAGGGCAGTCGGCGTGGAGGAACGCCCCCGGTAAGTCAATGATCGATACACACCTGCCTTCGCTCGCTTGGATGGCACAAGAAATGAATATGGATTCGACAGACACGGTCGGAGATGCCGCCTCTTCCTCAGCAGTAGTCTCCCGTTGTTTTCTTCCATCCGCGCAGGTCCTTGCCTTCACCGTTCCGTCTTTCTTCTGCTTCAGGAATATCAACGACGCTAAAGCCGCCGCCCTCTCCTGCCTTGATAGTTTTGTGGGGTCCATTGGAACGAACACACTCAGGTCGTGGAACTGTCCAAGTTCCTTCGACACCGCCTTCTCCCCTTCTTCGCCGAAACGTTTCAATCCAGCTTTCAACGAGTACTGGGTCATGAGATGCTCGTGCATCATCTTTCGAATTGCCTTTTTGTCTTTCCCTTTCGCTTTCTGAAGTCCCGCCTTGAGTGAATATTGAGTTATGATAAACTCAAAAACGGGCACCAGGTACGAGTCTATTTCATTGCACTTTTCTTCGGATAGCGTCGCGTGCATGTACTCATCTACCTCCTTTTCCGCGTCCTCTTTATTGTACATGGTGAACATGCTGTGCTCGAAACCCTCGAGTCGCGAGGATATCTTTCGCTTCCTCTTGGATCTTCTCGTCATGACACCCTCGTCATCCGAGTCCCCCGCGGCTTCAAAGTCTTCAGCTCCCTCATTCGACAATCCGCCGTACATTTCGCCGGCTGTCTCTGGGTTCGGGTGGAGCTCCTCTGCGTTTGCACCCTCGTGACTCAACAGCTCGTCTTCTTGGTCATTCAACAATTCGTCCTCGTCATCAGCTCCCTGAGCTGGCTCCTCTGCTTCCAGTAGTCCTTCGTCTCCGTCGATTTCGATAGCTCCCTGGGGTTCCCCCGGTACGATGTCCCCTACCTCGTATATGCTGCCGTCATCATCCATCTCATCGGCTTCCGCCTCCACCAGGTGTGGTCCTAGGTCATCCGGATTCTCTGCATCCAATCCTGCGTTCTCCGCGGCTATCCTCGCCCTCAAGGTGGTCTCAGCCTGCTCATCTGGGATGGCTATAGCTGGGGTAGTACCAGCGTGTTCGGCCAGCTCTACGCCAGGCAATTCGGAGGGTATGTCCGGGAGCGGAGACGGCTCCGGCTCAACCAATCCCTCCGGTTCTTCATCATATTCTTCGTTCCTAATATCTTCGAAGGTTCGGTTATTGCGGTCTCCAAACACTAGTCGTGACGCAGCCCGATCGCTCTTCGCTTGCCGGTCTACTTTCCGAATGATCGATTTTGGCATGGGTAATTCGTCCCATCTGCGTCGTGTCAGTTTCTTCTTGGTTTTCAGACAATAGAACTTGTAGCTCCCCTGAATGTTGCCCGTCGGGCCCATGCATATGGTTTCGTGGGTCCTAGGGGTCATGCTGTTGGATGGTGATGGTTCGTCGTGTACTTCGCAGTATGTGCCGAATGGGGTTTTGCAGTGGACTTTCGCGTTCAGCCGGTGGCGGCATATCAGCTCCCTCGGGCTGTATTTGGTGGACACGCCCGATTTCACGGGAAAGTTATTTAGCCATAACACTATAAAGTGTATTAGTTCAATGGTGATTAGCCTCGGGAGGCCTGCGAATGGTAGAGTGTTCTCAATACCTCTTGCTCTTTCCTTGACCAGGCGGATAGCTCTTTCAATTTCGGGGACATGTTCGTTTGCTGCTGTCGTGTTGATGGGGACAGTAGGGCATTTGTCGGCAACGGCGTCGAATTCTTTGTCCATGAGGGCCGTTTGGATTATGAACCCGGCCCTGTGGTATAGCTGTACAACTCGAGTAAGTTTCTCGCCTATTATTTTAGCCGTCCTTCGCGGCAGGAACTCTACTGTAATGAGTTGAATCCCTCTCGATCTGGTCAGAAGGAACGGTATCCCATTAACGAACATAATATCCGCCGTCAGCGTCACAAACTTATGCAAACGAACAAAATCCCGTGGTATCGCGACTATCTCTGTTGTCACCCTCTCCGGCCTACGTCTTACGGTCCGTCCTCGTAGTCCTGCGAGATCAGGTCCAAAGATAGTGTGAGCGTTTTGAAGGTCGTTGACGTCGACAGGACATTCGTCAAGCAATTTGCCACGTACCATGCCCTCATAGTCGGCTTTGGCGGGACTGCCGAGCATCGCTTGGAGCTTTCGGGCCTTGATGGCCCGGAGAACTTGGTCCTTGGAGAATCCTTCGAAGTTGTGCTGGATGGTTTGTACATGCAACTGTTCCCTCTGGACGGTGGTGGACAGATCGAAGTAGTGCAGTCCTTTCGTACACGGCTTGAACTCAATCACTCCTTTTGGTGTGGTGACCCGGAATGTCGCAGTGTCTGGGTCATCTGGAGTGCTGGCATAGGAGATGGGGAACAATTTTTTCATTGTTTTTAGTGATATCACGTTGCATATCCCGCCAGGATGATACTTAACCGGTATATCCCCGAACTCTTCGGTGGAGAAGATCCCCTCCTTAGTGCACACGGTTGACCCGGCATTGCAGTGAATGGTGGTGTGTCGCGACGCCGCTCTCACTTCCCGCAGGTAGTCCCGATTGCAAAACATGTCGGTAGAACTTTGGCTGTCTAGGAGCAGCCAATCACGACTCAACCCCTTCGATTCGCGTTGATGAAAGAAGAACACGGCCTCGTCGTCCCCGTCCACGTCATCTCCTGAGTCTCCCTGGCTCTCACCATCCTCCTCTGACCCATATGATCCGTCGTCGTTGCTTTCCACAGCCCTCATGGTGTGCATGTGCTCGCCTTCGTCCTCTCCCTCACTGGCGGCCCCAGGCTTTTCCGCAGGACAGTTTGTTGCAATGTGTCCTTTCTTTCCACATCTAAAACACTTTCGATTGTCGGCTCTTCCGCCGTCCCCTTGAGCAAACATCATCGCTGAGTCAGATCCCCTCTGGTTGTTGCGTTGCCGCTGGAAAGAGGGGGTCTTCCGGCTGTTCAGGAGGCGCAATACTGCATTCCTGTTGGTCGGGTATGTATCCGTCCCTTTTGCGTAGTCGTTGTCTAGCTCTTCGCGGAGTGTCCTGAATTTGAAGTAATTAGCGCCGTCGAGCATTAGCATGGAGAGATATGCTTCCTGGGCCAGCTCCATGGCCTTGTTCTTCTGGCTCTGGGTGGCACTATCCCTATTTGTGCCCATTTTTGCCAGCTCTGCGGTTACTAAAGCGCGCGAGTGCCCAATGCTACTCCCGTAGCTCAATGCGGTGTCGACCAGTGCGTTAAAACGCTCGAAGTATTGGGAGTTGGAGACATGCGCTTCCTGCACATAGCACATTATCGCTTTATCAGCAGCGACGATGGCTCTTGCTTCCTGCCTCGTGGGATCGAATTTGCAGCAGATCCCCTTGATCTTCCGGAGTAGGCTGATGCTGTCTTGTGAGGTCTCCATGGATCCCCAGTCATCGTCTCCCTTTAGAAGCGCCTTGAGCTCTGGGGCACAATGCTCATATAGCAGAGCATATGCCTTCTTCTTATTCTCTTCATACTGTTGCTCTCGTGTATATTCCGCGTCAAACTTTCTCTTGAACATGTGCTCCTCGGCGGCGGTCGGTGGTACCTGATTCCCGGCACTGTCCGTGGATCCTGTTGGTGGAACAGGCATCGTGATGGTTAGCTCTTTTAGAGCTCTCAGGGCTCCGGCTATGTCTGCTCCTGATTTAAAGTTTGCTTGTATATAGTTGCATAGCTTTTCGGTGGTTTCGGTGAATTGGGCCGCGTGCTTGGCCGCGCCTGACTCGTAGATGTAGTCTTCCAGCCCACTTGTGGGCGCTCTATACTTGCTTCCGGGGGTCGCGTGCTGTCGAAACTTCTTTCCGCCGCGTCCGCCCCTCCTTCGCTCCTTTGGGAGCTTCTCGTCCTTCTCCTCGGCTTCTCCCATGTCGCCGGAGTGCGAAAAGAGCTTTTAATTAATAATGTTGATGAGACCTCTTTTTAAACGCCATTGTTGGAGGCTCACGTTCAAATGTAAATAACGTAGATTATTAATTAAAAGTGAGCCATTATTCACAGACCGCAGTGGCCCTCTGCTGCGTGACAAAAAATCGTCTCCCCGGCTCCACTAGTTTTCTCCCTCCGGGCTTCGTGACCCTCACACTCCCCTCCATGTGTAATTTCGGTACCTTCTTACTTACCGTATGTACCTCTGGCCCAACACCATTATGGTATGATGCTCTTCCATGAGCTGGTGTAGAAGTCTGAAACTGCTGGTATAGGTTGTGATAATCTTGTTGATCTTTATTTTTGAACCATTAAAGCATACTGTTTCATTGCCTGGCTGTTACTATGATGAGATTGGCCTGGTGTTAAGAGAATTGCCCCTTGATTGAGGAGGGACTAAATTTTATTGAACATACAGATGAGCAGAAAGGGACATTTTACCAGTAGAACACTTGTATCAAGCATGCTCATGAAAACAAATTTTGTGATTGCGAGAGTATTTCTGCAGGGATAGGGCATAGCATTGAGGGGGAGGAAACTTAGTCAAAGAGGGTCCGCAGATTTGAATGCAACATGCTTAACAATATAAGGTACCACCTGTTGAATGTCTGTCTATTAATATGAGCTAACTGTGAGAACAATAGTCTACTACCACTACTGATATCTCCCCTTCATTGTTTCCTTTTCAGCAAAAATATTTGTGAACAAAATTTGGTAAAGTTCAAGTACATTCCATTTTTATGCACTAAGGAAGATTAATTTCAATTACTGATGCATTGAAGTCTATGGTTCTCTATCAATTATCAATGACATTTTCCCACACAACTTACAGCATTAGCAAACTAATCAACAGTTACATTTCTGTTATCACCACCAGTAACACCTAGGACAACCCAATGATATCAGAATCCTTCCCATCCCTTGTTACAAGAGATGATATCCAATATTTTTGCATTACATATATTCCAACCATGGCAATTTTATTAAGGTATAATTGTGTCAAGCTCATTGATCTAGTCAATAAAGTATATACAGTAGAACTGAGGAAATATTCAAAGAAGACCCTGTAAGGTCTCCTGTCAAATTGGATGCTACAATCATTAAACAGGAGGGACGTAACTTCTTGGCTCTTGTAATGTCATAGACATTCGTATTGATGACACAGTGAAAATATAAGTATTATAACTTTACTATATTTACTTTGATGTAGCCTCTTTCATAACTCTTCTTGCTGACCTAAGCCAAAAAACAGAAAAAGGTTTAGGTTGAAAATACATGTGTAGATGTGTTGTGGACCACAAAAGCAAAATTATGAGTATCAAACCACATTAAACATAATAATAGATGAGAAACAGTTATCATGCATTTATCATGAAGTTTTCATGAAACTGTGTAGAATCCTCCACAAAGTGGTATGTCTGTATGTCCGGCATAAGGCATACTATATCCTATGTTTTTTATCACAGATGAATTCCTGTGTGGAAATCTTTTGTTCTGTATCTTTGCCGCGTACTTTGAAACAAAAGGAAAGTATTTGAGTTTATTTTTTAGGTAAATAAAATTACTTAACTAGACCCTATTGTTGGTTGAAGATACTTGGCTTATGTTACTCTCTGATCAATTATCTTGGACATCAATGCTGATGACCCCTCTGTCATGTGTCTGTGATTTATTGTGAGTTTTGACAATGTCAGAGGTTCCTGCACAATCACCTCAAGCCACAGGGAGCAACATGTATTGGTGCATTGCTGTTGCAAAGATAATCTACTGACACAGTGTTCAGATTCAATGGGGTTAGTTTTGGTTTTGAGGCTTTGGCTCTTATAATCTTGTGGTTACCATGACTTCTTTTCTACATGAGGGAAATAATCTAAGCAAGATGTTGAGCAACCACTTCAGAGTTAGTATGCAGGTGGCAAGAGACAGCAACGGGACTTAGATTCCTAGGTTGCAAATTCCAATTTTGGTTACTGTCCAAAAACACAGTAACCAGTATCCTATCAGAGTTATTGCAGTAATTACTGTAGATTCCAGACATATTACTGTAAATTTTGACAAAATGAGACTTATTTTGTGATGTCACATCGTCACAGTCCTTAAGTATTGAGCAAAGTACTTAAGTAAGTCTTTCTCAGTAATCTCGCGATCACAATAATCAGGTTACTGTCAAAATTAGAAAATATTCCGGAGTAACGCGTAATTCCGCCGGAATTCCTCCGGAATTTGCAACCTAGTTAGATTCCAAAATGTGGGCAAACGCATAAAATTGAATGTGTTATATCAACTCTGGACAAAACTGGAGTTCCTGCTCAAATCCATCAATAGGAGGAGTGATTGTATATACATATTTGAATTATAGATTTACATGTGTACAAGGCATTTTTACTGGACTCCAACTCAGTCATTACATGTGCCTGGCCATGTTTGCCGAGCTCATCTTTCCAATCATGGTGAAAATTGAAAGCTCCTCCTTAATTTTACCATTTATTTACAAAGTCACATTCCCAGAACAAATATATGTGCCATTTTTGTGACACAGTCACTAAAGGTCAACATTTTATGAGATGCAACTCCATTTATCAAATTTTCATTGCATCATGTTGTGATGCATGGCAATGATGCACCACAAAAAATTATTGCAAGAACCACAACCACAATCACTCGTGGTTAAAATACAAGCTTATACTACAATTTCACAGGTTATGCCATTTCACCATCCTTTGCACCATCACCACAAGGTGCAACAATTGCTCAGCATCCACATATTTTAGAACATCTTTTCCTCCATTGACGGAAAGACGCAGGGAGTTTGCTTTTGTGCTGAAAACAAATTGAGTTTTTCCACTTTTGAATTTGATTGCACAAAATACTCACATTTTGTTGCCATCTCATTTGCACCTCTCCAATATTTGGGAATCACCCACTACATCCTTGGTGTCAATTTTTAAGCTAAAAACAAATACCTCCAGTCTTGAACTTCATGTTAATGCTTCTAAGGTGAAATTGGTTCATTGCATGTGTTGTAGTGAAGGTTTTTGCTTGCTCAATTTGATTGTTGTGTAATTATTTGTCAAATCTAAAGTCACCTTTACATCAAAGCAAGTAGCCTTGGACTTAGGGCATTTGGGATAGTCCTGGGAAAGCAAGCTGGGTGGTGAGTTTTCCAAGACAAAGCTGCCTATTGTACTATTGATTCTTGTTGTCTTTGACCAATAAATTTCCATTGCCTTGGTTTGTGTCAACCACATTGCTAACATTTCAAAAAGAAATCTTGATTAAAGAGAATGAAGTGATCATGATCCTGCTGTTATAAGTGGGACTGGGACATTGATCCACAACCTTAAATTCAAAGTTACCATGATACATTTGACAACAATCAACCATTAGTGCAGTTGATGGCAAGAGATAATTTTAAATAAAGATGAGATCTATTCCCTTTTTTATTCTATTAGAAAATTAAGGTGTAGCACTTTTTGCAGAATGCCACATTGATAGTTTTACAAGTGTGAGTGAAAAATGTACTAATTGTGGACATTTTTGATCACTAGACTTTTATAGTTTTATTAGACCTTCAATAGTTTGACTTTAAATGTGAAACATAGACCATACAATGTTACAAAAGGTAGTCTTTTGATGTTCTGATTGAATTTATTTCTTACAATACGCATGTCATATATTCCCCTGTATCAGACGTGCATGCAACGGAGGAAGCCGTCATAGCTTGTAAGCAACAGCTCATAACTTCATGTGTTGCAGGAATATAGTCACATCATAAATCATGATTTGTGACTCAATTCTTTTTTTGCTGCATATTATCAACAAATCACCAGTCACAAACATACCTCTTTATGTCTCCACACAACAAAATTACATTGATAAGTATTTGGCCAAGAATAAATTGCAATTGCATGCTGAACAGCTTGATTGGTTGTGAGGTGATATTTGGCAAAGTTGGGAACTTGTTTGAAAGTTTATAACATCTCAGATTTCCAAGAAGCTCATAGCAGCTGATGGTGAAAAATGTCCTTTGATGCATTTCCTTAAGAGTAGGGGAACAATTTAATTTGATGATTTTGCGGCTGAGGGTAAGACAAAAGCAAATAAATATTGGTCAATGGATGCAAAGTTACGGCTGGAAAACATGTACTAATGCAACCACCCGATATTAGCACATAGGGTGGTGTTAAATTCTTTGTTGCCAGTTAGAAAATCAAAATGTTTGCTCTACATACCCCCAGGAGAAAAAACTTGAGCTTATTGATTTTCATGCTTGTACAAATTGGGGAGTAATGATGGCATTAATGTTTTTAAGATCGCTTTGAGCCCAACATGATTAAATGATGATTGATTGAAATGCAACAAATGCTAGATCTGAGACTTTTGCAATTCCTGCAACAACCAATTAAAGGCTGTTAGCCATCATGATAGAACCCCAATAAGTCAACAAAAGGAACATTGGCAGAGTAGTTTGAGACAGATATCTATTGATTATTGTGTAGTATTATGCCCTATATTGTGAACTGAACTGTTATCATGTGCGATAACAAATTATGACTCTACATCTTTACTTGTACCCAAACTTTTGATTGTATGCTCGTCAGATGTCAATTCCTCCAACTCTCAAAAGAATTCTTAACAAGGTGGCTTGATTTCATGTGACATGATAAAATATGTGTTGCACAGTGTTAAAGAATCAGTATCAAGTGTGAAAAGATGGGAGGAGCAAAACATGTGCCTTTGTACTCAAACCAGTCATTCCAGGTCATTCACTAGTCCAGCAACTATTTCAGGTCCTCCATTATTGACTAAATCACAAAAAGTAAAGTCCTGATGACAATTTTGACATAAAGTTGTAGATGCATTTGTACCATCCCTACAAGATACCCAAGTTTAACAAAAAAAGCAGAGTATTTTTTTGCATTGTACCAATGCACCCCCTACTAAAAACTGACTTGATCTCTGATA
The DNA here is from genome assembly GCA_013187285.1 of Cyclotella cryptica. Lineage (NCBI taxonomy): Eukaryota > Bacillariophyta > Thalassiosirophyceae > Thalassiosirales > Thalassiosiraceae > Cyclotella > Cyclotella cryptica. The sequence continues at coordinate 347,330 of JABMIG010000148.1, read as the reverse complement.
TTTAGCACAATGTTGAGCTGTGGATGAGATCTTTTTCTCCATTTGCAACTGATTTATCCATGCCAAGAGTCCTCAGAATTGACCAAGTCAAACATCAACAAATAGCCAATGATACAAAGACTCGTATGTATGTCCCTTTGATATCTTATTGTGACACATTTACATGTATTACGTGTTGTCAATGAGCTAAATGAAGACACAGATGCCACATGAAAGCCAACCAGCACTATCTCTTAATTGTAAAATGAAAGGATGATTAAGCAGCATGCCAGTTTTGCACACACTATTGATTGTGTCCGATTCAAAAAAGATAAGATTTGGCATCCATTGATCTCACTAAGGGGTAGTGAACCAAAACAGAGCATCTCCTCTTAGTGCCTATTATGCTGCAAATAATCAACAATGCACTGCAGGAGGTAGAGAGGAGGAAAACGTTTATGACAGGTAAGTCAGGGTTGTGTTATATGATCACTTGTGCTACAAGACTAATGGTTCAATTATTTTATCATTACTGAGGGCTTGGCATAAAAATCCAGCTTTGTCTTCACTAACTAATATTGCAATCAATGAGCAGGGCACAGAGGGCACGTGATACGTCAATAGTATTCTTTATCAGATGCATCAAACACACAATGCAAACTCCATTGAGAGTGTTACTAACAGCCCGTAAAAATCAATGTTTTTATGGCAAGAGAGAAACTGGCGCAACATTTGATCATTATTGCTGATAAAAAATGACTACATGTGCTATATGATTGTGGCAAGTTTCGAAAGGAGCAACTCAAGATGTATATGGACGTGGAATCAATGTTTTGTTCGTAACGGAGCAGGATATCGCTTTGTCCCAACATCTCTCCTCTTCAATCCGCGCGAGCTCCACCAATCTGATCCATACCAATGCAGAAGCTGTGTGTTCTTCGGCACTGGCATCAAAGTAACGAATTCTAAACCCCCGATACTTCCGTTGCGCAAACCAAAATATTGAAACGTGCTCCTCATATTCTGTCTCTCACTCGGACCCGGACATGCGGCATACTGAACGATATCTCCCGTTCCACCCGGATTCAGCACTCCATTATAATTGGTACGTTTAAGAGTCCTCCCTCCTTCTACCTTTGGGTCAATATTCCTTCCGGTGAGAGGATCGGGAGGATAGAACGAAATCGCTCGATCTTCTTTGTCGCATGATTGGCATCTGCCTCGCTTACCCCAGTAGGCGATTCTGTATTTGGCAGGCAAATCAAACCGAGCCACAAGAGCCTTTCCAGCGAAAGGGTGGTTGACTACTTTCAATGCACCGTCGCCTGTTTTGAGATGGCGATCGCAATACGGGATAGGGATGGGTTCGCCTTCGCGTGAGGCGACTGTTTTGGTGCATCGTTTACCGGACCGGCAGTGAGCCCAACATTGAATTTTGGCTTCAGTGGGTTTCGGCAAACATTGAAGTATGATGGAAGCGGTGGACGTGTGTTTTGTTGTCGTTGCGGCCGAAGATGTCTTGTGGCCACTGACCTTCTTAGGTGTCTTCACCTTCGCCATTGTCATGGTGGTTTGGCAAAAAAAATAACCGATTATCGGCATGGCGGGAGTGTGGGTTCATTCAGGTAGGTATGTCCCTCGCATCATGTTGGGAGCAGCGTAAATTGTAGTGAGCGATGCATGAAGGATTGGATTTTGTTGGAAACATTTAATATTTCATAGTAGGAAAGCTTACCATTCATCACACAGCCCACTAAAGGAGGAGATTCGAGAGTAGACTACCGTAGGTAGAGGTAATACAGTATTGTGTGAAATATGGTATTGTACTACTGAGAGAATACTGTGTTCGAGTGTATGTAACGGTATCTTTTGAAGTCGCAGCAGTCAAGCCAGAGTCAAGCCAACGGTTCTCAATTGAAAATCAAAATCAGAGAAGAAAAGTGACGATGTAGATTGGCCAACGATCGAATGACCTTGTCTCCGAAATGGAAACGATGGGATCTACCTCTAGAGAAGGGCTGATCGATCGTTTCAACCATTGCAAGTTCCGCTTCCATCTAGTTCCACTAACGCCTGCTGCTACGGTACCGCACAGCACTCACTTGATCTACCTATACGCATCAAAACATCCACATCACTAAAAATGAACAGCAAACGAACAAATCCCTTCCGCTCTCTCGAAAAGAACAATTTCCCACCACTGGATGATTTTTTTGACCCTCCCAAAAGCAACAGCCGACCTTCCTCCGCGGGTAGCAATCCATTATGTCCCGATGACAGCTTTTGCTCTCGATCGTCAATATCAGTTCCATGTCGCGATTTCTCCATGGACATGTCAATTGGCGGGAGAGCTGCCATGGCCGAGCACCAGCATCGCATTCGAAAACATGGCCTCGATGATGATGCTTCCACCTACGACCCAGTGCGAAAAATGAGTCCTTCACTTTCGGGCTCGGACGATTGGGGACGTATAATGGACGATACTTGCTCCATCCTCTCATTCTCCTCGTCGGCTTTCTTCAATGGACAGAATGACAGATCATCAGAAGACGTCGACACAAGTGTGGATGCATCGAGTTCGTTCTTTGATAAATCCGTTATAAGTACCCTTCTTACACCAGAAAAGATCAGGTCTGCAAGAGATGGTGCAAATTCTGACGTTGGAGTCACAGTGTTCCGAGGTCTAGCTCACGACACAAATGAATCGCCAGATAGATCAGTGGGGTGTTGCTCAACGAACGTAAGCAATTCGCACTGCAGTGGCGTCGAAGAAATATTTCATGCTGCTCTCCGTTTCCATGATGAGATGCAAGAATCAATCTTGTCTGCTGGTGAATCAGACTCAGACGGAAAGAACAAGAGTAGCTCCGTATCGTTTGCTGCTGATACTTCATTTATTACAAATGATGGCCGAAGTCTTGCTAGGCGCAAAAAGTCCCCTGAGTGCACGACAGAACTAAACTTTTTATTTGGAAGCCCCATTCAAAAACAAGGCAATGATGATAGCTTCTGTGTTAATTCCAGTTTCTTTGGTAGTCCGATATCTCCATCTCTATCCGGAGTTGTGGAAAAAGACTTTTCGTACAGTCTGTCGTCTCCTCCAGTGCGACCATGTTCAAAATCAAGTCCTTTTATCTCACAAACAACTCCATTACGAAGCGGGAGGCAAGTGAGCGTAGAGGATCAATCTTCGCTAGCTTCATTCGTCGATTGGAATCTAGTCGATGCTCAGTTGGAAGGTAGTAATCTAACACCAAAAAAGAAATTGTTTGAACGTGAGCCCGTTCCAGTGACCATCGAGTGCACAGTCACGGAAGAGAGCATTGAACTTGTTCGTCATACACCAAAAACATCAAATCATCACAACGACTCTATGGAAATAATCTCACAACAGCGAAAATTTGGGTCAAATGCTGAAATTAGAATGAATCGTCTTACAAGTAACGCTGATTCCCCCGAGAAGTTAATTCCCCGTGTGGTTCGGAAATCGAATGTTTTGAGTCTTCATACGTTGGAGGAAAATGTTCGTGGGGTTCGATTGTGTCGAGCGTCGAAGTTAAAATCGATGGGTTTGACGAGAGATTGTTCAGCGCCCGACTTGTCAGGTAATGTTAATCATGAAGACAGGAGTGACTTTTAATCAACAATTACTCATGCGCGTGGGTAGAAAAGAAATCTTAGCAACAAAATAATTTATTATTTACAACATATCCAATGATCACATCTGAAAGCGAAAGAAACGGTTTTCTCAGAACAAAGCCCCAAAGCTATAGTCCCCCTAATGCCTGCAACTGTCGCATGCACATTTGTTACTCTTGACAAACATCGAACGAATCACCGATTTTAGCTTGCACCAAAGATGTTCCTCCCTTGTTTTTTTCCACGATGCTTCTGCAATGCGGCCAACAGAGAGAGTGAACTCAGCAAAGGGTCCGTTTTGGTCGGCCGCCCACCTACCGCCGAGCGCTGTTATGATAGCTAGCAATGGTCCGCCCACGAGAATACCAATAACACCACACCCGACCATGATTGCAGCGTCCGATGGTTTTCCTCCATCATTCATCTCGAGTGGTACAGGAGGAGGTCCTTCGACGTGAGGAGGAATTGGTCGAACTGCCTCCACTTGTGCAAAAGAGTAGGTATCCTTGACTGCCATTATGTTGATGAGCTTCGCTTGTTTAAATTATTCGGAAAGTATTTATGATCTCGTTGAGATCACCCTGAGTTCACCGAGGTAGACTGAGGTCTGACAGAGGTTCTTCCGACGTTCACCCATTGCTCGGTGCACGACAAGAATATTAATTCACGTACTATAGGGTCTACAAGGGGTCTACACGTGATAGCACTTCTTGATGCAATCGATATATTATTTACCAGATCATACAAAAAGTGTGTGAAAATCACGAGAGGTTACGAGCTGAGAGCTTTTTATGAGTTACCTATAGTAGCAGATAAGGACCAGCAGGTTTAGAAGAATTTTAGATTTCTCCTAAAGGAACGCAAGAACTTGAAGCAAGCTGAGGATTAAGACAGATTAAGACCACCGTAACCATGAAGTCCTATAGTAATTACGGGTCTATTATCGTACACAAAGCAGGCAGCATGACTTACACAGCAGTTGTACAACACTTTTGTAACATTTGTCGGTGCACTGTAGCCTGCAGATAGCCTGCTACCGCGCCCCTACACCAGCTGCCATCTGCTGCCCTCACACATTTTCGGTCAGTCAATTCTTAATTTGCCACGCTTGCACTTTGATTCTTGCAGACCTTGCAGTCACAATTTTTGTTTCGTTGAAAAAGTGAGCCCACTGCAGACTTCACTTTGCACCAAAGATGTTCCTCTTTCGCCTTCTTTCCTGTAAATGCAGCAATCCTTCCGATGGCCCTGGTTGAGTCGCCTAGCGGGCTTTTCTTGTCTGCAGCCCACCTCCCTCCGAGAGCGGTCAGGAGAGCTAGAAATGGCCCACCCACTACCATGCCAAGCGTACCACAACCTACCATGATAGCAGTATCTGATGGGCGTTCTTCTTCTTCAACGTCAGTTGCATCAGGACGTAATACAGCTTCAGCGATTGGAGCACTAGGAACTGCTGTTGGTACAGGTTCAAAAGAGTATGTGTCCTTGTTTGCAGTCATAGTAGAAAAATTGGTATTGAAGTATTTCGTGGGGAATTTTGCTTTTGCGTAAGCTGCTATGGTATGGTAATAGTTTGATAAGCGCTTGCGTTTTTTTTATGAGAAATCAACTGTATAAAATAGTTTAATCGAGATCACGATTGACCTCCGAATCCCAACCGTGCACCCACAGGCGCGTACGGTGCACGACTATCATCCTGGAAGACTAAAGGATGATTGCTACTAGGGAAATACGGAAAAAGTGATGTAAATTCTTGTGGCACCTCATTACAACAGATTACAACCATACTACCTTACATCCAATTCATCTGGGTTTGCCAATCCACCCTTTCCCTCTTGCATATTCAAACATGTTTGTAATCCTTTCTCTTTCTTCCACTTTAATGTCAGGGTGCCATAAATCGAGAAGCAATAACACGCGTGGTTCTTCGGAATCATTCCAAACTTCGTGCACATAAGAATCATCAAGCACAAGAGCCGACCCTTCATGCCATTCACGAGTTTGATCGGCAAGTCTTATCCCAGTGGTTGGACGAGTTTTTCGCTCCGCATCATTGTTGAGTGACGTTGTCTGTTTCGGCACCACTAGGGGTAAGTGTACCCTCAACCTTAAATTCATAGGACCTGAGTGTGCTCTAATAGAAGATTTGCCATGCAAAGTCGAGAAAAAGCAGAACCCAAACGGCGTCCCAAAAAGAATTCCCTCTTTTTCGATATCATCAATAACTTCTGAAGTTTTTGGACATCGTTCTCGAAATAATTCGTTGCGAATTCCGTTCAGAATGTACGAGTGCCAATCCCAATTACCCCTGTGTAATTTTTCGTCTGTTGGCGAAAAAACAGATCTGTTGAACCCAAATGCTCGCAAAAACAAACGCACAGATTGACAAAGCACAGCGTGGTCTTACCGGCGTGTTCCCCTCCCTTAGATGCGACGTCATAATCGGGTTCCAACGGCTTGGTAACTTCCCCATTATCCAAGTCAATGTGATTGCCCTGTCCGAGGACAGCAGAAAAATATTCTGCACGTATGTCATCGAAATTTGACTCTAGATGATGCACCGCAGCCGAGACGACTGGGTCGTTGAAAGCTATCCTGTGCCTACGTGACTGTTGTGGATGTTGAGGAGACGAGTGAGAAGACTGCTTCTCGGGCGCCGTCCAGAAGGGAAGTGAACGAAGCCCTGGCAAGTAAAAAAGAGATGGAGACGGACGATGAACTCCGGTGGCAGTTAGGAGAGACGGCCCATGAATGATGGTTGCGGAATCGTCTGGAATTTCTGTTGAGAATGATGCCAAATTTTTGTTGTAGACAATGAGGGAGCATAGCCGATGCAAGCGAGTTACGGGCGATGAGTAGAAGTGTTTCCTCGCGAAAATGGTGGTCATGATTCTTATTTTCTTGGATTCTCCTTGGTGGTTTCAAAGTGTGTGTCTTACAGTGATCATCAATCTAGAGAGGCATGCTCAAGGAGTGCTAAGCTATCAGGTGTAACAACGCTTTTAATGGTAAAACGGTCACATCTCGATCCATGGTATGGTACTCCATGGTACGGTCGCTCCTCGGTACAGCTTGGATATGGCTGGTCCTGCAGAGCGTAGAAATCAGTACTAAATCTACGTCTCACTATTATTCGCATAATTTGGCTTATGTAAAACAGCTTATTTATTTTACGTTGCATGAATAGAAACCATAAAAACCGCCTCTCCCCTGCTCGTCGCGATCGCTCCCCACACAACCGTCCCCCTTCACTCCAATCGGACAGTTCCGTTCTCCAATTTAGAGTGGGAGTGTGACCTAAAGGGTTGTATCGCATCCACACGTGTTGTAGATGCGATGAAGCCCTTTAGGTCACAGTCCTGACTCTAAATTTGAGTCCACTGCGTTTACATTTTGGGGGCAAATCCCATGGTTGCCGTGTAATTTTTTATGGTCAGAAGCAAATATCTTAAATGTTTTTAAAAAATAAAGGTAGTCACTTAGTATCATAGGAGGCAGGAAAAAGCATCTCCAAGCTGTAGCTCCATGGTATTGTACAATACGTATGATACAATAGCATATCCACATCTTCATCAGATCGTCATCCATCCATGGAGCATCCATGGCTCATCCATGGTATGGTATTGTACAATACGGTACGATAATGGCTTTGTACAATACGATACTTCCATGGCTCTTCCATTGTATCTACCATATCTTTGTTATGCTACTTACTGGTATTGCACCTAATCCCAAATAACAGCTCCCTGACGTTATTATTTTACGGTATCGTATAGTATTGTAAAATGTTGTACCGTACAAAACTCATTGTCGTAGATTGGTGTACAGAGAGCTTGCGAACATTTTGGAATAGAGAGAAATAAACACGAGATAATTCTCTCCAACATAGCACAACAATTCTCGATTTCTCTATTCTTAATCGTTCTTACAGAGCAATCATCTGAGTGCTTCGCAGAAGCGTGTTGCGACAGGTGCGAAGCCTTACGACTAGACTGCAGGGACTTTCCTGAAGTGAATTGGGCATGTTGGCCCCGCTACTCCTTCTTAACCAGAGGAGGAGAAGTTGCCGCAGAAAAACGAGGGAAGTGCAGAACAATACAATACAATAACAAACATGAGCAAGTCAACATTAAAAATAACGCCCGTCTCTCGGTTTGTATTGTGAGTGTGGTAATACGTTGTAGATGTGTGTATCGTATAACGAAAATAAGAAATGAGCAACTTCCTCGTCAATGATTTTATTATTGCTTGTCATTTTGGTGCGTTTCTTTTATCTCTGATCCGTTTCTCTCTCTATAATTATTTATATAACTTACAATGCTCAGGTCATCGTCAAACCCATTTCACCACTGCAATTTGTAGGTTTCCAGCTCCTTCGACTTAGGGAAAAAGGCGCAGTTCCATAGCAGAATGGATCTTAACTTTCCCACCTTCGAGTCAACCAACCACCTGAAGAAGAGTCAGGTCCGTTACAACCATTACAACATTTTTCATATTCTTGAACGCAAATGTCTTCTTCAAGCAAAATGCAAAGAAGTCGACGACCGTGAAGAAGTAGCCAAATTGGAGATTGAGACGAATAGGGACCCGGACAAGTCAACCCTGGCATATAAAATGTACCACTCCCTAACTCTTCCCCCGTTGCCACCACGTTATCACAAGCTGAATCTTCCAACTCATTGGTTTATTGACGTCGTTCATAAGCAGAAAAAGCGGCGCCTCCATCGAAAATCTCACGGGCTGATTCCGTTCAGGGAACTGGCTCAATTGGTTGCCAAAAACCACAAGGCTGCTGATTTCGATACGCTTGCTTGGTGTCGAGATGTAGCCTCCAAACTTGCTCGACATAACAAGGCCATGGAGGATGATTTCATGAAAAACAATCAGCCCAAAGCAACGGCTGGCACGGATTCTGCATCCTCAGGAATGCCAAAGAAGCCCGAATCTAATGAGACAACTCACCAAGGTGCACACCCGTGGTTGACAGCAAATGTGGCTGAAATTCAAGAGTCTCTTGTTCGAGCTCAATGGCAATCAGATGCAGAACTGAACCGGCGGCAGACCCTTCAAGATTACAAAAGGGAATTGGAGGAAGAGAAGCTGAATCATTTAGATCGTACATCTATGATGAATTCAGAATGCTCTGCTGCGCCACCATTCAACTATGTGGATCCAGCTATGTTGAATGCGTTTCATGAGTTTGGGAGAATCAGAAACAGAATGCCAAGTTATCCACGTAATTTTCATCTTCTTTCGAACCAGGGCTCTAATAAACACATGGCACCATGTATCACAGCTCACGACCAAAGCCAGGGTGGAGTGATGACAAGCCTACCAATGACACAAGCCTCTTTTTTTAAGGCAGCAACCAATAGTAACACTCACAACTTGTTTGAAAGTAATGGATCAACCAAGGACTACTCACGAAAGAACCGAGCAGCAAAACAAGAGGTCAAATTAGACCTCAAGCATGATGAACTGAAGCACTCCTCGAACTTCTTTAAATCTCTCCATGAAATCTTGGAAGACCCTGAAACTAATGACATAATTCATTGGCTACCATGTGGGGCAATCTTCGCCATCGCTGACACAAAAAGGTTTGCCAATCAGGTACTTCCCCAGTTTCAAGGCACGATCACAGGCTACACTGATTATGAAAAGCTCAACTCATTCAGACTATGTCTCAAGCAATTGAATTTTGAGCAAATTCATCCTAATGGACAAGGTCCAAATGAAGCATACAAGAAGGAAGGTTTTGTGCAAGGTGGAAGCGGGAACTCATCAAAACATGCTACTACAGTAATTGAGAAGCCCAAGAAACAACTGTCCTCAGGTGACATTCATCAAAATCCAGCAAGGTCCTTTGCTAATCATGAAACAACTCCTTACAGTGGTGCCTTCTCTTTTGAACATTTTGGAACAATTGAAGCTGGATATTGTCATGCTTTGACAAACATGTCAGTTCCTGTTCAACTTGTCCGCTACCCAGGGAATCTTTATCCTTATCATGCACCTCTCTCATGCACTCGTCTCCCACTCGCCATGCAAGCCCAAGCTGGTCTAAAGGCTTGCCCTGAAAATTTTCAACAAGTGCAGCACAATCATAATGAATTAATGCTTGGTTTTTATCAAGGTTTGCTCGCAGCAATTTATGCAGGACAAACCACTACAACAGGGGACATTATGACTTATAAATCAAATCATTAAAGAATAAATTCGCAATCTGTGTTTGCCAAGGCACATTAGTTAGTAATTTTATCAAACATGGAGGTTTTGAAATATGTCAGTATGCAAAAAGAGGAACTGTTAGGTCATTGTTATCTTAAATCTTCTGCTAAGTGTAAGAAGCAAGCTTGGTTATGTTTGCTCCAAAAGGATTGATTGTATATAAAACCAAGAGGTTATGTCTTTGCTGTCTTACTACATGACAAATGCAGAACCAGTTCCTGAGACTATTCACAGTCAAGAGGATTGACTGCAAAAGTGGGAATTGTGTGAATAGTGTTGCTGAAAAATCAAATACCATGTGACCATGATTTGCACAAAATGTGTGGCAGTGGTTTGGGTTGTATTCACGAAGGATTTGTTTGTAGTAACAGTGAAAAGCAATTTGGAATACAGAGAAAAAACATTAAAAAGGCGAAAATTCTAGCCCATGAAAGTTGCCCACAAGAGCTCATGATTAAACTTGGCAATACAACAAAAATACCCTTTGTTGATTGGAATACTTCTGCTGGGGAAATGATGAAAAGCAGCCCACATGAAACGGACTTTCTCCAAAGAGTCCTAGGAACTGTGAACAGTTTAATAGGACTATTTTTAATGACCCTTTTTCCCTTTTTAGCCTGATGATTGTCAAAGGAACATAGAGAACATGTCATTTAAACTTGCTTAGGTGTGTGTCATTAGGTTTCATGAAAAACTGCACACCTGCAAGGATGGACTTGTGGTCAAAGATGAGATTGTTCTTCAACATGCATGCAAACAAAAACACATGTTTTTGATATATGTTTGAAGCAAGATGATAGCCCTATCATGCTGACTAGTTCAACTTCAACTTAATATTTTGCATCTGCTGCCAACAGATTTCTCTTGGTATGAAAGGAGACTTGCTGTTAGCAGAAAAAGCGGATAAACTAGCTATGGTAAAACATGAATGAGTGATGTTTAATCCCATATGTGTATGCTTTTCAAAAATCCAATTTGTTAAGGTATCCTTTCTTGCATTGGTCAAGTCAAGGTTAAATTGCTTCATTGTCACTTATAGTGATAGTGGTATCATCTTCATTTTTGTATTCCTATATGCTGACATAGGCCAAGAATCAGCCATTTTTGTACCCCAGGGTACAAAACCTAAATAGAGCAGGAATCAGCCTTTTTTGTACCCCTGGGTACAAAACCTAAATAGGAGCATTCTCAGGACCTCAAGTAGGAGAGTCCACCTCCCGACGGCATGGACTCCCCAACATGGAAGTTCAGAACCCCAAATAAGAGAGCACTCTTTGGAAGATCTGAACATCTTTCAGAAGGGTATAGACATACCATATTGTGTAGAAGTCTACACAATGTTCGTTTGCATCATTTGGACTGGAGTGCAGTTCCACTGCCTTTCCACCTTCACAATAGCACAAAATATAGCTCATAAAATCAAATCTTCGACACCTGTCGAAACTACCTATAATTTTGGTGTGATATTTTTTACGACGCTTGGCTCATGTCACTATCTATAGATAACAGGTGCGACCTTCGCACACCGAAGCCATCGACATCCAAACCTTCCGACACGAGGTACGCTAACAATTTTTATCGCAGCGGCAATTTTAACTTCGCACCAGCAATACGCTTCACACGATCGACGATTTATCCAAATCGCTACGCGATCGACAAATTCCACGGTTTCGCGATCTACGCTCTCCAAAATAATCCCGCGATCAGCGAGCATCAGCGAACTTCGAAATGATCGACTTCTGCGATCGGGGATTCCTACGAGTCGGATTTCAATTAATTTCGTGGATAGAGAATTCTCGCGAAATACTTGGAAGCAAGACTTTCAAGAAATAAAAGCCGACGAAGAATAATTTAAAAATATATAAAAAAATATTCTTTTTCGAAACAGGGCACCCAGGGGAGCAGGAACGTTTCTACATCAGCAATGGGCTGAAGAAACCAAACAGGGTACCCACTAGGGACTTTGTGCAGAGGATCCAGCGCCTTAACGGGTATGTGGAACTCTTGCCGTGCCTGTTTTACTCTTCGGAGGCTGCAAAGTCTATGAAAGTATGCGGGCCATTTGATGATGCCGGCTTGGCAAGCCACATCCTCAGGATGGTTCCTAAGAACTGGCAGGACCAATATGAGCTCAGTTGAGCTTTGGTACCACAGAGTGTCAGGGAACTTTGAACGCATCAAGAAGGCCTACCCCACCGAAAAGGTTGGAGAAGGACCCAAGACCGTAGCCAAGGCTAACGACTCATCTAGGAAGAAGATGGTCTCTTTTAGTGACCGGATTCCAAAGAAACGTCGCACAGAGAAGTACTGTTTCTGCAAGAAACATGGGGGCACACATACCACCCACAACACTCCGGATTGCCGGAAGTATGACTCAATGGGACCCCAAAGTCAAGCTTCAAGGGAGAAAACCAAATGGAAACTCGTGGACTAGAGAGACCTGCTCGAGAAGGAAGTAGCTATGAGCAGCTATCCGCTAAAATCGACAAACTTACCAAGAAAATGAAACGCGCTATCGGGAAAAAGAAGCGTAAGCATCACGACATGAGTGACAGTGATGATTCAGACTCATCTTGAGATGATGGGTTGGGAGTACTAAGAAATTGTGTAGTAAAATCGATTGTAATGAAATGATTAACACTTATCTTAGTCCGATTAAGACTTCCCCACGTGCCAACATAACATTTTCTGGTTCAAACAAAACATGATCTCGAACCTGGCAGAAGACCTAGGAAATCTTCCAGTCAACCTTACACAGAGTGAAACAATAACCAAATTGTTGGACCCCGAACTGTCGGGTGACCTTTTCAATAGTGTGACACCCCCTTTGACAGGTAAAGAAGGGCAGGTCACTACTGTAGTAGCACAAGCACGCTATGAAGCGACTGATAATCCAGCCCGTAAGAATATCGAACACTCTACAGGCCGTATCAGTAACACAGTCATCAGGATCCTACTAGACAGTGGATCTGATGGTGATCTCCTGTTCCATGCAAAAGGAATGGAAAACCCTTTCCTACTTGACTAGGCAGGTGCCAAATCTTGGCGCACGTCGAATGGGAGCTTCCTAACCAAAGGAAGGAGCAGTCAACTTAAAGTTCTTTGAGTATTCGAACAGTAAGGAGTACACAGTGACTCCTGACGTAGTAGAGTATGATAAGAAAAGATGGCTGCCAGCGCTCGACCTCATTCTTGGATGTCAAACCATGAAAGAGCTCGGAATTGTTCTAGATTTTCGAACAAAAGAAATTACCATTGATCACATCATTTTTCCAATGAGAGACATCAATAGTCTGACCTCATCAAACTTGATAAAGCCTGGGCTGTTAACAACAGCATGGCAAATGAACCGCAGTACGCAGGAAGCGACACAGCGGGTAGTTAAAATCCTAGATGCAAATTATAAAAGGCAGACCTCCAATCAATTGTTAGCACCAATTGTACTCACCTAAGTCTCCAAGACCAAAACTCGTTGCTGGAGTTACTCACAGAATTTGAGGAACTTTTTGACGGAACACTGGGTGATTGGAACACAGAGCCTGTGTCCTTCGAACTTAAGGAGGGCGCAAAGCCATATCATGGCAAGGCATACCCAGTACCAAAATCTCGCAAAGAAACAACTATCAAAGAACTGATATGCAACTGGGAGTGGTAGAGTTTCAGCCCGAATCGGAATGGGTGTCACCATCATTTATCACTGGAAAACAAGACGGAACTGTATCGCTTTCTCACTGATTTTAGAGAAGTAAATAAACGACTAGTTCGAAAGCCGTTTCATTACCCAAAATCAGTACAGTCCTGCAAGAGCTAGAAGGATTTACCTATGCTACAACCCTAGATTTAAACATGGGTTATTATACCATTAGACTGGATCCCGATTCATCCAAAATATGTACCCTCATTTTCCCATGGGGCAAGTATTCCTACCTCCGTTTGCCAATGGGCATTGCAGGTTCACCAGACATCTTTCAAGCAAAATGTCAACACTAATGGGAGCCTTAGAGTTCGACGAGCTTACCTTGATGATTTGTTATGCATCACAAAGGCAAACCTGGAAGACCACCTTGACAAATTGAAAATGGTGCTTACCAGGCTACGCGAGGCGGGCTTGCGAATCAACGCCCGAAAGTCGCCATTCTGCACCTTGAAACAGAATATCTAGGTTATACCCTCACACGAACAGGGATTAAACCACAGCAGAAAAGGTACAGGCGATTCTCGCATTTCATTGCCAAAAATGTCAAAGACCTCCAAGTTCCTGGGCATGGTCCAGTACTATATCTTGGGCAAGACACAGCAAGTGCTTGCCCCACTCACCTCACTGGTAGGAGAGTGCGGTCACACCAAGGTCACCAGAGCCAACAAGACAAAGAAACGCCCATGGTACTGGGACACGGTGCATCAAAAGCATTCGATGACGTTAAGACTTCAATTGCCAAGGATGTAGTCTTAGCCTATCCCGATTATTCAATGGAATTTGAGATATATACTGATGCCTCATCTAAACAACTAGGATCAGTTATCACCCAGGGTAATAGGGCCCTTGCTTTCTTCAGCAGGAAGCTGTCGACGACGCAACAGAAGTACAGCGTGACCAAACTAGAACTACTGGCCATAGTGGAAACACTCAAGGAGTTCAAAGGCATGTTGTGGGGACAAAGATTAAAAGTCTACACAGACCATAAAAATCTAATCCAAGACGCCCTCTCTGACCGTGTCTACCGATGGAGATTGCTCCTCGAGGAATTTGGCCCGAAATTGTTTACATTAAAGGCATACATAACACTGTTGCCACGCCATCTCGCTTAGACATCGGACCAATGCCAAGTGAGCACAGAACTGGATGACGTTCACCAAATGCTGGTGTCATTACACCATGCAAGAAGAGAGTGCGATAGACACCTCTGCATACCAAGAGGAAATGAATCTGGTATTTGCAAACCGCAGCGAAGAAGATGTAATCTACCCTAACAGTACGAGATTGCAGAAGCACAAAAGCTTGATGCCAGCTTGAAGACATTGAAAGACCAGTATCCTACACAATTGGTCGAAAGTACACATCTCCTAAGGAAGGAAAAATGGTCATTCGAAAAATCTTCAACACCGTGCAGTTAGTTGGTACCACCACTATCTACAGCACCCTGGACACACTAGACTCAAAGAAACCCTTCGTGCTGCGATGTACTGGAAAGGTATGAAATACCGTCCGTAAATATGTCAAAACTGTCATGCATGCCAAGTCAACAAGAGGCATAAGCATAAGTACGGAAACTCCCTACTAAATTCGCCATCACAAACCCTTGGGATGTACTATGTGTGGACCTTATTGGCCCGTATACAATCAAAGGTAAAGATGGGACAGTAATTGATTTCATGTGTCTGACTATGATTGACCCAGCTTCAGCTGGTTTGAAATAGTTGAACTACCGGTAATCACTGAGGCGATTATTCCCCTGGATACAAAAGGGCGGAAGGGAAAAGGGCCCATGAGAAACCTAAGTTAGCATACTTTGATAAGTCATCAGCAATGATCAGCAACTTAGTGAACAAGACCTGGTTTAGTAGGTATCCATGTTGTCAATACATAATTTATGACAATGGAAGCGAATTCAAACTTCACTTCAAAGCCCTATGTGACTCATATGGGATCACGAGTAAGCCTACCAGTGTCAAGAATCCACAAGCGAATGCAATTCTAGAACGAGTGCATCAGGTGATATCATCTATGTCTCGAACAGCTGAAATAGACATGGCCCCTTCAGTAGAGACAAGCGATATAGACAAGTTCATGACGAACGTCGCTTGGGCCGCTCAACATACCACACAGTACTAAAAGCCTCCCCAGGTGCAGCCATCTTTGGACGGACATGTTGTTCGACATCCCTTCCTGGCCGACTGGAATAAAATTGGAGAATATAGGCAACACCAAACAGACCAAAACACAGAACCAGAAAATAGCTCACGTCGTGATTGGGACTACAAAGTTGGTGATCAAGTACTTCTTAGAAAGATGGATATACTCGCAAAGGTGAAAGTAGATATGAAAGTGATCCTTGACTATCACATCAGTTCATACGAATGGCACCATCAGGATTCAACGCGGAACCAAATCAGAAAGACTGAATATACAAAGAGTTACACCTTTTAACAACCAAACTTAAAACCGTATTAAATGTCAGTTTCAAATGACAAAACGGACTCTCCTCTTCAAACAACACTTACTGCACATGTTTAACAAACTCTTTAGTTCGTTATTGTTACTCTCATGAGAACCCATTTTTTCACCTAAAAACACTTAGGTTTTTGGTTCCTTTTACCTGATACTCCATTGGGGGGCGAGTGACATAGGCCAAGAATCAGCCATTTTGTACCCCAGGGTACAAAACCTAAATAGAGCAGGATCAGCCTTTTTGTACCCCTGGGTACAAAACCTAAATAGGAGCATTCTCAGGACCCCAAGTAGGAGAGTCCACCTCCCGATGGCATGGACTCCCCAACATGGAAGTTCAGAACCCCAAATAAGAGAACACTCTTTTGGAAGATCTGAACATCTTTCAGAAGGGTAGAGACATACCATATTGTGTAGAAGTCTCCACAATGTTCGTTTGCATCGTTTGACTGGAGTGCAGTTCCACTGCCTTTCCATCCTCACAATAGCACAAAATATAGCTCATAAAATCAAATCTTCGACACCTGTCGAAACTACCTATAATTTTGGTGTGATATTTTTTTACGACGAATCGGCTCAGGTCATATGCTCATTGCCAACAACTAATTGACCCACGCTCCCCTTGCTCATTTAGATTTTTTCTTTTGCAGTCTCATCCTACACCAATAACAAGGCATAATACAACAGGAGCTGTTGCTGGAACTGCTGTAGCTGCTGCAGGGCATCACTTGTTTATGCATGCCTGGCAGCACCCAGCTTCAAAGGATGAAAATAAGTTATGTTGTGGTGGCAGATGTTCTATTGTAGCTCGCTTTGCTGTCTGAAAAGACAATGAATCCTTGCAGCTACCGCATCAAAACCAAAACACATGCTACGTGTTGGATCAAAAATGAAGGTAAATGCAAAGTTTGCAGCTTGTCTGTAGTTTGTACAATTATGGATACCATACCTTATGCTTGGAGGGTTGTGTTCATCATACAGTACAGTTTAACTAAACTTGTTGTCAAGCAGAGTGAGTAAAGACTGACTTTGACCTGAGTCAGTACATGTATTCCCATATTTTACAAAGGACATCCCAACTATACTACACTGAGTATGGCCCTATTATTCTATAGTCAGTTTGGGTCTGCCAAAGATCATTGATTTTTTACGCACATTGTTATGATAGAAGAAGTTAAAAATTGACAGCATGAGTTATGGTTTTGATATAGCTGTGATATTTGTATAATGTCCTTCAAAAGAGTAATCCTCAAGCTCAAATCTTTCTCATATGAATCCACACAATAATTCTTGCAAGTGCATGAATTAAGCATGACCACTCTGTCGTATATGCCTTCTTGGTCTCCTCTGCTATCTCTTCTATTCCAACTGTTGCAAATCCAACATCACTACAACAGTAGACAGGCTTCCTGTTATGCCCATGTACATCAATGTATGTGACCCCATGCTGTGATCAACAATTAAATGACAAGGGAGAAAAAATCCAGCCCGTAAGAAATATCAAACAATCTACAGGGCGTGCACCAGTAACACAGTCATCAGGATCCTACTAGACGAAAGTGGATCTGATGGTGATATCCCGTTCCATGCAAAGGAACGGAGAAACGCTTTCCCTACTTGACTAGGCAGGTGCCAAAGTCTTGGCATCGCCGAATGGGAACTCCTAACCAAAGGAAGGAGAGAAGTCAACTTAAAGTTCTTGAGTATTCAAACAGTAAGGAGTACACAGTGACTCTGGCGTAGTAGGAATATGATAAGAAAAAGATGGCAAAGCTAGCGTTAACCTCATTCTTGGATGTCAAACCATGAAAAGAGCTCGGAATTGTTCTAGATTGAACAAAAGAAATAACCATTGATCACATCATTTTGCCAATGAGAGACATCAATAGTCTGACCTCATCAAACTTGGATAAAGCCTGGGCTGTTAACAACAGCATGGCAAATGAACCGCGTTTTAAGGAAGCAACACAGCGGTAGTTAAAATCCTAGATGCAAATTATAAAAGCAGACCTCCAATCAATTGTTAGCACCAATTGTACTCACCTAAGTCTCAAGACCAAAACTCTTGCTGGAGTTACTCACAGAATTTGAGGAACTTTTGACGGAACACTAGGTGATTGGAACACAGAGCCTGTGTCCTTCGAACTTAAGGAGGGCTCAAAGCCATATCATGGCAAGGCATACCCAGTACCAAAATCTCAAAGAAACAACTATCAAAGAATTGAATAGATTATGCGAACTGGGAGTGGTAGAGTTTCAGCCGAATCGAATGGGCTGCCACCATCATTTATCACTGGAAAACAAGACGGAACTGTATCGCTTTCTCACTGATTTTAGAGAAGTAAATAAACCACTAGTTCGAAGCCGTTTCATTACCCAAAATCAGTACAGTCCTGCAAGAGCTAGAAGGATTTACCTATGCTACAACCCTAGAATACCATCAGACTGGATTCCGATTCATCCAAAATATGTACCCTCATTTTCCCATGCGGCAAGTATTCCTACCTCCGTTTGCAAATGGGCATCGCAGGTTCACCAGACATCTTTTAAGCAAAAATGTCAACACTAATGGGAGCCTTAGAGTTTGTAATGAGCTTACCTTGATGATTTGTTATGCATCACAAAGGCAAACCTGGAAGACCACCTTGACAAATTGAAAATGTGCTTACCAGGCTACGAGGCGGGCTTGCGAATCAACGCCCGAAAGTCATCATTCTGCACCTTTGAAACAGAATATCTAGGTTATACCCTCACACGAACAGGGATTAAACCACGGCAGAAAAAGGTACAGGCCATTCTCGCAATTTCATCGCCTCCGTAAGTTCCTGGGCATGGTCCAGTACTATAGAGATCTTTGGGCAAGACGCGGTGAGTGCTTGCCCCACTCACCTCACTGGTAGGAGAGTGCGGTCACACCAAGGTCACCAGAGCCAACAAGACAAAGAAACGTCCATGGTACTGGTACGCAGTGCATCAAAAGCATTCGATGGCGTTAAGACGTCAATTGCCAGGATGTAGTCTTAGCCTATCCCGATTATTCAATGGAATTTGAGATATATACTGATGCCTCGTCTAAACAACTTGGATCAGTTATCACCCAAGGTAATAGGCCCCTTGCGTTCTTCAGCAGGAAGCTGTTGACGACGCAACAAAGTACAGCGTGACTGAACTAGAACTACTGGCCATAGTGGAAACACTCAAGGAGTTCAAAGGCATGTTGTGGGGACAAAGATTAAAAGTCTACACAGACCATAAAAATCTAATCCAAGATGCCCTTGGATTAACCTCTGACCGTGTCTACCGATGGAGATTGCTCCTCGAGGAATTTGGCCCCTGAAATTGTTTACATTAAAGGCATACATAACACTGTTGCCGACACCATCTCTCACTTAGACATCGGACCAATATGGAGTGAGCACGAGAACTGGATGACGTTCACTAAATGCTGGTGTCATTACACCATGCAAGAAGAGAGTGCAATTGACACCTCTGCATACCAAGAGGAAATGAATCTGGTATTTGCAAACGGCAGCAAAGAAGATGTAATCTACCCGTTAACAGTACGAGAGGTTGCAGAAGCACAAAGCTTGATGCCAGCTTGAAGACGTTGAAAGACCAGTACTCGACACAATTGGTCAAAAGTACACATCTCCTATGTAAGGCGGAAAAATGGTCATTCGAAAGATCTTCAACACCGTGCAGTTAGTTGGTACCACCACTACCTACAGCACCCTGGACACACTAGACTCGAAGAAACCCTTCGTGCTGCGATGTACTGGAAAGGTATGCAAAATACTGTCCGTAAATATGTCAAAAACTGTCATGCATGCCAAGTCAACAAGAGGCATAAGCATAAGTACGGAAACTCCCTACTAAATTTGCCATCACAAACCCTTGGGATGTACTAGTGTGGACCTTATTGGCCCGTATACAATCAAAGGTAAAGATGGGACAGTAATTGATTTCATGTGTCTGACTATGATTGACCCAGCTTCTAGCTGGTTTGAAATAGTTGAACTACTGGTAATCACTGAGGCAATTATTCCCCTGGATACAAAAGGGCGGAAGGGTAAACAGACCCATGAGGAACCTAAGTTAGCATACTTTGATAAGTCATCAGCAATGATCAGCAACTTAGTGAACAAGACCTGGTTTAGTAGGTATCCACATTGTCAATACATAGTTTATGACAATGGGCGAATTCAAACTTCACTTCAAAGCCCTATGTGACTCATATGGGATCACGCAGTAAGCCTGCCAGTGTCAAGAATCCACAAGCGAATGCAATTCTAGAACAAGTGCATCAGGTGATATCATCTATGCTCCACACAGCTGAAATAGACATGGCCCCTTCAGTAGAGACAAGCGATATAGACAAGTTCGTGATGAGCGTCGCTTGGGCCATTAGCTCAACATACCACACAGTACTAGAAGCCTCCCCAGGTGCAGCCATCTTTGGAAGGGACATGTTGTTCGACATCCCCTTCCTGGCCGACTGGAATAAGATTGGAGAATATAGGCAACACCAAACAGACCAAAACACAGAATGAGAAAATAGCTCACGTCGTGATTGGGACTACAAAGTTGGTGATCAAGTACTTCTTAGAAAAGATGGTATACTCCGCAAAGGTGAAAGTAGATATGAAAGTGATCCTTGGACTATCACATCAGTTCATACGAATGGCACCATCAGGATTCGACGGGAACCAAATCAGAAAGACTGCATATACCAAGAGTTACACCTTTTTTAACAACCAAACTTAAAACCGTATTAAATCTCAGTTTCAACATGACAAAAATGGACTCTCCCTCTTCAAACAACCCTTACTCGTTACACATGTTTAACAAACTCTTTAGTTCGTTATTGTTACTCTCATGAGAACCCATTTTTTCACCTAAAACCACTTAGGTTTTTTGGTTCCTTTTTACCTGATACTCCATTTGTGGGGCGAGTGACATAGGCCAAGAATCAGCCTTTTTGTACCCTGGGTACAAAACCTAAATAGAGCAGGAATCAGCCTTTTTGTACCCTGGGGTACAAAACCTAAATGGAGCATTCTCAGGACCCCAAGTAGGAGAGTCCACCTCCCGGCGGCATGGACTCCCCAACATGGAAGTTCAGAACCCCAAATAAGAGAACACTCTTTTGGAAGATCTGAACATCTTTCAGAAGGGTATAGACATACCATATTGTGTAGAAGTCTACACAATGTTCGTTTGCATCGTTTGGACTGGAGTGCAGTTCCACTGCCTTTCCATCCTCACAATTGTACAAAATAAAGCTCATAAAATCAAATCTTCGACACCTGTCGAAACTACCTATAATTTTTGCGTGATATTTTTTACGACGAATCGGCTAAGGTCACTCTTCCAAACCAGACAAATACAGAATTGACTTCTTTGTTCTTGTTAACACTAGTGCAGGAATCAATTTCATCTATCATCTTGATGTATATCAAGGCAATAATGCCACAAACGCTCATTTTGCCAAAGAAGCGTGGACCCTACCAACGACCCAGAAAGCTGTTGTGAACGCTGTTGTCTTGTCAGGAATCTCTACTGATCTATATGGAATGCGCGAGATTTACATAGGTAATTGCTACTCTGCGCCAGAAATGTTCGTCATGTTACGAGAGAGTACCAAATCCGGCCTGCGAAACTATTCAGTCAAATCGCAAGGGCTGGGATGGTACGATATGAATCTATCGAAGAGAGCTGAGAGGGGTCGTCACTTGTGAAGTACGATCCGGTGAATGCGCACTGTTTGGATAATGGAGCGATAACAACTTTGTATCATTCATTTCAACTCTTGGTATCTCTGGTTCTGTCACTGTTTCAAGAAGGGTACGAGCACAGACAGTAGATTTGCCTGTTGAAATTGTGCTCAAGCGATACACAACTGATAACTTTATGGGAGGCGTTTACAATGTGAACAAAGATAAAAAAATTGGCGGGGGTTTTACAAAGAAAGCTTTATTCAAGAAATGGTACCGTATTGGGGTACTTGGTGTTTTCAACTTTATGACTGTGAATGGACAAGTTGCTTGGAATATGACTGCTCATGACAAAGATGCCGGAATGCGTCGTTTCCCTCTAAGGACGTGGAAATTTTGTCTAATTTTGAGCAAACAATTGATTGCATTCTGTGATGAAACAAGTGTAAATTTTTCTTGGGAAGAGGAACTAGCTGCTTCTGCATCAAAATTACAAGGACATAATCCAGGTTCTGTTCCAGTGGATTCCGAGTGAAGGGCTACGTTTGTCATCTTGAAGATGGATTTCAATCAATTTTCAGAAAACATAATAGGGTAGCTGAGCTCGCAAACATTCTTGAAACAACACCCAATGCAATTTCAAACCGCGGTTTGTGTAGTGTTAGGAATTTAGGGAGCTGCAGCAATCAACAGTGTACATGCACGCACATTCGATTTGTGTTGCGAGCAACAACTTTATCTTCAAACACCCACAACACGTCTGACTCACATGCTTTGAAATAGCGCATCACCCAATTGCGGAGGGTCTGTGGAAGTCTAATTCCAATTTTTGATACGATACACCAGATACTACAAAAACTGGGAGGCGTCAGCGTGTCCATTCCGCGAGTACTGACCATCCACTGTACAATTATTTGCGCAGCAAATATGGACTTGACAAAAAGAAGAGGAAATGACAGAACAATGATTTGGAATGAACAATAAAGTATAAGTATAATCTATTTGTAAAAAGGAAAAAGCAAAAAGGCCAAGGTCATACTAGGTTACTGTCTCAAGGTTTAACACAAATACTTTCTACCACAAAACAATTACAGACTCCACATCAGAAATGATCATTATTCCACTCTCTTGTAAACTACTTTGCTCAATTCTTCCAGTTTGTTTGTGCAGTAGAAAAACACTTCGGTCCATGAAGACTCGCTGTCACAAATAATTGTTGCGCTGGTAAAATCCTCTCCAACAAAAGTATCAGTTGAACTGGAAACATTTGACTGGTTGATAAACTTGCTAACGTGAGAAATTGGGTACACAGAGTTTTCAAAGGACACGCAAACTTTGACCTTCATACCATTCTCAAAATCTAGCGCACCAACATGCCCCTCCGGTAGTACTCCCTCAAATGTCTCATCGTTGGGCACTTCTTCTCCTTCTTCTTCAATGTCCCTGTGGCCTGTGTAAGTTCCTGATGGTTCAGGACACAACTCGTGAATAAAAGCAACTACTCATTCGGGGATGAGTACACAAACACGACGTCCCAGGGTTCCATTCTCACCAAATACACAATTGCGATAGAGATGATTGCACTTGTGAGATGGTGTCATGGAGGAGCTCAAGGAGGCAAGTTCTGCAAGCAAACCCTGCCTGTTCAGAAGGACCTTGCATGGGTTGCTACGACATTCGGGACAGAGCATTTTGTCAGGCAAAGGACAAATGAGGAAGATTGCAGATGTGTCCGGAGAGTTTGAAGCTTACCGGTGTGCTACAGCAGAAGATGGGCACTTGAAGATGGAGAGAGTCGTAATCTCGCAAACAGGGATGGGGCTGTGAGAGCAGAAGGGGAGGAGTGATGCAAAGCCTCACACTTACTAGGCAGACAGCAGTGTATATAAGGGAACCAAGCGAACAAGGTGTGAAGGACAAAAGGGATGATGCATTGAAGTGTGGATGTTTGCATTCAACGCAAGCGGCCCCTGGGAAGTGAATGTGCAGACAGTGGGGCTGATCGTGCAAAAATGCACGTGCAGCTCTAATGGCTTAAAAGGCTTAACTTGTGCAAGATTCCGCACAAGTCGTAAATATAACCTGTGCGGAATCTTGCACAAGTTAACATACTTTAAGGGGAATCTCCGTTGGAGGGCTAAATAAAGAGAGCATTATTGCGCACACAAGCACAGGAGGTTGAAATTAGATATATTTTTGAAGGTAATCACAGCTCAACAGTCAACAAATACCCATGCATCTGAAAAATAAAAATAAGTTATTAACAGGTTTTTTGTTGCAACGAACCCATGTTAACTATAATAGTCAATAATGAAAAAAGAGTCTCATGGAGAAGAAGAAGAAAAACAAATCTCAGATGATAATAAACTAAGATTTTTCAAGAAGAATGTTGATATATGGGAACCAAATATGGATTTAAATTGTGAGCGCGCGTATCTTCGCACAAGAGGATGTAAAAAGAGTTGGGTGATGGGGCGGATTGACACAAATACCGTATAACCCGGATTATAAGTACCACAAATGTCAAACGATACTTTTGATTGTACTTATAATACGACCAAAGTTAGTGTTTTTAACATGGTAAAAAATTATTGGTATCTTATTTGAAAGTTACTCTATTTACTTCGAGGTATAGTCATATTGTACCTTTTTGTACGCCTCCCGCCTTGTCGACCTCCTTGCTCATCCATGCTGTCCACCCCTCCACCATGTGCACAAGATGTGGAGTGACTTCCAATAGCATCGGAGATTTCTTGGCAACCATTGGGAGTCACCGGGAGTGCTACATATGGGTGTGTTGCTGACAACAAGGAGAAACTATGCAATAGGGTTTTAGTTTAGTTAGATGGGAGTAAATACCGGAAAAATGCAAATGTCAATAGAATTAGCCCCTTGGGACTTATAATCTGATGGTACTTATAATCCAGGTTATACGGTAGTTGTGTGAGCTCACAACTAATTGTGTGGGATGTCTGCCAGTCATCGTAAAAGATTGTGTGAAAAAAAGTGTTGAATCGGGAGTCACTGAAATTTGCATAGAACATCGGGAAATGTGTGAAAAAAGGAGTTGTGTAGAGCGCTAAGACCGCCCCCTAAATATGGTAATATTGTACATGACAAAGTGCAGCGAAGTGTTGTGAGCCATTACGTCACAGGGCACGTGATGACCTACTAAAGGCTGATGTGGTGAGAAGAGTGCAACACTCAGCCCACACTCAGCTACATTCACCCTGGATGAAAGGACTACATAAACCAGGGACACAGGTGAATCCAGGCAGAAAGGCAAGTGATGTCTTTTTTGACATGGAGGAGGTATGCTTCTATGTTCAACACCACACTTTTTCAATGGACAAATTCACTGAATGTCAGAAATACACTGTTGCACTCAAATTGAATTTATTAACCCTTTCTCGTCAAATTCTTCAGGATCCACAGAATTTCATAAACTTCTGCCCTGCAGAATTTAAATAAAATTACACTGTTTCAACATATTCTACTCGCATAACTGAGATCTGACAACATCATAGGGTTCCTCCCATAGTAATACCACCAATACAGTTTTCAATAACTTTTGTACTTTTGCAATGTAACAAATATCAAACATATCAATTTCACATAGTGACACTTATTGACACCATGAAAAGATGCCGGAGGAGGTCAGAGGTCATCTGTAATTTCAAGTTGCATGGTCACAAATTGAAAATGGCAATATTATGGAGAAAGCCTCTGTGTTACTTAATTAAGACTTAAAAACCTTCTCGAATTCTGCATAATCCTACATAAATTAATGATTAAATTATGTATTATTTTACAGAATTTAACCGTTTATACAAAATCTTAGTTCGAGGATTAAATTATATCCTATTGAATGAGGTTGAGGGAAACTGGCAAAATAGTGCTTTGTAGCTAGAATATACAGTATTTATGGCATCTTACTATATTCAAAAAAAGGACAATTGTTAAAACAGATATCGTTATTTTTGAAAAAGTTGTTCTTTCAATAGGTAGGTGTACTGGAAAAAATATGTTTGGTTGGTGAAAACTGATTGCTGGCATGATGAAAGGAATGTGAGTAATCTTGGTTATGCCAAGTTTTGGTGCTTTGTGGACGTAGTTCGTGCAAAGGTTGATGTGTTTGGTACTTTTCGTCATGACAGAACTGGACAAGCTAATGCATGATTGTAGACTGGAATCAGATTGTTTGCATTGGGGTATGTGTAGGTTGTGTGCTCAGTTACAAACATGATTAAGTTCAATAGGAGCACTCCTGCTCTCTGTCATCAATGTGATGGACGAAAATGATGTCACAGTTGGAGTAAAAAAATATTTACTACCTTATTACATCTATGGAAAGATCTTTTCCAAGCTTGCGAACGGTGTTCTCATTCTGTTTGTTTGAACAGTCTTTCACGAGTTATTGTGAGTTGAAGGCAGCTTATTGGTACAATCTGATCCATTCATTCTTGTACAAAATTTGGTATGTTTCTACGTTACTATAATAGAGTTACTTCATTCGCTCCAAAATTCTTTTTTTAATTTACTCAATATCAGTCAGTTTTTGGAATCCACTGTCTGGCGGAATGGGTATCGGAATTAGGGAAATAAGCTTTTATGTCAAACTCATTTGCCCTCTAAAGCATTCTGGCTTAGATTTCATAATTTTGTCTCTCTTACCATAGACCAAAACTGAGCGGAGTTGTGGGCCGTGAGGAAATTACAGTCATATTTTTGGAATTCCCGTATGCTGTACCAAATGGTATGGTATCATCAGGCATACGAATGTCTTGTACCTACATACGTACATAGTTGG
The DNA here is from genome assembly GCA_013187285.1 of Cyclotella cryptica. Taxonomy (NCBI): domain Eukaryota; phylum Bacillariophyta; class Thalassiosirophyceae; order Thalassiosirales; family Thalassiosiraceae; genus Cyclotella; species Cyclotella cryptica. The sequence goes on along the minus strand of JABMIG010000148.1, from coordinate 320,791 downwards.
TTAGAAGTTGCGAGGTTCTTTCTGTGGCATGCGGGAATGGAAGGAGTCTCAGAAAGTACCGATTCCCATATCGAAGCTTTTTTGTGTCGAACGGCTTACTTTTGGAAAATGGCTTAATCTTTAAATTTAGCCACTTTCTCAAGAGTAAGCCGTTTCGATCCAAAACGGCTCACTTTAGAAAAATGGCTTAGTCTTGAAAGTAAGTCTTTCTGACACTGCTACCGAAAATATAGTTGTGGTTATAGTTGTAAAGGAGGCCAACTATAGGTTCCTGTATGTAGCCTTCCATATGTCCAAAAAATGATTCCAATTTAGATGTATTTAATTCCTATGTGAACAAGGATTTGCTAGATGATCATCGTGCGAAATATTTTCACAACTATAACTCTTATCTTCAATATGCAGTTTTTACTATAGGCCAACTATAACAGCTTATAGTTGGGCCCCTAACTATAGATTCTAACTATAAGTCAACTATAGATTGCGGTCAGAACTGAAAAAACAACTCCGACCAAGGGTAGGAGTACCGTTTTGAGTACTCCTTTGTTCTCAAAAATGTAATTTTATCATTTTCGATTTTGCATTGGTAGGAGTTTCACGAAACTTCTTTGTTTGAACAAATTCTATTTTTGCCTACTTCGAGTTGTAGAAATGAGGGACTACCTGAAATCCGGCAGATTAGAATCCAGCTTCATACAGAGTGTATTTTTAATACTGAAAATTATGCGAGCGAATTGATCTGGTACAAATCCGGTACAAATCCGGTACAAATCCGGCCATCTGATACTTCACGTTATGAACAGGATTTGAACAGGACCTGTAGTGTCAAAGCCGGTATTCAACCAATCACATGAAAAAGTTGCCGCATAGAACAGTAGATTCACATTAAAATAGCACACACCATGCCAACAAATACTATCCACCCTCCCCATGGTAATGGTAACTGCTCATAGTGCATTTGTATCACTGATATTAAAAACACCCTCAACCTCTCCCCTCCTACTTTCAAGAACTCCCTCTCACTACTCATTTGTATCACTGATGTAAAAACACCATCAACCTCTCCCTCCTACTTTCAAGAACTCCCTCTCACAACTGATACAACCCGAAACTCTACCTTCCCAAACTTCAGTATGACGAACAGCTTTGGCACACCACCAAGGATCCTCGTCACCTCAAGATCACATAATCTATGACAACACATATCTTGCTTCCAAGCGTTTGAATGACATGCAGACTTGCTCCTATTACGTCGGACACGCTTGGTTTGTTTTTGTCATAACACTCCATACATATTGCATATTGGCATAAACCATTTCCACTAACTGCCCTCAAACATGCATAATAAATATCATGCTCCGTAATACAAATAGGGTTGTCTCGGTCGTATTGTATGCTTCTCCAGTCTTTGTGATAAATGGCTCTTTCTTGTTTCTATGGTTTGTTTTGAAAAAATGTAATGAAGTAAGCTGGCCATGAAACAGAGACCAAATTAAGGGCCAGTAGAGTGTTCTCACCGTCTATATAGTGTATTGCAGAAATAGTCACAGTGAACGATCATTAGAGAGGGGGAACATAGCAGGATGCAGAAAAGGGGGGTCCGCTTTCTCACCATGTCATCATCATACTTCAAACGTTTTGACCAACGATAAAGCAAATGTAAGTATAAAAAAGGACTATATCGAACACTTAAGAGGGAGAGATCTCACCTTGTGTGGAATACACTTCACAGTAACATGAAAAGCTGGTGAGGAAAAGTTTTTAAAAAGGAATGATGTTGTAAGGTTGATACAATGACAACTCACAGGGAGATCATTAAGTGCCTGCCAAAATACATCCGTTGGGTTAAAAAGGAGTTTAATAATAAGTTTGGCACAATACAGAATTAAGAAGTTCTTTTCACCTTGGTCGTCGAACATTTCATCTTGAAAAATAGAGACACAAAACAAGTAAGTATCCATTAATTGGTATAAAGGTGAGAATACAGTCATCATATCCATCACCTTCTTGCACTCCTTGTTGTGGTGGTCAAGAGTCCCCCTCTTTGCATCAACAAAAGAGGTTGGTCATTGATCAGCAAATGAGTGAAAAGTGAGCAATCAACAGGAGAGTAAGTACAACAAGTTTTTTTAATCTCATACCTTTGTATCTTTCTTTTGAGACTACATTTCATGGTAAGTTGGGCATTTTTATCACTGATCGTGCCACACATCAAACAAAGCATTTCACGCACCTTATCATTCCTCTCGTTGCATTCGTTTGCGATCTTTCTTTTTAGCAATGACGAGAGAATCTTTCTTCTTGGTCCGAGTAGGACATGCTTTCTGGTTGGGCCGTGGTTTTTCATGACATGAATGTATCTCTCCACCATCGGTCCTCCTCGTCAAACTACTTTCCATCCCTGTGATAGATTTGTCTTTGCAGGACTTCTTTGAGGATGACTTGGTGGGATGACGCGCTGCAACCGTTTTCATAACTATTGTTGTTTTTTCTTTGCTAGCTGCAGGCTTCTCCAGATCTATCCCAGTCGTCTTCGTTGACGTAATCTTCCTCACTTTGATCAATGTATCTTTATCTTTCTTACCATCCCAATATCTCTTGGCAAGGTTCTCCGCTTCTTCTCCTGTTGGGTAAAACCAGGAATGCGGTTTGTAGTATTGGAGTGACAGAACCACTCGAAAACAAAGAAGAAATGCAGTACTTACTCAGTGGGCCATTGAAGGTATCAATTTTTTCCCATGTACTATCTACGTATCCTTTCCATGTAGTAAGGTATTCCAACTCTCCAGTATCACACTCCCTCACATCCGAAAGCTTATCCACATCATACTCATGCTCCTCTTCTAGCAACTGCAGGTACTTTTGTGCAACATCTTTCGATATTTCATCGATGCTTGCACCATCCGAGGTAGCTTTGACGGAATGAAAGACAGCAATTAAGAATATGATCTGCATAGACATACAACAGCATCATTGTACTCACTACCGTTTTCAATTCTCTCTTTCTTCCGCTTTTCCATATTTTTATTTTTTGTTGCCGCTGTTTCTTGAGTTTATCTCTCATCAATTGCAATTGTTTGTCCGACTCTTTAAAGTGGTGTGCATTCCTCAAAACGTTTAGTCCCCTCTTCTTTTTGTCTGGGGATGTTATGTAGCAAATAATGTTGTTGTAAGTCCTCATTTCAGACAATGTAATCTAAGCAACGAATACACTCACAACTACTTTGATGCCGATTGCCTATCCTAGTTGTTAGCCATCCCTGATATTGTTCAATCCACTCTTGCTCAATGTCAGAGCCATCCTTATCCTTAATAACGCGACGTGATACTGCATCACAGGGAGAATGTGAATCTGTGGCAACTGATTATCCGTTTCTTGATGTTTGACAGACTTCAGATACCTATGAGTCTTATCAAATGATTGTTGTGACGCATCATCATGGATTGATATTGGAGGTATTGTGGGGCAATAACTAGGATATTCATTCCTGTGCGAATTATACAAACCACGTTTTGAAGCAAATGGAGAAGGAGGATGAATGTTTTCCTCTATCAATCCTTGAGGTGGATGATGTCTTTGCCTAGAAGGTTCATTGGCATATCCTGCTGAATGATTAACCTGGGAGATATTAGGGAATGTGAGCTTATTAGTTTCACTCTTGACATAAGAAGTGACAGGCCTAGGTACCGCTTTCAAGGGGTATTTTATATTTATGTGACTCCTCCTTTATATTGCGAATCAACTCCTCTGTCATGCTATTGTCCGAAATTCCTTTAATAGAAGCAAGATAACCTCTAAAAATGTGTCGTTCTACAAAGATTTCCTTCTTTTCCCAATACAGATCTGCACTCTCTCCAAAAACGGTTTTGTTTTATATTGCTTCTTATCATACCACACTTTCCCCACCTGTCGCAACATGACCCTTCTAAATCTGTTGTTCATCACTGCTAACCTTGTGTCAACCAGAATGGAATATACAAAGTTTTGATTTTGAGGATAAATTGGGATTTTGATTGAGTACTCCTCTTCAATGATCCTAACAGCTTTACGAAACCAGTCAAGTCATAAACGAACGGATACTTCATAAACAAGAGACACATTCGAAGGTACTCATCAGAATACTCGGTTGAGCTCTTCAAGACAGCATCCTGAATTTGAGATATCATGTCACCAGCTTTTGCTCTGTTGTAGCTCAGATTAAATCTTAAACACAGCTTTTTGTAGTATTCAAGTAAGCAGTCCGATATTGTGTTGGAAGTGAACTCGTGAACTTTGAGCAGGATAGTGAAGAAACTAACTGAGTCAATTTCAGAAGGGTTTTCCTTTGGCAGCATTTTGTCAAAGCACCTAGCGTACTTCCACTTTCTTCTTGCCCAATCTGTGCTAAGCAGAGTTATTTTCCCAGGGACAAGATCTTTGTCGACCTCTGGATGGGAATACCTTGCATCGCTGGAAATACTGGAAATGTCGCAAACATAATCATTCACAGAGGATGTTATAACCTCTGGTTTGTTATGCATTGACATCTCTCGACTGTGATGTGTAGACGTATTCAAAAACTCGTCAGCAGCAGCACTGCAATTCAATTCTGAATCATTTTCATGTTCGTTGACAACGTTCCAAAGCCTCGTCCGTGGAATGAGATGAAGTGCATTTATCAACAGGTGTGTCCATCTGTGCTTCATTCGGCCCGGCTTACATGATCGTTTATTCTCGGCTACAGGATATGGAGCCGATTCACCTTCGGGTTTCTTTGTTGACAGTGGATTGATACTGTTTATACTTGGATGGTGTGATCTCGCCTCCAAAGAAGGCGATTCCGTAGTGTATCTCAACACGGTATTGTACTTAGAGATCTGACTGCCTGAGGGTGTCAATAAGTTAGCCCCAAACGCTGGTTTCCTGCAGTCATCCCATAAATCCTCGTTGCTGCGATGCCCACGTCACTTGAATGTCTGGGTTTGTAATCCCCCTGCTAACTGAACTCTTGTCACAATCTTCACCATAACTTCTCCGGTGTCGTTGAAAGATGCATGGAATATGGAACGTTGACATAGGGAGGTTTCATACCACGATGATAAAAATGGAAGCTTATTCTGATAATGAACATGAGATAACGGATTGGCTTCGTTCTGATTTGGATTAGAAATGGAGAAAGACTGATTGCTATTTTCATTGATGGTATGAGGCAAACAATCAGGTTCAAGTTTATAGTGGGGTGGATCAAAATGGATGGGACTTGATCGAAAGGAATATTCGTGACTCGGTGGGCGAGCATTCTCGAGATTCGAACAGCTGTGATTATGTAGATTGTGCTGACGGACGCACTTCTTGTACTATGTAGAGTACCGATTGAGCTATTTCCATCATGAAGGATGGCATGATAGCTGCTTCGAGGCTTATCAGGATACATCACATTCTGGAAAGAGACGGGTACATGGGGGTCCTTGGGTGATACCTTCTCTGTTCGACAGACTTCGGAGGACGTTTGGTTCCATCACGTTCTCCGCGCCCATGACTTGGGAGGGTTTGAACTGAAATGACATTCATTAATTTCAGATGGATGTAAAGTTGGCGCGTCAATGTGACGCCTTGCCTCAAATTGACAGTTCGTCTGAGATCGTTGAGTTGCGGAGTGTGTTTTGGAAGGCGACACATTGGTGGAATTAATTTGCATACAATTAGATCCCCCCAAATTTGCCTCGTCCCAAATGGTTGGACATTCCGATGGCTGCACTGACTTGTCAACGGGCAGAACAACGGCATCATCATCGTCGGCCTCCATTTGAAGAAGAGGGGGAAAGCCGGCGCTCCACGTGGTATCCCGATGTTTGGTGGAAGGGAGGGTGCGGAGGGCACAGTATTTTTGGCAGGGTGTTGGTAATAAGGCATTGGCCACAGTGTGTTCAGATGCAGGAGGGTGAGAATGAGATCATTCTTTGCTTGAATACAGATGGATCAACGGACAAATAATGCGGTGATGGAGGAGATAGAGTACCATAATAATATGAGTGAAAGTATTGTACATATTCCTAACATGGGACTCAGTATCACAAGTTACTTTCTCACATAGGAATTGGATGAAAAATAATAGTTTCTCTACTTTTAGGTGTGCTACATACCTTCAATCTGAAATTGTCCATTACACATTCATGCATATCTCATCCCAAATACAGTCCCTAATATTTAAACCCAAACCAATGCGGTTGCCCACCAGGTCATTTTTTGGCATCATAACAATCACAGTGTATATTATAACAATATTTTACAACACTTAAATAACAACTACCCTACAACTCAACAACACTTCTCGTTTATTTCGGAAGTAGTTTATGATAATGTTCAACGTCCCCATCACCATGTTCTGCAAGGAAAGCTCTGGATATTGTTTTGGCACATTTACATTTTTCGCCAAGCATACTGCAAATTTCAATCCATTGTTCAGATCCTGGACATGTCTGCGAATAAATCCCTTTGTCAGTTTTTTCCAGGAAAGAATGCAAACGCGTTAAATTTTGTTTGTGAATCTTCACCACAGCACCAGGTCATGTTATCCTTTGTAAATTGCATTGCTTGTAGCTGTGGATGGGCACCTTCGACAATGGAAATTTTAAGCTCAACAGTTCCAGGGGTGAAGTATGGACAGAGACCTACTATGTGACTGTATTGAGTCACATCATTGCCAAATGACATCTTCATGGAAACGAACATCGGTAATTTCATCAAATGAGCACAATATGCCAGAAGATCATAATCCATATCACATGGCAAGACAAACACGTGATATCCAATGGCCTTGAACACCCTACATAACTCTCGAATTGGGTTACATCTCAGAGACCTCGTGTACTCTCAATGTCATTGCAGAAAGTTCTTCTTCAATTGCAACATTTGATTGACCCAGCACTGCAAGAAGATTCTGCACGTTAGCACGGAAGCAATTCCACTGAACAGTCTCCACTCTGTGTGGTAGAGCCATGAGATCGGTGAGTCGGGAGGGCATCCTACCTTGGGAATCGCACATCCGTCCCCCCCCACCACTTTAACAGAGGACGGAATTGACCTTGTGTGATGCTTTGTCTTCTCACTTTCTCTTTGATGGATTATCGGCTTTTGAAATGAGGAATTTATCATTTTTCCAATGCTCGTTGATGATGGATCGACCCATAATAAATGGAATTCCCAAGGGCGACTTGCATCCTGGCAAAACCCAACCGATAATCTGGCTTTTTAGCAACACACAACCGATCATCTGATGATCTCGTGCTATAAGAATCTACTGATGCCTGGTATGGATGTAGGCTCTTGACGTCCAAAAGATACTGGTTGATAAGTTGTCACAGATCCCTTGGAGTACTGGCACATAGTGGTCTTAAGTTTCTTCGACATGCCACGCCAATTTCCATGTGTCATTTTGTTAATCTCGTTTGGTGTCCAGTGTCATGTAAAAGATTCTCCAACTCGTCAGACAAGACCGTTTTTTCTTTGACTATGCTATTTCCAGTGCGCTATCCATTTTGATAGCCCGCCTCAATTTCTGTCTACGTGAGTTCTTAAGTAACATAGCCCTTTTGTCTTCTCAACGCATCTGACCATTCTGACACCTGAGTTCTCAGAAACATTGTGCCCCATTCCATTTCACTTCAGCAAATCTCCCATCGTCTTCACAACAATCATCCAGAAGGTCAAACAGAACGTCAATTCCTATCTTTGGGTTGTGTTATTGCTGTTTAACAACTACTTCTTCTCATTTCCAGTTCTGAATTGTTCTTTATTCATTCTCTATTGAAACCGTAGAGCAACAACAAGTGCAGGAACAAATCGCACACTCAATATCCAGCTTTGCACCCCACAACTCCTCCACAATACTCTGGTTTATTGTTGAGTTCAACCGATCAACAAAACACTTGCAATTGATGACGTGGCTTTGTGAGGGAGAGCAGAAGAGCAATTGGTTGTGGAAGGGGGAGCAGGCGGTGTATTGTTGAGTATGGAGTTTAATTGGTTGATTGTTGAATCGGTTGCAGTGCTCTTTTGAATCCCCTGCTTAGCATTGATGAAACGACAGATTAAATCCAACAATGGGGGTCGTTGACGGCCCTGGTAGCATGGTTGTCAACGACAACCTCAATTTGGTTGATGCCATCTGCCTTCCGAGCCATTTGTCAGGCATGCGAGGAGCATACTCAATGAGTTGACATGCCAGGCCCTGTATAGGTTGACAGGGACATAATTGCATGGAAAGGCGGGGGCATTGGGGGCATCATTGGGGGCCTCGTTGGGGATTATCCCAGCGCCGGCAGCAAGGGCAGCGCAGAAGTCGTTGCCGTCAGCGGAGAGTTATTCAACGATGACGGAGTGGAATTGGCAGGTGGAATTGGCAGGTGGAATTGGCAGGTGGAATTGGCAGGTAGAATTGGCAGGTAGAATTGGCAGGGAACCACAGCGTCGACTACAGAAATGTCAGCGGGGAAACGGTGGGCGGTCGACGAGAAAAGAGATAAATGTGGATTGATACAGTGATACCTAGTGATACAGATCCAAAAATGAGTGGGCGAAGGCTTTACCGCTCCGGGCGAAAGAAGCCTCTTTTTGCGCATGGAAATCGGATTTAGCGCTCCGGGCAAAAAAAAAACTAAAAAAACTGGGCGAGCGCATACGTGGACACGACCGGTGAGGGCTTAAAAATAGGTAATGAGCTCAAAAAATGACGTTAGCCCAGAGTTTAGCACGCTCGTTAGTGAATGGCCTTAAAGGTAGACTGATATGAAAACATCATGACTACCCATGTAAGTCCAAGCAAAAAATGAATTATTTACAGGTAACTTCAGATCAACTTTATAATCAGTACCTGTTTTGGCAAAAAGCAAAAAAACTGTCTCACTGAAGAAGAAGGAGAAGAAGGAGGAGGAGAAGAAGGAGAAAAGGTCTCAGTTTCCCACACAAATAAGATTTTGAAAAAATCTTGATAAGTATCATAGTATTATGCTTTTACACCAGATTTAGTGCGCTCTTGCAACCGTGCAAAAAAACGGTAATTAGCAAAAAAAGGATTATTAACTCGCTCATTTCAGACCAAATAGCTAGCACTATATAGGTCGCAAATCTCTCCCTCTTTTAGATTTAATCCACACTGTTGACTGGCACAACCTCATTTGAAATTGAGAAATTAGAAGATATTTTTTATTTGAATTTATTTGAATTATTCATTCACATTGTGGCCATGAATGTTCGGACATACACTATGAGAAGGTGGATGAGCTAATTGAATTCAAAAAATCCAGTTTAAAATATAAAAATGATCTCTTGTTGTCAATACAATCAACTACATAATATTCCACTGTCATAAAATCATTTCTTGTGCTTGTTGCACACATTGTATACAATGTCAACACTTCTAATGGATGAGGGTGCAAAGGTCAACACCAAAACAGATGATACATTGGCACGGACTCAAGATTTGTTTGTTTGTTCCTATCGCCTACTCAATGCCATTAACAAACTCACCTCGTGTATTAATGTTTTGGACAACATGAACTCCTCTGCCTCCAAGCGTAAAGAATGTCATCGCAACATCAGAAACATTATCATCCCAGTCATGTCTACAGTATCCAATATCCTCATAGAAGCTGGCAAGGAAACAGCTCCTATTGCAGGAGTGAAATACATTTGCGAGAAGAACGAAAGAAAGATGATTCAAGACATGCTCAATACCAACAGCAAGAAGAACCAGAGTTTAGACCTTCTTATGCTAAAGTCCTACCTATCCTCAAAACTGGTCTCTCCTCAACAAGCACACTATCAGAAACGGCCGTCACCCACCTCACCCACAACAGCAAACAAACAAACCCACAACAATGCTGTCATCCCTACAACTGACGAAGTTTGTATTCGTACCCCAGCTGATGGCAAGGAGTACACCAAGCAAGAAGTCATTGAACTGTTGAAGGAATTTCCTCAAGGAAGATGCCCGAACAAGAAGAGGTTGATCGATTTGATGATTGAAAAGAAGTTTGTGCCGTGCACCTACAAGTCGATTTGCAAATTGCTGCATAATTTCCATGCTGGTCTACCTGTTACAAACAATTGGGGAATTGGAAGGCCAAGGATAATCAAAAAAGAGATGCAAGAAAAGATGGCAAAGGAGATGATGTCGTCATTAGGACAAACTTATGGTCGAGATGAACTTAAACAGCTGGTTGAGAAGTACAGAAACATGATGATTAAGGAAGCAGGTCATGTACCACTCACTGATGACTCCGTATCCTGGCAATCAATAAGCAACCTCAGTGCAGAGTGCGCAATGGATCCAGAATGGTCTGTGACTCAAAGCTCTATCAAAAAGACGAGCACTCGCTATGCTGCTGAGAATTCTATCCGTGGATCCATTAGCAACCTTTTGCTCATCGCCTATACTCATTCGATTCCAGTGTCTGAAAAAGATTTGGAGGTCCTGAATGAACTCAATCGTTTACCGGCTGATACATGACAGTTGTATGATCTTGTAATGGACGCACTTGACGGTGTACCAGTAAAACCAGTTCGACCAGAGCTGATAATGTCCACTGACGACAAAACTGAATATATATACGAAGGAACAAAGGATGAGAAGCAGACTTTCAGACTTGTGACTAAAGAGTCATTGATATCAAGAGATACTAATGCAGTGTATAATATGGATGACACTAACATCATGAATGGAATGAGAGTGAAGAATACTTGGACTTTTAGTGGGACGGGTCAGTGTGCTCCACTGTTCATTACAGTGTCTGGACTTACTGAACGTGAAATGAGGGGTCCTGAAGATATGGTTGTTGTCAAAGTGCCTGGACTCTGCATTGGTGGACTTGGGGGTTTTCAAAACGAACACGTTGGTTACATTTGCTTCATGAAAAAGAAGAAAGGTATGGACAAGAAGAGGTGTGAGTTCAATCAAGAACATATCCTTCGGCCATTTGTTGAGTCCATGAGAACTCTATTTGACTCGTCTTCTGGAGGCAATGCAATACGTGATGAAGATAGATCCGTGTGCTGGAGTGATGGAGATAGGCCACAAATCGATGCCATTGTAGACAAAGTTGTCATGCTTGAGGAGCTGAAGATTACCGCAAACAAACAAAATGCTGCCAGGACGGGAGTGGAGCAGCCTGCAGACTTGGCTCGAGTATTCAAGGTGGTGAAACACATAGTGCAGACATACACAGTCGAGAACAAAGATCCCAAACGACATGCTATGAAGAGACAAATCGTTAACGCATTTCAAAGTGAGCACCTCAAAAACATTTGTTTGGAATCAAAGAAATTGCATGCACTCGTCGACTTCTTGGCATCCTTACCTGCAATTAACAAAGACAGCAACTGAGCAAAATATCATGCATGGGTTTTATGAATCGGGTTTGTTAGATAGAGAGAGTGGAGGATATCCGGTGCTGAAGAAGATTTTGGCTACATGTTGCAGCTCCATTTCTCAAGAGATGTACAACATGATCATCAAGAATTTTAGTCATCTCTACAAAACTATCATGCAATTTGGTAGAATCCCAGAAGAAGTGTTTGATTTGCTTGGATTTCCTCCAGATGTTGATGCGAAGGGAAACATTGTTAGAAGAGATGCAGGCATGGGTCAAGAGAATTATCAAAGATCAAAGTGTTTGACTCATGATCATCAAATTAGTTTAAGGATTGAACGAATGGAAGAAATAAGAGCAGCGCAGCAGAAGAAGACTCAGCAAGAACAACAGAAAAAGGACATGCAAGTCTCCACAGTCCAAAAAATTGTTGATTCACTAATTGAAGGTCTAGAAGAGAATGTAGAGGAGCGTACATTGGAAAAATGTTCCCTTAATCAGTTTGAAAAACTACGTGCGGACAAATTGGCCAACTTCATCTATGCTCACGATCCATCAGTGAAGTTGAAAAAAGACATCCATAGGAACAAAGGACTATTGCAAGAGGCCACTGATGCTCTTGACAATAGCTTGACTCTGACGAACAATCGCATTTGGCAGGCATACATGTGCCGAACCCAACCAAACAAGTTTGAGCAAATAATCCATGACACCGACACCCAACAACACGCTGAAGAACAAACACAGGTTGCCTATGGGACGGATATTGCTGTGGTCACTCTACGCTGCGATAACGAATACACCGTGAAGCCGTCACATCTATGGCAAAATGAAGAGTGGCTTAGACAGACCATTGAATTGTTTAATGTTGACAAGTTGGTTCCAACCATGGTGGTGGATGATGCAATGAAAGAAAAAGCAGATTTGTTAATAGGCATGCTTCGTGACCGTATGAAAAGCTTGGTTAAGCGACGAATCATCAACAAAGAGAAACAAGAGCATTGGGCTCTGAAACTTGCCTCCAATAATCTTGCCGTGGTTGCTGCATACATGGTTCTTGCTGATCACGTCAAAGAAGACTTAACTTTCCTTGACTCCACAAAAAATTTGCAGAGATATCTTCTCTGTGCATCATCCTCTACCCAAGCTGGTGCTTACATGTACCATGACATTATAAACGCAGAGTTTGTGAGAAGTGGTAAGGTTGGTAGGCAAGGTTTTCAACAGAGACACAATGAACACAAGAAAGCTGCAAATAAATTGGATCACAACAGCAGCAACTTTGATTTCAACTACCCGTCGCACAACATTATTGCTCAGGTGGGTACAACCGGCAGAAGCGGTACATTTGAGTCACTTACTCAAGTTGTTGCGGCAGGATTCGATCCGAATAGTGAATTAGCCAAATTGATGATTCACAAAAGTGTGGAGAGTGGAGGGATTATGATTATGAACGAGGATGATGTGAGAAAAATCGAATCGAGCATGAAGACGAACCAAACAAAATCGTCGACATTTGAAGATTACCTGGCATATTTAATGGAACTTGGATATGATCTTGCGATCAACACAACCGTGAATATGTCATCCAACCCAGGGTTCGAATCATTTGTGGGTGAATTTAGAAGTGCGGAATGATATTTTTGTCGAGATGATCTGTTGCATAGGGGAAGTAAAAACGTAACAAAAAACGTAACATTACCATAATTGACACTCGTGTTCCATGATGATTCACTAAGGGCTGGAGTTCAATTTGCGAACAAAGCCCAGCTATATGGACTATTATGCACCCGATCGCATGTGATCGCACGATCGCACAATCAATACATTAAGGTTGATGCACTCGGTTGATGTGTGAGGATGAGTGAGGATGATATACGCTGGACAATATCATAAAAAGTTTTTATGATGGATTTACCTTTATATTGGCACACGTAAAAATAATATCGTTAGTGTAATATTGTTATCGCGAGGAAGGTCTAATTTCGCTCATAATATTTATTTTTTAAGATATCGTACCTTTCTTTCTCATTGATTTCTCCTCCACAAATCATCCCTCAGACAAGGTCTAGCAAAACTACTAGTTATGTAAGTCAAAAAAATCCAGTCTAAAAAATTACCTTGATGCTATTTCTGTAATATTTTTCTGAGACTGTCCCCCTACCACCATGCACATCAAACACACAAGAAAATACTCTACACCACCAAATGCATCCTCAAATAATGTTGCAGCAACTTCCCCTCCCTCAGCCCACCTTGCAACCATCTTCCGAGATCCATATTCTGATATTATTGGTGTCTCACGCGGCATATCATATTCCTCTTTTTTCTATTAAAAAGACATTAGCTTGTGTTGATTTCAAACACAAGTAAATATTACATTACCACAATGAAAAAAATTAAAATTGTCAATTACACAGGTTCATATGTGATTTCTTAGTTACTATATAGATGCTCTTCATGGGAAGGCGGTGCAAACAAGCCTCTGAAAAAGCAAACATCCACATTCACCACTTTCAATTCTCTACAATACACTCCATGATCCTGATTGTATGGTTGGGGTGTCCGATAAAGCTATATGGTCTTGATCATCTAACAATTAGCGGTTTGTAGACCCGCAATCTATAAACCCCACATCACAGTCTATAGAGCCCCAGCTAAAAATTAAATGGTGGGAAAATTTGACGATAAAAATACTGGTGATAGTGATAGCTCTTTTAACATCATCAATTTAGATTTAAAAATGACATAGATATTTACATTACTACAAAAGTCACACAAGTCATGAATGAGATTAGGTAATATTATTATTGTGTACATGATTCACACCTTTTCTAACTAATCTCATGATATGGCAAGTCTAGAGGTATTTAGAGAAGAGTCTATTTGTCTATAGACCCTCAACCACAGTCTATAGACCCCCCATGACAGTCAATAGATGGTCATGAGGGGTCTATAGACCCTCTGTAACAATCGGTAGACCCTCCTCCCATAAAAGTCTATAGGCTCCCCGTGACAGTCTATAACCCCCCTCCCCCATGTCAGTCATATAACTGGGGGGGTCTACAAATGTTTTTTTGTAAAATACAATGGAGTCTATTGACTTTAAAGGGGATCTACGGACTGTGAGGTGGGGTCAATAGACACAGGGTCTACAAATGGCTACAAATACATACATTCGCAATCAAAAAATCTATTGTCTAGCAGCAAATAGTGCTAACAAGCTCTAGTTTCTGGAACTATATTGAAGTGTTTTATCCACTGATACCTGTCACCTATAATGTAGATTAGGTACACATATTCACAGTATGATATATGTAGGGGCAGACTGAAATAACTTGCTCTGTTTTGTTGCAGTAGAATCATACTGTATTCTACATAAAGAGAAAGTACTTCACACTTTTGAAAATAGTTGGGATATGAATTCATAACTTCAACAGCCAAAAAGCTGCTCCCTATTTCTAGTTTTGTCAGGGGTCCTGTCGCTGTCATAATGACAAGATTCTCTGTCTAAAAGGACTTTGTAGAACTCATCTTTGTGTTATGTTGGTGGTTTTTCTGTCCAATCCTTTAATCTCATCTATGTTTCAACCTCTATGTCTGCTGTCTGTGGCCACATATACACGGCAAAAATATCTTTCTTGTAGTTGCCATTGTGTAGAAGTATGTCATAGCGAAGTGACAACAATCTCTGCATCTATAAGAACTGCAAAAAAACCTTTGTGTTGTGTAGATGAGGCTGGTGATATAGTATATTAGTTAGATGGGAACTATGATGTGCATTGAACTGTGGCATCATACCATTGCTGATTGCCAAAACACTAGATACTCTCTAAAATTACAGCAACAAGAGAAAACAAATATGGACAGGCCTTGCTTGTTGGATTCATAATATTATACTCTATGGTATTTGTGAGACATACGTATTGTATTGTACTATGATATCACGAGGTATGGTAGTGCGTCGGCCCGACGCAGAGCAACTTGATGTACCGTCTACGCTCCACCGCCCCGTAAGGATCGGCCTGGATGATGAGTAGCCCTTGCCTCCGCGTGCACTTTCATCTGCATCGGCCGACGTAGATGAACTTTTTGAGAAGAGGCCCTAAGTTTCTGGATTGTCACATTTTGTACTGAGTTCCTACTCTATAAATCATTCCGAACAGAATTCAAAAATGACTTCATGACCACAATCACACCATGTCAATTACACAATGTACGCTGTGGTTTTCGGCCATGATAAGGTCCGTGTTGACATTGATGGATACGGAGACTACAAGTGTCTACGATGTGTCAACCATAAGGCTCGATTATTATGTGACGCATCCGAAATTGCGAAGGAGTTAAGGGAAATGAGCTTTTATGTCAAACTCATTTGCCCTCTAAAGCATTTTGGCTTAGATTTCATAATTTTCTTTCTCTTACCATAGACCAAGACTGAGCGGAGGAAACTACAGTCATATTTTCGGAATTCCCGTATGTTGTACCAAATGGTATGGTATCATCAGGCATACTAATGTCTCGTACCTACATACCTACATAGTTGGTTAGAAGTTGAGGTTCTTTCCGCGGCACGCGGGAATAGAAGGAGTCTCAGAAAGTACCGATTCCCGTATCGAAGCTTTTTCATGTTTAAGCCGAACGGCTTACTTTTGGAAAATGGCTTAATCTTTAAATTAAGCCACTTTCTCAAGAGTAAGCCGTTTCGATCCTAAACGGCTCACTTTAGAAAATGGCTTAGTCTTGAAAGTAAGTCTTTCTGATACGATTAAGCCGAATCACATGGGAATCAATAACATTTTAACGAGAAAGCTTGAAAGTATGCCATTTCATGAAGAGTGAGCCGTTTAAGCGTGAAATGGCTTACTCTTCATGAAACGGCTTATTTTCAAAGGTAAGCCACTTTCTCAAGAGTAAGCCGTTTACGCTCAAAATGGCTTACTCTTGGAAAATGGCTTACTTTTCCAAAAGAAGCCGTTGAACGGAATCAGTTACTTGATTTTAGTAACATGTTGGGCTGATTAATTACAGAAAAATCAAAGCAACTACCGTACATCTCATGTGTAATATACCTATAAAAGTTTTAATTTTTATTCCTTTGTCGGCAAACCAACTTTCCTTTCACCCTTACCCATCCTCATACTACGTGAGGTAGGTACAATACCACTTGTTTTGTGGAGGTCAAACTATGTATGGCACCTATGAGTACAGAGTTCAACTTCCATATTCTTCATGAATAAGCCATTTTAAATTTACTTGCCATGACAGAGGCTCTTTTCCCTCAACTCCAAAAAACGCGATCTGCGTACTATGTTACGTCGTACGATAAGGATCGGCCTTACTTTTACATGTATTGTATGATACCGTATTACGTATTACGATAGCAGAAAATCATAAAACATTTTTCTGATATTGAGGTTGAGGGAAACAGTGAAATAAAGAAATAAACACGAAAAATATGTTTTGTTTTAGAGGAGGAAGCACATACATTTTTGAGATACACTCCACAATAATATTTATACACATATTATAATTGCGCGTTCAAATTTTATAGACACATTTTACATTAGTCTGAAAGGCTACACAATATGAGCACAAGTACGTTTTGATTATTTTTTGCGCAAACATTTCGGCAGAAGCTAGAATTACATGTGGTAATAAACACCTATATATATGAATATATATATACTTTTATTAACTTATTCATTGAAAGGGCACGATTGAAACAAAGATCCGTTCAATTTTCTCAAATAGGCCTATCGGTGAGAAATAAGACTATCCGCGAGAAATAGGACTACCTGCGAGAAAAAAGACTACTTGAAAATAGTCTTTTTTCTCGCAGATAGTCCTATTTCTCGCGGATAGTCTTATTTCTCGCAGATAAGAGGTCTATATGCGTAGGAATAATATTAATTCACGTAAGACTCATTTATAGTATTATTTCTTGCAGATAGTCTTATTATTTGCATAAGGCTTATTTCTCGCAGATAGTCTTATTTTTAAGACTATCTGCGAGAAATAAACCTTATGCGAGAAATAAACCTTATGCGAAAAATAAGACTATTGGCGAGAAATAAGCCTATTTTCGAGATATACACTCTACATATATTATTTTTCAAGCGGTCGTTAAATATTTATACTACCTCTGTTTTGTCATTCTTCAAAGTACTATATATTTTCAAATGCCTACTTACCTACACCCTAATACAACGTACTACATTATGTGTGATTCCTACATTAGGCTTTTGCATTATCACCAACCAAAAATATTTTTTCCAGTACACCTACCTATTGAAAGAACAACTTTTTTCAAAAATAACGTTATCTGTTTTAACAATAGTCCTTTTTTTGAATATAGTAAGATGCCATAAATACTGTATACTCTAGCTACAAAGCACTATTTTGACAGTTTCCCTCAACCTCATTGACGTCATCTTTTTCGACATTGCAAAATAACCACGCTTTTGTCACAGCGCGCAGGAAATTCCGATTTGTTGGGGCGATGGACAGACGAGCCGCGGAGTACAAAACAGAACAAGGCTGCGATGGAGGCAACAGCCCGCTCCACCGCAGCCACATTCGTTTTGTTGAGCAGCCGCAACCATGATGGGGTTGCTTCTGGTGGGGTTCTACTAGTGTAGTTGTCTGTTTTCCTCCCACCACAGCACGAACGAAAGCTATGCAAGCCACCACCATCCCCTCAGCAGCCACAACATGAGCCTCACGGGCGACGATGCAGATAACGACGGAGAACGACAGCGGACACAACCAGACCCACCCGCCGCCGCACCCAACAGTGACCACGGCGCAGCCAACGAGAACGAGGAAGACGACGGCCGCGGCGAGCCGCCAACGCAATGCGCGCTTATGTACGAAGCGCCAAACGTGACCCAGGAGGAGGACTAGGGCCGAGAGCTGGCAAAGCCGGGGGCACCACGCACGAGGGACGCAGCACCACCCCCAACGACGCCAGTTAACTTCCCCAGCGGGGCAGACTAGGACAAAGGGGACAAGGATTGGTGGCCACGGCAGCCATTGCGTCCGCCCAAAAAATCGTATCATCGCGAAGTCTGTCCACAGAGCAACTCAAGCACGAGTTCCGCTGGCAGGAAAGGGCCAGCCCAACAAAGAGAATCTGGGAAAAATTCCGCGATGAAGTGCTCATCGCCACACAAAACTTGGATGTGTTTGTCTATATGGCTGACAAGTCGCCTTACCTGCATGTGGTCCACTTCATTGCCAAGTTCTTTGACAGGAGAGCAGGGGCGAATATCAACAACTCCGTGGTTGGTTTCGTCGGAGAGCGAACACAATTCAGGGACCCACACCCAGTAATCCTCCCGGTCAGGAACACGTGGGCATGGACGGCTACGTCCGCAGTGATCGACGAAAACGAGGCCACAGCTTTCTACCTACAAGCCACAGACAAAAAAGTCTGCTGGATACCCGGCCAGGAATCGGAACGTCAGCAGGTCTTAGTCCCGCGGATGGTGTTCCTCCCATCACCCCTGGCCACGTTCGTACTCACGGAAAGGCGGACGGCGTGGGAGCTTAGATCAGAGCTAAAAAGGCTAATCGAGGACGCACAAAGTGGAATTGATGAAACTGATGCTGGGCTCCTTCTCGAGTGGCTAATGATCGCAAGCCAGTCCACGAGCCCAACAACATGCTCGCCGGCAGTGCAACTCGCAGTCAGTGCAGTTTCAACGGAATGCAAAGTCTTTGCCAGATGGGCGTATTATCGCCTTGAGAGTACGCTGGGAAAGAAAGAGCCCAACGACCACAACGAGACAAACAGACCCAACCTCAACATGACAGTCGAAAGCACTAGGGCAATTCAAGGACTCGCAGAGTCCGTGCAACGCCTCGCAGCGCAACAACAGCAATTGGGACAAGGCCAACAACAACAACAACAAAATGCCACTGCCCCAAGATCCGAATCCACTACGCTATCGCAGTATAACCTGGCGGCCCTTATGGGATGGTGCCACGTCTATCAGGAAAGCGAGGTGCCCCCCATCTGGGCAAGAATACTGGCAACAAAAGAGACGGGAGACCACCGCGCAATCTTGATGGCAGCAATGACTCGCGTCGCTGAGGACCGGAAGATGGATTTCGACATTAGGGTGTATCTCTCTGACAAGACGGTGGAAGCATGCATTAAGCTACAACCAAATCCAGGGGACGCCATCCCCAACTTCGAGTCAGCGGGAAAAGGGCTGAGAATTTTAGCATGCCGCCCAAAAACGACGGCAGAAATAGAAAGCGAGAGGGAACAGTCCGTGGCAGAAAAGAAGACGGCAGCAACACGGACACTTCCAGAGGCCCTACAGCTCGAAAAAGGTGACAGCCGCCTCCCGGCGGCAAACTACGACCAACTGAAAAAGAACATAGCGATGTTCATGCTGTGGAACAAGGTTCTATGGGGAGACCGCTGCGACTTCGCCAAGAAGCTCGAGGACATCTATCGGGTCCTTCTCCTCCCAGCCATTAGCGGCATGGAGCACAAGTTCACCCCTTTGCTGTGCAAACGGATCACCTGGGCCATCATTCATGACAAGTGCAGTTATTTCTACAAGTGGCTTCTACCTGAGGATTTCAAACGGGACACACCACTGAGTTTCCCAACGTCGCTGCTCGACGATGTAATACCCAAAATAATGTTCCAGGAGCCAATCTTCCGCTCAACCTTCCCGTCGGCATGGACAGAAGCAAGCAAGCAACCACCACCTTACGGAGCGATGGCGCCACCGGCTGGCCCAAATCCATTCACAATGACATACAAAGCAACTGAGCAACCGCCAGCACAGCCGCAGATGTCCCACGTCCACCCATGGATAGCACATCGAATGAAAGACTATCACGCACGCTTCAGAGGTAGAGTCATGATGACAAAAATTCTGAGTGGAGCCAACATGACTTTCGACCAGCTCCCCGTCATCCAAGAATTCGTCAACGGGACTACTCAAAAGAATGAGCTCTGCTACAACCACGTTATGGGTGTCTGCTCGAACAGATGCTGCTGGTATCAGCATGCGACAAAAACTCAGATCCCAAATAGCTTTGCTGGGGAGCTAATCCAAAGGTGTGGACCAGGCATTGATTATGTCGTGAGGAATGAACCCCAAGGAGGGGGCAGGGGACGACAGGAGCGCAGAACGGAGGGCAGCTATTACGGGAGGACGGTAGTGGGCAGCGGCAGTAGCGGAGGCGGGGCCAGCGGACACGGAACGGTGCAACAATTGGAGGGAGCGGAAGGAAAACGAAGTCAAAGAGAGCAGCAACAGCGTTTGGACAGCGCAGGTAAACAGCAGAGGAGAGCCTGACATACGGCAAACGGATGTGACGGGGACGCCGGGACGCCGGCAACGACGAGTGCCAGCAGGAAACGAACGGCGGAGGCAATCCTATCCTGCCTACCTAACCTATCTGCAAGCGAGATTAAAATAACAACAAATGATGAAGCGACTAAAGGAGTATCGGTTACGCGATGGCGGGAGACGCGAGGACAGGAGCTCATGTTTGGAGGTCAAGGTAAGATAGTAAACGGCTCGCTCCCGAACGGGCACAGACGAAGAGCAACGATGTGGCGGGCACAAGCGCCCAGACCGACACCAACCAATGAGGCACAGGGTAAGGAGCCAACCCACGGGGAAAAAGCATTAAACGTGCAGAAGGGCACAGGCGATGAGCCAGAGGCGATGAGCGAGCATGCGAGCATGCGTAGAGTGCTAGACGACGAGTCGCCCCTCACACCCCAACTAGCATCACGCACAGACGCAGGGCTGTGGCCACCGGCGCTGACGGATGGCAGACCGATACGAGGACCGGTGAAGAAGCTATGGAAGAGCCAAAGCAAGCAGAGGCGACTGCAACACCAGCAAGATGCAACAGAGCAGAGCTACTGGCAACGCCACACGGGAACCTTCCGAGTGCCGGACCATCAGCAGATGCCCGAAGTGGAAAGAGAGCAAGCGATGTACCCGAGGTGGCTCGCAAGGTACCACCCAGCAGCGGATACATTGCTCAGGTATGCCACCAAGGGATGCCTGCTAAAACCAGGGAGACCATGGACCATCGAGGAAGTTGAGGCCGCCATTGACAAGGGGCCACACCCATCCACAATGATTCCTGCGTCAATGGCGCAATTGGAGGTGGAGGTCCAGGAAAAAGTCGCTAAGGGCCAAGCAAAAATCGTGGATTGGGAAACGCTGAAGCAAGACGGAGTACCAAAAGAATTGAAAATATCGCCGATCGCGATGATGCCACATAAGTCGCGAGCATACCGCGCAATTTTGGATCTGTCCTTCGGGGTGAAACTGAGGGATGGAATGCGAGTGCCATCCGTCAAGGAAGGAACGACGTTAACAGCACTGGCAGGATCGATTGACCAGCTCGGTCACTCCCTCAAGCGCATAATTTACGCATTTGCAGAGGTCCAGGACAGCGAAAAGGTATTCATGGTCAAATACGACATCAAGGACGGCTTTTGGCGACTGCACTGTCAGGAAGGAGAAGAGTATAACTTCGCCTACGTCTTGCCCCAAGAACCTGGGCAACCTGTGAAACTAGTAGTGCCGTTGGCTCTGCAAATGGGATGGGTGGAGTCGCCAGCATATTTCTGCATGGCGTCGGAGACTGCGCGCGATGTGGCCACTCAGTACATCGAGGCGCCAATCAACAGCACGGCTGACCATAAATTCATCGGCCACGCAATGGCAGGGGCAGACGTCACTGCACTGCCAAACGAAGGCAACGATGACAACCTCAAGTACTTCGTGGCGGTATACATGGATGATTTTATCCCACTTGCCATCACATCCTCCCAAAACCAGCTATGCCACATCGCAAACGGAGTACTACACGGTATACACGACGTGTTTCCAAGCAGGCAAGACGCGATGGAAGACCCCATCTCCATGAAGAAAATTCTTAAGGGAGACAGGACTTGGGCATTGCAGAAGGACATCCTAGGCTTCCAGTTTAACGGCGATATTGGCAAGAAAACAATACAACTAGAAGTGCCGAAGCGCACATTTTTATTAGGAACACTACATCGATGGATAAGAGCAGCAACAGCAACGCGAGCAGCAGTGCCTTTCCTGGAATTCGAGTCGGTAATAGCGAAACTCAGACAGGCGTTCATCGCTATCCCAGCAGGAGTGGGCCTTTTATCCGTGTGCAACCCAATCTTAGGGAGGCGCCCACCATTCGTCCACATCGGCAGGAACCGGCATCTATTCGAAGCTTTAAAAGACTGTCGCTCAATACTCCGAGAAGCCACCGAACAGCCAACGCCATGCAAGGAACTTGTGCCAGGATGGCCGGACTGCGTCGGCGTCAAGGACGCATCAAAACACGGCGTAGGCGGAGTCATAATTGGCGAAAACCGCCAATGCACACCGACGGTATTTCGGGTCGAGTGGCCAGACGACATCAAGCAGGCGCTCGTCTCGACGACAAACCCAACGGGAACCATCACAAACTCCGACCTGGAAATGGCAGGATTGCTACTACTCTGGCTAGCAATGGAGGAGGTGTGCCAACTCACGCCGGGAACACACATCACACTGTTCAGCGATAACTCGCAAACCGTGCACTGGGTCTGCAGGATGGCGGCCAGAGGATCACGAGTGGCGTCGCAGCTCCTTCGCGCCCTAGCCCTTAGACTGAAGCGTCCGCAGGTCTCACCCCTCACGCCGTTACACATCCCCGGCGAGCGCAACCGCATGACAGACATCCCGTCTCGGTCCTTTGGTAGCGAGCCAAAATGGCATTGTACGTCTGATGCTGCCCTTCTAACATTGTTTAACACTGAATTTCCCTTGCCCTACCAGCGATCTTGGACAGTCTTCCAGATTTCACAAGAGATTTTTACGAAAGTGCTTTCCGTGCTTCGGATGCAGCATATTGGCACGGACGCGTGGAGGCGACTTCCCGAAACAGGGAGGTTTGTTGGCGCCACTGGCGAGCCTACTGCACACCTCTGGGAGTGGACCCTCTGCGGGGAGGTGGTGCGAATGCCCTTTCCCTTAATGGCTATAGTGACACCCAGATCCAAAAGATGGGCCGGTGGACAGGGGAATCCTTCAAAGAATACATTCGGAGCGAATTAGCTGAATTCTCTAGCGGGATGTCGCGCGCGATGCAAAAAGTGATTGGGTATACCGTCGTCTCCAGAGGGGCTTTCCACAAACTGCCAGCAGAGCTGGCAGACCTTGCTATAGCAGCTTAAAGGCACAACAACCTTCATCAGCTGACATAGGGAATGACATGACCCACTAACTCGGGTTACTGAGACCGACACAGCTGGCGCAGACAAGAGCCACATCACTGTAAGCGTATCGGACAAACGGGGAAACGAGAGGTACAGCACGCCGCTGACAACACCTTTGTGATGCAACGGGATGAGAGGCGCCCACCTGATACAGTGTCCGCCCGATCCTCCTCGCGGTGGTGACCAAACGGGCACAAAGTGAGACCCCTCGGCACGCTGTGCACGACAAAGTCGCGCTGAGTGGGCAAGGCAACTTGCCAAGGGGTCTGGGTTCCGGGTTTTTTGGGACCTAAGTCTAAACCCCACCCAGTTTTTGGCACCACTCACAAAGTCTTTTCATACC
Organism: Cyclotella cryptica; assembly: GCA_013187285.1. Lineage (NCBI taxonomy): Eukaryota > Bacillariophyta > Thalassiosirophyceae > Thalassiosirales > Thalassiosiraceae > Cyclotella > Cyclotella cryptica. The sequence continues at coordinate 296,822 of JABMIG010000148.1, read as the reverse complement.
TACTGTAGTTAGTAGTAGCTGTGCCCGAGTGGGCAAGAGACCGAGGGTATCCAACACTCATCATGTGAATGTGGCCAAGTCGAGCAAGATCCTAGGCCCAGTGCTCTCACTTGGTTGGGGCGATGGACAGACGAGCCGCGGAGTACAAAACAGAACAAGGCTGCGATGGAGGCGACAGCCCGCTCCACCGCAGCCTCATTCGTTTTGTTGAGCAGCCGCAACCATGATGGGGTTGCTTCTGGTGGGGTTCTACTAGTGTAGTTGTCTGTTTTCTCCCACGAGCCCACCCTTTTACCAAATGGCAAGGCAACTTGCCAAGGGGTCTGGGTTCGGGATTTTTTGGGACCTAAGTCTAAACCCCACCCAGTTTTTGGCACCACTCACAAAGTCTTGTCATACCTACTGTAGTTAGTAGTAGCTGTGCCCGAGTGGGCAAGAGACCGAGGGTATCCAACACCCATCATGTGAATGCGGCCTAGTTGAGCAAGAGCCTCTAGGCCCAGTGCTCTCACTTGGCCAATATCATAAAAAGTTTTAATGATGACCATGCTAAAATTGCGGGATTTTTTATGATATTGAAGGCTGTCGGGTGAGATCTTCGCGGATGGGTGGGCGTCAAGATCCTGTGTGGGTTCAAAATTTACATACAGGAGAAAAAGGTTACGTCCTCCGCTCAACAAAAAAAAGACGAGGACTTTAAGATAAATTAGTACGTAGCCCCGTAAATCATAGAAATAATGTAAAACGGAGTATAACTTCTTAATTATTTATGACGTAGGTACCCCCAGACTGCACACAGATCAATTTTTTTACCCCGCGGTCACATCAATCCCACCAAGACACTCTCATTATTCTTTTTTGCACGTGATATACATCACCATGTAAATTCCCGCCGCCCAATCTCGTCTCGTCTCGTGCTCCCTCCACACCCATCGCCACCATCCCCCCTCCACATCAATCGATAGGGGACTTCATTTCCATCGGTTTGACCTGCTGGTTGCCTCGAAATCCACCGGAGGCGGCCGCAATTAAAAAAAACTGTAAGCACACAGGCCATGCTGTTGATTTGTTGCCTTTTGATGCTGTCTGCACTGGACCGGATCGCACTTTATGCTTTGAATTGATAATCAACCAGATTCGCGTCCTCGGGGTTTGGCGACCTCGCAGGCATTCGGGAGTGTCACCACTTGCCGTCAAAGGATCTGGTTGATTGTTGATTCATTGCATGAATGCGATGCTGTCTTGTGAATTTATTGTTGTCTTGTACCAGTGATGAGAATCGTATGAACTTTGTATTATTTTATTCAATCATTTATTGTCTCATCATTTGTATCCTCCCACGCAGCATAGAAGCGTTCAAATTTGCCATAGTCAAATTGATCATCCTCTGACAAATCTCCTACTACATCCACTCCGTCATTAGCAATCAAGGACATTTCATCATCTGTCAGGTACGTTTGTATGTTTAACTCGTTGATGTTTGGTTTCGCGAATTTTAGTGTTTGACCTCGTTTGTGATCTGGAATCAGTTCATCCTCAAGTGACTCGATCATTTGTACTCCGATTGCTTTTCTAACACGCAAATTTCCATTTTCATCTTCGTCATTCTCACCGTCCCAATCCTCCCCGTCGTCATAAATCGGAATGCAACACTTCCGCACGTTGAAATGCAATGCCCCTCCGAGTTTTGTGTGATCGTTTCCTCCCTCCTCCTCATATATTACACAGGCAAGTTGCTCATTTCGAATGAACGCTCGAGACAGCTTTCTCCGGTCGTATGCGTAGAATGCCTTCTCCACGATCCTCCACAACTCATCTTCCTGGAGGGTTAATCCACCATGTTCGATTCCTTGCATCGTTGAAGTCATCTTTGAAAGAGAAGGGAAAAGATAATCGTCCATAACGTTTACCTGCGGTGAGTTAGGAGGTTGATTGACAATCAACCAACCCCTCTCGGAAAACTTTGTTTGGATGAACTGTTTGAAATTTTGTTCCATGTGAGGTGATGCATTGTCATGCTGATATCTCACGACAATTTTTCTGTTCATTTTTGTGCTCAATTCAGCAACAGCGTGGTCTAATTTGGGAATCAGGGTGTCGCGGAAGTGCTTCAACAAAGGAAACTTGGGCTTTCCTGCTTTCTCAGTTGCGCTGCCGGTGATCTCCAAGTTCACGAAGTATGGTTGTCCACGCACCCTTAAACGGTTCTCTGGGACCACAGGCATGGTATATGTACCATTCTCATGGTAGACACGTCGGTACGTATCTCTACGTGCGATTTCAATTCTTCCTGCCCTTGTAATGTCAATTAACATGCTCTCACCCCCGTTCCGTGGCTCATTATCTTTCGGCAAGAATCCAGCACATGCAATGCATAAGATCTTCTCGGCAGAATTCTTCGTGTGTTGGTTGTGGTAATTTGGAGAAACTCCGAAGAAGGGCACCCACTTATTACGCGAGCGAACAACAAGTCTGTAAAACCATTTTTCATCGAGATGGAGAAGGAATAATTGGGTCTTCAACGCAACAAGTTTTGCCCCTTCCCAAAAAATCAGGAATTGTTTTGACCAATTGAAACGTTGCTGTTTGTTTCGTTCGTTGATTGTTGGCTGTAATTTTGTTGATGTGTACTTTGCCCCGATTGTGCTCATGACATACTTTGCGATAGAGTTTGCAGACACCGGTTGTACTCGATTTGCCCCTCCTGCAATCATTGTTGCAATTGTCTGCCAACTGACCGTTCCGTTTGTTTGCACCAACGAATTTCGAATAAGCTCATCTATGTTGACAAGCATCCCTTTCATTCGTTCCGCTCCTGCTTTGTATTGGGTTTTTTTTCATCGCTGAGGTTGTCGAACCGTTGGTTTATCTCGTATCTGGGTAGTGTGTCCCCCTCATTGATTTTGTTTTGCAGTTTTGTGTAATATTGCCTGCTCGTCCACACTTGATCTCGTTTCTTGTTGCTGTTGAATAGCGTTTCACCTGCATCTGTTCGTTGCTTACGCTTGTTGCTGCCATTGTTTTTCAACTCTTTTGTAACACAAGTCTTCACTACAGTTTCTTTCACACCAAACGCATAGGCGAGATCCGCAGTTGGAGAAAAATATCTCGATGGACTCTTCAGACTGGTAAGTTGTTGTGTGCATTTTCGAATCTTAATCATCAAGCTTCGTTCGTCATGATCTAAATGGACTTTAGTTTTTTTGTTGAGCACAGCAGCCTCTTCTTTGCGCAACCAACCGCATTCTTTCTGTCTGCCAGATTTGAGGTAAGAAATCATTGGGTGTTTATCAATATTACCCTTTTTTTGATCCCAACAATCTGACTCGATGAGTTTTTGATATACAGGACGAATTGTTGGCGTGGATTCTCTATTTTCAGTGGCATTTGTCTGCCGTTTACTAGAGTGGTGAGTAGACAACAATGACGGACGTGAGACTTTGTCACATGCTCGTTGCCGGCTCACAGTGTCAATGTTTTTCTCCCGCAGAATTCTCTGGGGTGACACAACTTTTTTTCCACCTAAGACAAATTGACAGAGAACTCCGTCGGGGTGATTTGGATCCAAGATGAAGGCATCTCCCCCTTCATGAAAAGGCTTCCCTGGTGGGTTCTTCGAAACCACAACTAAATTGCCTCTAGAGAGGAGAATTGGTTCGTCCATGGGGATGATGTAGTGTGATGGGGATTTAGGAAGGAAATCTGTCAGAATGATTTGGAGGGTTCTGTGTTGATGTTCGCGGTAGAATAATTTAATTTGTCGAATTATCCCACAATTATCTGTCTTTTAATCAATAGATACAAGGGTAGATCTTGTTGCTTGTTTGAAGGGGCATGAAAAGGACATTGAATGGGATGTATCCCCAAAGATCGAGCAACTCTGCGACGATCATTGTTGGTTTGTTCGTGGCGTCGATTTAAACATCCCTCAATATCATAAAAATTCCCGTAATCCCAGCACGGTCATCATAAAAAGTTTTTATGATATTGGCGAATCCGAGTTTCGTGCGCGCTGGACAAAAAGTGTGGTTATTTTGCACTGTTGAAAAAGATGACATCAATATCATAAAAATGTTTTATGATATTCCTGTTATCGTACGATACCATGAGGTACCGTACAATACAGGTAAAATGGTAACTATCCATTATTTTTTTTAAATAATATGCCTTGTAACTTACCGAACACACCGTCTAGGTAAATAAAATATATCCTGTAAATTAGTATTGCATTATGTCATGAATCCAACATAAGCAAGAACTGTCCAACTTTGTTGTCTCTTTTTTTATGTACATTTTACAGTGTATGGTGTTCTAGCCATCAACAATGGTATGATGCCACAGTACAATGCACACTAATGAATATGTGATACCACCAGCCTCATCTACACAACACAAAGAGTGTTTTGAAGTACTTATGTATGCAGAGATTGTTGCCAATATGACATACTTCTACACAATGGCAACTACGGGAAAGAAACTTTTGTCATATATATTGCCACAGGCAGCAGATATAGAGGCTGAAGCATTATACGGTATTTTTCTTGTGTAACAAAAAAGAGTCAGTTATTTCAGTCTGCCTCCACATATACCATCCTGTGAATTTGGACTCCTAAGACTTTGACGGATAACGAATTGTTAGGGCAAAATTTCTGAGAGGGAGCATGAGAGAAAGCTCCATATCCAAGGAAGGCAGCACACACATTAATTACCCAATAATAAAACATTGAGGTAATGACAATAAATACCAACGCCTATGAAAATGGGTACATAATATACATTTTAGGTGACAGGTATCAGTGCATAAGACACTGCAATATCTAAAAGGTAGAGCGTGTTAGTACTATTTGCTACTAGACAATGTAATGAAAGAAATTTGGCTGTAATTTTATAGCATATTAGAAAACAAGGGCCATGCAGTGACACTGAAAAATCATTCGTGACAATATACTTACACAACGGCGACTACAACTGTTTCAAACATGAACAAAAATGCACAGTGATCAGTTTAAGCAATGAAATGAAATATCACCTACTGATGTGCAGTTCATACACAAATTTGTGTAAAGTGGGATTATTTTTTATAACCCCTCGAGGTAATGTAGTTTTTTTATTGCGAAAGCATGATTGGAACTTGGAGTGAATTTTGATTGTCAGATGATCAAGAACCATATGGCTTGAACTGACACCACAACAATAAAGTCAGTGCTATGGTGTGTATTGTATAGAATTGAAAGTGGAGAATGTGGATATCAGCTTTTCAGGGGGCTTGGCTTCAGCTGAAGAGCGTCTACATAGAAACCAAGAAGTACGGTATGAACCTGTCATGTAAATGACAACTATCATTTTCTTCATAGTCATCATGCAGTAATTACTTGTGTTTGAAATGAACACAAGCTCATGGCATCATCATAGAAAAAGAAGGAATATGTTACACAGCAACACAGCAATCAATTCATTCATGTGAATAATGTACCTTGGAAGATGGTTGCAAGGTGGGATATGACGGGGAGGAAGTTGCTGTGTTATCAATTGAGGATGTATTTTGTGGTGTAGAGTATTTTTTGCTCGTGTGTTCCATGTGCATGGGACTGAGCATAGGATGGGTGGTAGGAGGGGGGGGGGGGGGGTCTCAGAAATAATACAGAAATAACAGATTATTGCTAAATTTTTGCTAAGTACTAGTAGTATTGCTAGACCTTGTCCAAGTAGCGATTTGTGGAGTGGAAATCGATGAAAAAGAAAGGTATAATATCTTTAAATAATTGATAATACGAGCGAAGTTAGACCTTCTTCGCGAAAACCATATGTTAAGATATATATGCTAATTCGCGAACAGAAATATAGGTAAATCCATCATAAAAACGTTTTATGATATTGTCGGGCGTATATTATAATCATCGCGAAGTTGCTTGACGCCGATTTTTTGATTTCAATGACACTGGGTAAAAAAAATGATCTGTGTGCAGTCTGGGGGTACCTACGTCACAAATAATTAAGAAGTTATACTCCGTTTTACATTATTTCTATGATTTACGGGGCTACGTACTAATTTATCTTAAAGTCCTCGTCTTTTTTTTGTTGAGCGGAGGACGTATGATAACCTTTTTTTTGCGCGGTAGCTTGCCTGCTCTTGCTCTCACGCACAAAAAGCCCCCCGAACGCCTATTACCGTGATAAAAAGCGGACAAACGAGGAGCCGAACTCTTTGTCATAAAGTTTGTGGTTTCTAGTCATTTATCTTGCTTCCAACACCAATAGTGCGTCCCCCTTGTCCGTTTCGGCTACTATGTCCTCATCAAATAGCCTCCGGACGCTGGGTAAAAATCGTCACGTACTCACAATCATAATTATTTGCCATCTGCTACTCACAATCACAATTATTTGCCATCTGGATCTTCGGCTTACACATTCATTGATTGGCCAATTTCTTCCGCCAACCTTTGATCAAGCTATTCTCTCCTCTCGTAAGCTGAAAGACGTGATCGTTTACATTGCAGGGAGGAACCCAGATGGGGGTGGCGACCGAAGCATCATAGACCAGTTGCATATTAGTGTCTTGTCGGCATGTCGTACAACCATGCAGGAAAATAAGACAGCACTAAGCTTTGCTTTCTTTATTTCGGTCCTTGATCATATGAAATGCACGCATTCTTCAAATCATTCGGATGCATGCGACTACTATAGGGTTGAACAGTCCTGCCACAGATTGTTGCCTGAAGCGAAATTCCACTATTTTGCACTGGATGAAAAAATTTTAAACATGTGGAAAGAACACTCGGGGATTGTATCATTCGCACATCACTCCACGTGGTATGGATACGCAAAGTTGTGGCTTCCGAATCTCCTTCATGTGAATTTTTCAAGCATCCTATTCGTTGATACAGACACGATTTGGAACAAACCTCCGTCCGTGTTATTTAACGAATTAAGTCATTTCAATGCAACACAAGTGATAGGTGCGTCATCTATCATGGGCAAGCACAGCCAATCTTTGTCATTCTGGAATAGAGTTACAAGTGGAGTGCTGCTTATGGACCTCGACAAGATCCACATCTCTTTGAACTGGACGAACATTTTGAAAAAGTCCATAATAACCAACCGCGGCGGTATTGGTGTTGGAGAGTTGATTCCAGATAGTTATAATCGGTCATCTCACTGTGAAGATTTTCATTGGGGGCCATTTTTGAAGCCTGTCTGTCTATCAATCCCTCAGCAGGACCCGAAATTTTATGGATGTGATACATCTCGCACTTGTTGGAATGCAATCGAAGGTGACCAAGAATTCTTTTCCAACATATTTACCAACTTCAATCCCGAACTTTTGTTTAAATTGCCACCAGAGCACCAGTGCATTGCAATGGGTAATTTAAGGAAGGCAGCAAAACCTTTATGTTTCAATAGTACACTGATGCATGCACCAGGACTTGATGAGTTGTGGGGTATTGAAGTGAACATGACATCACTTTCTTTTGTGTTGCCTCCTGCTGTGTATGATTCTCTCTACTTGTTCCGCCAAGAAATACATATTAATTAAAGAGATGGAATATATTGCCTGTCAGAGTTTGAATTCTATCTCTCTTTTTTTGCATTGCTTTCTGTGAGTACCTCACTTTGAATAGTAGAATGTTAATTTGAGTTCTTTTGTTTAGTTGAGCATCTACAGCTAATAGTTTATCTGACAAGATTTAACATGTTAATCCCCAAGTACGCCAGACTCTCAGGTACGCCTTGGGATACCAGGTGCACCTGAGACTAGACTCCGCCGACCATGGATGGCACAGTTGGGAAGCAGACTGAATCTTACCAGGTGCACCTGTTATGTAGATAATATCATAAAATAAAATCATGCCCACCATGACAACCTCGTCAACCTCCCCCCCCCTATTCCATTGAAGGGGGTGTACTTTCAATCCTTGGCCGTACCATTGATGGGGTTGATGTTACAAACAGTGTTACATTGCGCCATGTGGTTGCATTCTATAAAGAATTAATTCCGATCATGGAGAAAGCAGCCCACAATGTCTCCATCATTGACAAAGAAAAGTACGAACAATATTTTTATCCCATCAATTGTATCAACAATGAACCTTAGAAAAATTATTCACAAATCAACAAGTGGAAAAAACTCTATACCATCATTGTAGTGGGGAGCGCTCCAGTTGTCACGGCCTTCGAGAATAATAATAATAAGAAGGAGAAGGAGGCAGAGGAGGCGGAAGAAGAGGATGCGGGGGAGAATGCGAATGCTAATCGAAAGATGCTGCAGATGACATATTTGGAACACGTGTTTTCTGAAATCCAGTCTCAACATAAAACAGACCATTGCAGGGGAACAGCATTATTCACTCATGTTAGTGAGAAGTTCAGTATCATCACGTGACAAGTCTGCCAGCTCTTTACAGACACCTGTCCCATTTGCATTGAGAGAGGGCAGAGAACAAAGAAACCAACAGGATTGTGTCCTATTGCTACAAAAGGGTCCGGGTCGAGGCGTCAGGTTGATCTAATCGACTTTCAGAGCATGCCAGATGGAGAGTTCAAGTGGAGAGTTCAAGTATCTCTTGAACTATGTCGATCATCGGACAAAGTTTTTATTCTCCATTCCCATTGTGGCAAAATGAGCTGACTGTATTGCACAGGCTTTGGTCCAAATTTTCTCGGTTCTGGCAGCCCCAAAATATCTACAGTCAGACAATGGAAAAGAGACTCAGAGGAAGACATATGGTGAGAGGAAGTGTATTCCTGATGAAGATCTGGGTGAGATCAGCAAAGAATTGAGAGTGCTATGGCCTGACTGTTTAATGGTTTGTGGATCTCCATGTCATTCCGAGTCACATGGTGGGTTAGAAAGAGTCAATCGAACTGTCCAAATGAAACTGGGTGCGTGGATGAAGGAACACAATTCAACAAGGTAGTCGGTGGGATGCAAAATAATTCAATTCAGGTACAACACACAGTATCATTCTACTATATTGAAAACAATCCCAATGCTATCATTTTTGGACAGAATGCCAAGGCTAGAGTGTCGGATCTTCCCAATGACAGGGCCTTGTTAGAGACACTCTCAACTGAGACTTGGCTAAATGCAATTCTTCCAGATCATCTCAAGGATGATGGTGAGAGGGGGAATGTAGAAGAAAACATTGATGAGGACGAGAGAGATGAGGAAGAACCAAACAAGGATGAGGAGGATAATGACCAGCAGGAAAACAATGCTGGTAACAACAAGGATGAAGAACCGAACAAGGACAAGGAGGATAATGACCAGCAGGATAGCAATGCAGATAACAACAAGGATGACGAACCGAACAAGGACAAGGAGGATGATGACCAGCAGGATAACAATGCGGATAACAACAAGGATGAGGATGGAGAAAAGGAAACTGACAATGACAATGACAATGAACCCAACGTAGACGAAGGTCCCATGAAAAAACGAACCACGCCAGCAAGGGGAAAGACAGCAGAGGGAGATGGGGTAACAACAAGATGGAAGGAAATGGTGGGTGATCTTCTTAGTGCTGAAGGGGAAGTGAACCTCAAGTACATTAAGAAGGTGAAAAGAGCTTCCAATCATTTATTGTGTCACTGACAGTGACATTTTGAACAATGATAATTTTACACCGGCGTATCTTGTCAAAATAAGTGGGACTCAATGAGAGATTATGGATGAGGAGCAGGGCAACATATTAGCTCAGATTGAATGGGATGGTGATGATAGAATAAAAACTGCTTTAGAATGTACTTGAAACCACCGGATATTAAATTCTACAAAGAGTATGTTACCAAAAAGAGAGAGGAAGATGAGGAAGCTCGTTTGTCTCCAAAGTGGGCCCGTTTGAGGAGGGATGCAGCAAAGAGAATGGAGAACAGAGCCAGAGGGATGATTGCGCAAACAAAAAAGAAATTGAAAGAGGAAAGGACCTAAGCCGGAAGTAATCAAAATTAGTTGTAGATAAGAAGTAGAAAAAAAGGGTGTTCCATCTGATTGGAAATTATTTTTATAAGCTATAAAACTGATTAAGAATGCGGACTACCTCATGGTGGTCCTCTCTAGTTTGTCATGTATTTTACATGAAACTCAAGTGTGTTTGATTTGCATGAACCCTCTTGGATTCTTGCATGCCAAACTGGGTCTTCATGCACCTGGTTGGGCTGTATGCATTCTTGCATGCCAACCTGGATCTTCATGAATCTGATTACGCCGTACATGTGATCTTGCCAGTGGGTCCTGCAGGACTCACTGGTCTTGCCAATGAGTCCTGCCAAAGTTTGGTGGGATCCTTCCTTTGGTGAGGAGAATTCTCTTTGTATTTGTACCCATGGCCTGATATTGGGCCTATGCTGGGACAGGGGTACCGGTAGATAAACAGAGATTTAGTATATGTAAATTAAGGTGTAACTCTCCTGATATTCAATTTTTCAGATTTGGTTCTGCGTTAAACCCTCATGGTGCCATTCCTATGAACTGAAGTGATGGTCCAAGGATCACTTTCATACTGGCTTTCTGTCTTGCGGAGGATACCGTCATTTTGCAGCAGTACTTTGTCACTGGGCTGGTAGTCCCAGTCGATGCGGGCAGCATTTTCCCGTTGTGTGTTCTTATTAGTTTGTTTTCGTCTATATTCCCCTATTTTAGACCAGTCAGCGATGTAGGGGACGTCAAACAACATTTCCCGACAAATAATAGCTGCTCGTGGCAAGGTTTTTAGTACTGTGTGATAGGTAGAGCAAACAACCCATGCGGCATTTGAGAGAAAGTCAGCAATATCACTCTCATTGACTGTATCTGCCATATGTCTAAGTCAGCTGTGCGGAGCATTGCCATGATTGTTTGATGCACCCGCTCAAGTATTGCGTTCACTTGTGGGTTACGGACACTGGTCGGCTTATGCTTCCGACCGTATGAATCACAGAGGATCTCGAAGTGAAGTTTGAATTCACTTCCATTGTCATAGATAATGTATTGACTATGTGGGTAATGGTTAAACCAGGTCCTGTTTACTATATTTCCTACTGTTGTTGACGATTTGTCAAAGTAGGGTTGTTTGGGTTGGATTGTGTGTCGGTGCCCTTGTGCCCCTTTGTACCTGTGGGAATTTCAAGCTCACTTAGCTGTGATTGCTGAGCAGAGCGAGATGCATCGTTCGTCGTTAAGTAGGTGATAACTAGTTTATGCGAGCTATTTTGTAGTCAATACAGTCCCACGTACTGACGACGCATTTCGTTGGCTCTTAGGACGGGCCTTTTTGGGCTGAGGACCTGAGAGAGTACTTACGTGCTACTCACATACTGTAGGTACATACTTGATTGTATGTGGAGAACATGATGGGTGTTTTGGCTGGTTTTTGGCTAGTATTAGCACACCCTTGCAGTGAAAGAACCCATCAGGTGTGTCTTGGTATTGTTTTTAAGCGGCACAAGCGTGTGGGGTAAGGGTAGGGAGTGTGGTTGCAACTTTTAGTATGTTGTGTGCCTTGTTTCGTAGGAGGAGAAGTTTCGTAGGTGTTAATAGGTATATGTGGCGAACAGCTTGATGATGAATGGCGGGATGATGTTTCGTGACATAGTCCGCTAGGTTAGTGGTTCCTGTGCGCCAATAGGTGCAAAACTGTTTTTGATTTTCTCGACAACGGAGCCAATGAAAACGCATGTCCATTGCTTTGGTGCGTTTGGGTTGGATGATGTTGGTGACCACTCCAAGGGCTGTGGAGTTGTCAATTTGTATGGGAGTTGGAGGTTGTGGATGTCCCAGTTCATTGAGAAGGTGTCGTTGTGGTATTGTCTCCCGTGCATTGATGTACAGAGCTCCTAGTTCGGCTTCAGCTGCTGAAGACATGACGGGTTTGATGATTTGTGCGAGGGTTAAGATGGCGCCGTTGTTGCGGGGGGACGGATCGTCTTCTGATAGGAAAAAATGTCCCCCTGCCCGGCTGCATGCTTTTGTTTCTGATAGATAAGATGCGTCGCTGTGGACAGCGAGGATCATGTTGCTGGCACGGTAGGTTATCATGGCGTCTGGGTGTGTCATGGCGTAGTCGAGGAACTGGTGTATTTTCGACATGGTATTCTGTGTTGGTGCCGATTGTTGGGTGGCAAGGGACCCCAGTGCAGGTAGCATGGTGCAGTCCACAGCTCGTGCATAGTACAGGAAGACGCCGATGACTTCCTGGACGAAGGTTTTGTCGGTGTTGGAGAGTAACGCTGAGTCATCCGCAGTGTCGACAAACTGTTGTTTGGCGCAATAAGTGCGGGGTGTATGAGGATAGGGTTGATGCTGTGGTTTGATGGGAACAGGGTGGTGAAAACGGTGGCCGGCTTTTTTGCAGTATACTGGCATGGAGAGTTGTACTTGTTGGAGGGTATAGTCCCATGCGATTGTGAGCCCGAGGTAACGCTCACCCTTCCAGTCTTGTGACGTTTCGTAGTGTTCGTTGAGAGTTTGTAGAAGGTGCTGTGCATGTTTGATGCCAACCACTGCAAACGAAAAACACCGGTAACCTCCCCGTACACTTGCAAAACGTCAGAGTGTACGGGGAGGTTACCGGAATTTCAAGAGTGTACGGGTGGGTTACCGGCTTTTTTATACATTACTTAAGCCGCATTTTCGTTTATCAGGCTAAGCTTTGAAGCAAAAAAAATCTTCCGAGTGGTTGTTTGTTTCATGACTCACATTTATAGAATCACGAGTTGTAAACAGCAAGATCACCTGTTGGGTCTAGTTTTGGTTTCAATTCTAGGCTTGATCTATGATTTCATTTGGTGAGTGCGTTTTGGGCCTATTCATATTTTCAAAATATGGTGTTACCAGAAGTGACTGCGCCAAAAAATAAGAACACAACATAAGAATAATAAGTGGGGCTGAAAATTGGCGCAGTGTGTCTACGTGTTTGTTACTTATTCCTTTGTATCACATTACCTATTTCTTGTGTGGCATATTCGTATGATAAAACAGTTTAGTATATCTACGTATGGTACCATACTACAGCAATGGTGCTTGACCCAGACACAACTGTAGCAGTGCGCCCTCTCACTGCTTTCACATCACACATGTGTATTTTTTTCAATTACATCACTGATACCTCACCGGCCCATGATGGGAACGGCCGAAACTCAGTCCACAGACTGAGTTATCCCTCCCGCCTTGCACCGCCGTGTTGCCAACAACAATTGGCAGCGGCGGGTATATTTTGTGGGTGAGTAATCACGATTTTGTCTTGTTCTACAATATTACACTCACCACACGGCCAATTTTTTTCAATTAAATAGTTGCAGGCCTGCCGGCGAAATCGCCGAAACTCAGTCCACAGACTGAGTTAGGCATTCCCATTTGCACCGCCATGTTGCCAAGAACAATTGGCAGCGGCCGGTATATTTTGGGGGTGAGTTTTGATGAACTCACCATTTTTCACACTATAATACTCACCACACGTCCATTTTTTTCCAATTAATTAGTTACAGGTGTACTGGCGAAATCGCCGAAACTCAGTCCACAGACTGAGTTAGGCATTCCCATTTGCACCGCCGTGTTGCCAACAACAATTGGCAGCGGCGGGTATATTTTGGGGGTGAGTTTTCATGAACTCACCATTTTTCACACTATAATAATCACCACACGTCCATTTTTTTCCAATGAATTAGTTACAGGTGTACTGGCAAAATTGCCGAAACTCAGTCCACAGACTGAGTTAGGCATTCCCATTTGCACCGCCGTGTTGCCAACAACAATTGGCAGCGGCGGGTATATTTTGGGGGTGAGTTTTCATGAACTCACCATTTTTTGCACTATAATACTCACCACACGTCCATTTTTTTCCAATTAACTAGTTACAGGTGTACTGGCGAAATCGCCGAAACTCAGTCCACAGACTGAGTTAGGCATTCCCATTTGCACCGCCATGTTGCCAAGATCGATTGGCAGCGGCCAGTATATTTTGGGGGTGAGTTTTCATGAACTCATCTTTTTTCACACAATTGTACTCAACACATGTTAATTTTTTTTCAATTAATTAGTTACAGGTCTACTGGCAAAATCGCCGAAACTCAGTCCACAGATTGAGTAAGGCATTCCGCATTAGACCGCCATGTTGCCAACAACAATTGGCAGCAGCCGGTATATTTTGGGGCTAAGATATTTAAAACTCTTCATGTTCTACACCACTATACTCACCACACGTCCATTTTTTTCAATTAAATAGTTACAGGTCTACTGGCAAAATCGCCGAAACTCGGTCCACAGACTGAGTTAGGCATTCTGCCTTGGACCGCCATGTTGCCAAGAACGATTGGCAGCAGCCGGTATATTTTGGGGGTGAGTCTTCATGAACTCATCTTTTTTTGCACTATTGTACTCAACACATGCTAATTTTTTTTCAATTAAATAGTTACAGGTCTACTGGCAAAATCGCCGAAACTCGGTCCACAGACTGAGTTAGGCATTCTGCCTTGGACCGCCGTGTTGCCAAGAACGATTGGCAGCGGCCGGTATATTTTGGGGGTGAGTTTTCATGAACTCATCTTTTTTCACACTATTGTACTCAACACATGCTAATTTTTTTCAATTAAATAGTTACAGGTCTACTGGCAAAATCGCTGAAACTCGGTCCACAGACTGAGTTAGGCATTCCGCCTTGGACCGCCATGTTGCCAAGAACGATTGGCAGCGGCCGGTATATTTTGGGGGTGAGTTTTCATGAACTCATCTTTTTTCACCCTATTATACTCAACGCGTGTTAATTTTTTCTCAATTAATTAGTTACAGGTCTACGGGCGAAATCGCCGAAACTCAGTCCACAGACTGAGTTAGGCATTCCGCCTTGCACCGCCGTGTTGCCAACAACGTTCGGCAGAGGCATGTAAATTTTTATGGTGAGTTATCGAAGTCAAACTATATTACGATTGTTTTCATTTCAGCTTAGTTTCAATTCAATAATTAATTTTCTTCTACCTTGGTGATAATATTGTCCACAGTATCGTTTTTCATCTTGGAGCAGCTTGGGGCTGAAATTTTGGCACCTGTGTCCTTTTGGTGGGCGATGAGTTGGGCGGGCCCCTAAAATATGTTAATGTAGTATGTTTAATTATATTAGTGGAGATAAATTACACATACTCTATTATTGTAGTCCCACAGTAGGTAGCCCTCCCGGTAACCCTCCTGTAACGTTCCGGTAGCCCTCCTGTATGCTCCGGTAACCCTCCGGTACTCTCCGGTAGCCTTCCCGTAACCTTCCGGTTACCCTCCTGTACACTTCCGGTTACCCTCCTGTACACTTCCGGTATGCCACCGGTAAACATTTTTTTAGCGTCTAAGTAATGCAGTTATAGCCACTAATTAGATTGATATCGATTCTAAGACTTACTGAGAAGTCTGTTTTCCTGTAAAATCGTACCAATTCCTATCATACGTAGAAATAAATCCGAAAGCTCCTCTTGGTCTCAAATTTCCGGTAACCTCCCGGTAGACTCCAGTAACCCTCCCGTACACTAGTTTACCGGAGGGTTACAGAAGTGTAGGGGGAGGTTACCGGAAGATACCATTCCGGGGGCTCCAGTAACCTCCCCGTACACTCGAGTGTACGGGGAGGTTACCGGTGTTTTTCGTTTGCAGTGCATTTTCATGAACCGTGCTCCTTTGTGGAGATGACGCTGTTGAGGAGAATCTTGGTGGTGAGCATGTCAGCTGTTGGTGTGCCGCAGTGGCCAGGGTAAGTGATCCTGTTACCGCCAACTGTGAGTCGAATGCGATAAGGGTCGTCCTTCTCGGGTCGGTAGTTGGCAACGATGCATCCGTAGGTGACGTCCTTACGACGTTGCGGAGGGATTTCGTTGTACGCAATGAAGACTATAGTGTTGGTGCCTTTGACAGTGCCGGGGATACCTTGGGCGAGGCGACCGAGTTCTTTGCCATATGCATTTTTCCATATGGTGCTGTATTTTGGGTTTTTGATGAGGTGGTGATACTCGAGGAGTTCTCCAGTGTCGGTGTCGAGTATGGCTGAGAGGGCCTCACGTGGAAACTGTCTGGTTGCTGCGCGTCGTGGTGTGAGCGGTGTTCGGGTGTTGTGGAGCAGGTGTAGGATGGTTTCCTGTGTGATTGTAAGTGCGCGACTGCGCGTGTTGTATGCCGGGGAGGATGGGGGTGCTGACACCCTTGGACGTGGTGTCATGGTTTGTTGTGGTGACACCCTTGGAGGTTGCAGAGGCAGCCGGGGCACCAGGTGTGGGATGGTTATTGATTCGTCGTCACTGTCACTGGAGTCGCTGTCATAGTCGGAAACTGCTGCCGGTGAGGACGGGCGTGTTGCGTTTGGTGAGTGTTGTTGATAATGTGTTGCATTGTGTTGCGGGGGAGGCGATGGTTGTATTAGGATTTGTAGTCGGGTGAGATCTGATTGGTTGACTTTGTTGTTGTGATGGGCCTGGAGATTGTTTGTGAGTAGATGAGATAGGTTTGCAGCGGCTGCTATGATTGCGTCTGCAGGGGTGACAGAGGGGTTGGTGATGTACTTGTGTTTGAAGAAGACTGTGGCAGAGATACGGGTGGTGCGCGAAGTTGGTGTCCACACTTTCCAGCAGCGGTAGTGCTCGTGTGATGTGCCGATGACATACCCCTTGGTGCAGTGTTGGGCAAAAGATTTGCGGCGGTGGGGTTTGTCGTGGACAAGGGCTTCCATGCCCAGGGGACGAAAGGGTGTGCGTTGTAGTCATGATGGCCGTAGAGATGCGTATGGGAGGAAATGTGGGGTATGCATTGGATTGCCGTAGAAGGCAGAGTTGGCGTTCCATTTGTGGTAGTAATTGGCACCAAAGGTGGAGGGGAAATTTAGCGCCTGTGCCACTGATGACGGCAATGAAGTGGTCCTTCCAGGTTTGGATAGCTTTTTCTGCTATGTTACGTCGATGGTCGCCAGGTGGGACAAGTTGATAGGTCATGCCTGATGCGGTGATGGCAAGTTTGTAGGCGGCGGATATTTCATTGTCCAAGACCTGTCGGGTGGGTTGGATTCCACAGGCTTTCATGCGTTGGAGGGCGCGGTTGCGTGCTAGGATGAGTTCTCCTTCGGTTTTGTTCTTGGTAGGTTCGGCCCATATGGAGTTGCTGTCAACATGATACAGAATCATCTGGTACCGATTTCCTTGACTGGAGAGATGAGGGAACTTACCAGTTTGATCTGTGTAAAGGGTGCCGTGGGTGTCATAGGTCCGGATAAAGATGTCATGTAGTTGTGGGAGAGGTGTACGAGGTTCCGCTTGGGGAAGGGCCTGTTTGGTGGATCTTGTGCCTTGACGTTGGTTCCTCATGTGTCCCTGTTGTGTCTCCTCAGATTGAGGAAAGTGTTTGTGGACGTTTTTGACAGTGATGAGAGGCCATGTGCTGTAGTTCCCTTTGCGAATGGCTGCCAGCCATGTTGATTTAGTGGGGAAACCAGCTGCTGCGTGGAGGTATCGTATGGACTGTTCTATGCTGGGGAGTTCATACACATTGAGTATATGGTCTGTGTTGCATTGTAGGGAGGCTTGTAGGTGTTCTCGGATGTGTGTAGGTGTAGGTACATGATATCGGGCTGAGTGGATTGTAGCCCGCATTTGGAATCAAGGATGAGGGTATCAGTGTTGTCATTCACAGTGACGGGACGGAGTGGAATTCGCCAGAGGCCTGTGCGTGGGCATCGATAGCCAGTGAGGACTGCGCGCTCGGTGATGTTGATAGTGGCGGAGTCGTAGAAGTTGACTTCGTGTTTGTCGTACACGGCTGTGTAGTCGGCGCCAGCGAATTTGCTACCACTGAGTAGTGTTTGGTGAAGGTTTGGTACAATGTCGACTGTGTTGGCGGGCGGACGTACATTGAGGAGGAGCTGTGCTTGGATTGTGGCTGCGGTGGTGGTTCCTGTCGGTAACATAAATATTTTGGTGGAGCGGGTCTTAGAGTGGATGAATGGGTCATGTAGGGTGCCTGCTGTGGAGGTGGCGCCAGTGTCGCTGACTGCTGATGGGATGGAACCGTTGTTGATACCTTCCTTGATGGTGCGGGTGACATGTGGGTTGCTGTGTTGTGGATGTTGATAGTGCCTGTGAGTTTGAGTGGGTGAATTGTGTGAGAGGGTTTGTTAGTGCATGCCAAGCGCCATTGCTTGCTGTTGGTCGTGCGGTGGTGTGGAGGAAGGGTGAAGCGGACACGGCGTGTGTCGTGTGAAGATGCGGCTAGTGGAGTCCAGTAGTTTAGTGTTTCGAACCTATGTGTGGAAGTCACATTGTTTAAAATACAATTAAAACTAGGCTCCACAGTATCCTACATCTTGGCCAGGTACCACTGAGGACGTTTGTCCTTGTTCTTTCAAGGGCAAAACAGGCGTCGCCTTCATGGTAGACATTACTTTTCTTGCACGAGTTGCAGTAGCGGGGACTCTTGGCGGTTGTGCTTCGGGTGTTGCGGCGTGCTGTGCGTTGTTGGCCGCCAGTGGTGGTGCCTGGTGTGGGGATGCTTTGTTGGGCTGTGAGGAGCGCCATGAATTTGGTGGTCTGGGAAAGGAGCTCTTGTTGTTGGGTTTCAAGTTGCTTGAGGCGGTGGTCCTGTGTCGTAGTGAGAGCGGCGGCATGCTCTTGAGTGTGTTCAAGTGCAGTTTCGAGACTGTTGGTGTACTCGAGTATGGTTTGGTGGTCGCTTGGGGACAGGGTTCCAAGTGAGGTAGAGCCAATGCTGCCGGTGTTGATGAATGTGTTGGCGCTGTCGCACCCGCCGGTGCGAGCTGGCGCGCTCGCATTGAACTTTTCCTTGCTCTTGTACAGGGTGACGGTGAGTTTTGGCGGAGTCCCACGCTTTGTCTGCGGAGGGTTTGAGTTCCCATGCCTGCATTTCCTTGTCGTCGAACATGTCTGACGAGTACATGCCTTCCACGTAGTACTGGACCTTGGTGGCATCCGAGCGGGTACGCCGATGTCTCGGCAGAGCTTCTGTTGCTTGTCAAGTTCCCGAGCGAACTTAGTGATGTGGGATGTGAGATCCCATTGGACATGGAAAGCAGCGGATGCCTGCTTCTTTTCCAGAGTGGTGACCACGCACCATTCAGTTCGAAGGTGCTCAAGGATAGTCTTGATGGTCTGGGCCCCGTAGCCGATGTAGTCGCCGCCGAAGTTCTTCGACGCACGCGGCATCGACGGCTTCACGCACTATCTTGTCGACGATGATGGCGTCGACACTCTCCTGTTTCCAAAACTCTTGGCATTCAAGGTTGTGGTCGGCCATGATGCGAGTTCTGTGGGTGAGAGTTGTGTTGTTCGCGAGGTTGGCTGGGACGATGGGAGGTAGGACGAGACGTGTCGTGGTGAGCGTGGGGACGTTGGTGACCGCCTGGTACTCGGCGTCGTTGAGGACGAGAGCGAGATGGCCGTGTCGCCCACCCCAGCTGGTTGTTTTGACGGCCGCGGCGATCTTGGCGAAGTTGTTGTTTGAGCACGCTCACGGTGGAATTCGACGGTTGGCCCACGATTTTGTCGATCGGCATGGGTGCGATGATCGACCGGACGGCTTCGCGGACGGCTGCTTCGTTGGCTGTGGGTGACGACATGTTTGTGTTGCAAACGAGTTGGTTGATTGTCGAGTGGTGAGGTTTTTAATTGGAGTAAAACGAGTTGGTCGAATGTCGAGTGGGTAAGTTTTTAATTGGTGAAAAAAGGTTAGTTATCACTGCTGAGCGGAGCGAGATGCATCGTTCGTCGTTAATTAGGTGATAACTAATTTATGCGAGCTATTTTGTAGTCAATACAGTCCCATGCATGACGACGCATTTCGTTGGCTCTTAGGACGGGCCTTTTGGGCTGAGGACCTGAGAGAGTACTTACGTGCTACTCACATACTGTAGGTACATACTTGATTGTATGTGGAGAACATGATGGGTGTTTTGGCTGGTTTTTGGCTTGTATTAGCAAGTTTAGTGTTTCGAACCTATGTGTGGAAGTCACATTGTTTAAAATACAATTAAAACTAGGCTCCACAGTATCCTACATCTTGGCCAGGTACCACTGAGGACGTTTGTCCTGTTCTTTCAAGGGCAAAACAGGCGTCGTCTTCATGGTAGACATTACTTTTCTTGCACGAGTTGCAGTAGCGGGACTCTTGGCGTTTGTGCTCGGGTGTTGCGGCGCGGTTGTGCGTTGTTGGACGCCAGTGGTGGTGCCTGGTGTGGGGATGCTTTGTTGGGCTGTGAGGAGCCATGAATTTGGTGGTCTGAGAAAGGAGCTCTTGTTGTTGGGTTTCAAGTTGCTTGAGGCGGTGGTCCTGTGTCGAGTGAGCGGCGGCATGCTCTTGAGTGTGTTCAAGTGCAGTTTCGAGACTGTTGGTGTACTCGAGTATGGTTTGGTGGTCGTTTGGGGACAGGGTTCCAAGTGAGGTAGAGCCAATGCTGCCGGTGTTGATGAATGTGTTGGCGCTGTTGTACCCGCCAGCGAGCTATGCGCTCGGCATTGAACTTTTCCTTGCTCTTGTACAGGGTGACGGCGAGTTTGGCGGAGTCCCACGCTTTGTCTCCGCGAGGGTTTGAGTTCCCATGCCTGCATTTCCTTGTCGTCGAACATGTCTGACGAAGTACATGCCTTCCACGTAGTACTGGACCTTGGTGGCATCCGAGCGGGTACCGATGTCTCGGCAGAGCTTCTGTTGCTTGTCAAGTTCCCGAGCGTACTTAGTGATGTGGGATGTGAGATCCCATTGGACATGGAAAGCAGCGGATGCCTGCTTTTCCAGAGTGGTGACCACGCACCATTCAGTTCAAGATGCTCAAGGAGAGTCTTGATGGTCTGGGCCCGTGAGTCGATGTAGTCGTCGCCGAGTTCTTCGACGCACGCGGCATCGACGGCTTTGTACTATCTTGTCGACGATGATGGCCGACACTCTCCTGTTTCCAAAACTCTTGGCATTCAAGGTTGTGGTTGGAAATGATGCGAGTTCTGTGGGTGAGAGTTGTGTTGTTCCGCGAGGTTGGCTGGGACGATGGGAGGTAGGGACGAGACGCGGTCGCGGTAAGCCGGGGACGTTGGTGACCGCCTGGTACTCTGCTATTGAGGACGAGAGGAGATGGCGCGGTCGCCCACCCCAGCTGGTTGTTTTGACGGGCGGCAGCGATCTTGGCAAGTTGTTGTTTGAGCCCGCTCGGTGGAATTGACGGTTGGCCCACGATTTTGTCGATTGGCATGGGTGCGATAACGATCGGGACGGCCGCTGGACGGCTGTTGGCGGTGGGTGACAACATGTTTGTGTTGCAAACGAGTTGGTTGATTGTCGAGTGGTGAGGTTTTTAATTGGAGTAAAACGAGTTGGTCGAATGTCGAGTGGTTAGGTTTTAATTGGTGAAAAAGGTTAGTTATCACTGCTGAGCAGAGCGAGATGCATCGTTCGTCGTTAATTAGGTGATAACTAATTTATGCGCTGGCTATTTTGTAGTCAATACAGTCCCACGTACTGACGACGCGATTTTGTTGGCTCTTAGGACGGGCCTTTTGGGCTGAGGACCTGAGAGAGCACGACGCGCTACTCACATACTGTAGGTACATACTTGATTGTATGTGGAGAACATGATGGGTGTTTTGGCTGGTTTTTAGTATTAGCACACCCTTGCAGTGAAAGAAACCATCAGGTGTGTCTTGGTATTGTTTTTAAGCCGCACAAGCGTGTGGGGTAAGGGTAGGGAGTGTGGTTGCAACTTTTAGTATGTTGTGTGCCTTGTGTTGTAGGAGGAGAAGTTTCAGAGGTGTTGATAGGTATATGTGGCTAACAGCTTGATGATGAATGGCGGGATGATGTTTCGTGACATAGTCCGCTAGGTTAGTGGTTCCCGCGCCAATAGGTGCGAAACTGTTTTGATTTTCTTGACAACGGAGCCAATGAAAACGCATGTCCATTGCTTTGGTGCGCTTGGGTTGGATGATGTTGGTGACCACCCAAGGGCTGTGGAGTTGTCAATTTGTATGGGAGTTGGAGGTTGTGGATGTCCCAGTTCATTGAGAAGGTGTCGTTGTGGTATTGTCTCCGTGCATTGATGTACAGTGCTCCTAGTTCGGCTTCAGCTGCTGAAGACATGATGGGTTTGATGATTTGTGCGAGGGTTAAGATGGCGCCGTTGTTATGGGGACAGATCGCCTTCTGATAGGAAAAATGTCCCCTGCCCGCCGCGCGCTTTTGTTTCTGATAGATAGGATGCGCCGCTGTGGACGGCAAGGATCATGTTGCTGGCACGGTAGGTTATCATGGCGTCTGGGTGTGTCATGGCGTAGTCGAGGAACTGGTGTATTTTCGACATGGTATTCTGTGTTGGTGCCGATTGTTGGGTGGCAAGGGGTACCTCACATACTGTAGGTACATACTTGATTGTATGTGGAGAACATGATGGGTGTTTTGACTGGTTTTTGGCTAGTATTAGCAACCGATGTTCGTTTCCATGAAGATGTCATTTGGCAATGATGTGACTCAATACAGTCACATAGACGGTCTCTGTCCATACTTCTCCCTGGAACTGTTGAGCTTAAAATTTCCATTGTCGGTGCCCATCCACAGCTACAAGCAATGCAATTTAGAAAGGATAACATGACCTGGTGCTGTGGTGATGAATCACAAACAAAATTTAACGCGTTTGCATTCTTTCCTGGAAAAACTGACAAAGGATTTATTCAGACATGTCCAGGATCTGAACAATGGATTGAAATTTGCAGTGTGCTTGGCGAAAAATGTAAATGTGCCAAAACAATATCCAGAGCTTTGCTTGCAGAATATGGTGATGAGAGATGTTGAATATTATCAGAAACTACTTCCAAAATGAATGAGAAGTGTTGTTGAGTTGTAGGGTAGTTGTTATTTAAGTGTTGTAAACTCATGTGTTATTTATACCCTCTGGTTGTTATGATGCCAAAAAAGACCTGGTGGGCAACAACATTGGTTTGGGTTTAAATATTAGGGACTGTATTTGGGATGAGTTATGCATGAATGTGTAATGGACAATTTCAGATACAACCTAAAAAGGGATAGAAAATTAAAGGTATGTAGCACACCTAAAGCACACCTAAAAGTAGAGAAACTAGAACTTTTTCAGCCAATTCCTATGTTAGAAAGTTACTCGTCATACCGAATATGTACAATACTTTCACCATTATGGTACTTATCTCCTCTGTCACCACATTATTTGTCCGTTGTTCCATTTGTATTCAAGCAAAGAATGATCTCATTCTCACACTCCTGCATCTGAACACACTGTGGCCAATGCCTTATTACCAACACCCTGCCAAAAAATACTGTGCCCTCTGCCCCCTACCTTCCACCACGCATCAAGATACCACATGGGGCTCTCAGCTTTCCCCCCACTCTTCTTCAAATGGAGGCCAACAAAGCTGATGCCGTTGTTCTGCCTGTTGACAATTCAGCGCAGTCATCGGAATGTCCAACCATTTGTGACGAGGCAAATTTGGGGATCTGATTGTATGCAAAATAATTCCACCAATGTGTCGCCTTCAAAACACGCTTTGGCGACTCAACAATCTGACGAACCGTCAATTTGAGGCAAGGCGCCACATTGACGCCAACTTTACATCCATCTGAAAATAATGGATGTCATTTCAGTTCAAACCCTCCCAAGTCATGGGCATGGGAGAACATGATGGAATCAAACGTCCTCCGAAGTCTGTCGAACAGAGAAGGTATAACCCAAGGACACCCCCATGTACCCGCCTTTTCCAGAATGTGATGTATCCTGACAAGCCTCAAAGCAGCTGTCATGCCATCCTTCATGATGGAAATAGCTCAATCGGCACTCTACATAGTACAAGAAGTGCGTGCTCACCCAACAAGTCACAAATATTCCTTTCGATCAAGTCCCATCCGTTTTGATCCACCCCATATAAATAACTTGAATGTGATTGTTTGCCTCATACCATCAATGAAAATAGCAATCAGTCTTTCTCCATTTCTAAACCAAATCAGAACGAAGCCAACCGCTATCTCATGTTCATTATCAGAATAAGCTTCCATTTTTATCATCGTGGTATGAAACCTCCCTATGTCAACGCTCCATATTCCATGCATCTTTCAACACAGGGAGAAATGATGGTGAAAATTGTGACAAGAGTTCAGTTAGCAGGGGGATAACAAACCCAGACATTCATGACGCGGCATTGCAACGAGGATTTATGGGATGACTTCAGGAAACCAGCATTTGGGGGTGAACTTATTGACACCCTCAGGCAGTCATATCTCTAAGTACAATACCGTGTTGAGATAAACTACGGCGAATCGTCCGTTTGGTGGCGAGATCACACCATCAAAGTATAAACAGTATCAATCCACTGTCAACAAAGGGACCTGAAAGTGAATTGGCACTATATCCTGTATCCGAGAATAAACAATCATGTAGGCCAGGGCCGAATGAAGCACAGATGGACACACCTGTTGATAATTGTACTTCATCTCATTCCACGGACGAGACGGAACGTTGTCAACGAACATGAAAATGATTCAGAATTGAATTGCAGTGCTGCTGCTGATAAGTTTTTGAATACATGTACACATCACAGTCGAGATGTCAATGCATAACAAACCAGAGGTTATAACATCCTCTGTGAATGATTATGTGTGCGACATTTCCAGTATTTCCAGCAATGCAAGGTATTCCCATCCAGAGGTCGACAAAGATCTTATCACTGGGAAAATAACTCTGCTTAGCACAGATTGGGCAAAAAGAAAGTGGAAGTACGCTTGGTGCTTTGACAAAATGCTGCCTAAGGAAAACCCTTCTGAAATTGACTCAGTTAGTTTCTTCAGTATCCTGCTCAAAGTTCATGAGTTCACTTCCAACACAATATCGGACTGCTTACTTGAGTACTACAAAAGCTGTGTTTAAGATTTAATCTGAGCTACAACAGAGCAAAAGCTGGTGACATGATATCTCAAATTCAGGATGCTGTCGTGAAGAGCTCAACCGAGTATTCTGATGAGTACCTTCAAATGTGTCTCTTGTTTATGAAGTATCCATTCGTTTTTGACTTTGACTGGTTTCGTAAACCTGTTAGGATTGTTGAAGAGGAGTACTCCATCAAAATCCCAATTTATCCTCAACATCAAAACTTTGTATATTCCATTCTGGTTGACACAAGGATAGCAGTGATGAACAACAGATTTAGAAGGGTCATGTTGCGACAGGTGGGGAAAGTTTGGTATGATAAGAAGCAATATAAAACAAAAACCGTTTTTGGAGGAAGTGCAGATCTGTATTGGGAAAAGAAGGAAATCTTTGTAGAAAGACACATTTTTAGAGGTTATCTTGCTTCTATTAAAGGAATTTCAGACAATAGCATGACAGAGGAGTTGATTTGCAATATTAAGAGGCGAATTCTCGAGAGGAGTTTTGCTGGAAAATGGGGAGGATCTAATATCATGTTTGGTTCCAGGCAATTTCTTCCCCTGGGGTAAATCCTAACATTGTTTGTTCTTCCGTAAACCTTGCAATTGTCTAATGGTTGCTCTGATTGAGATAATTCAATGTTTTTGTTTGTAGTAACTTCATAAGTAAAGAGAGGAGGTGAGAAGTTCGATGTTGATATTTCTGCCTTCACATTTGACAAAGGCTTCATCCTCTCCCTCCCAGATTCATGGGAGAGGCCCATACCTTTTATGATGGACGGGCAGTTAAGAAGGCTGAATATATTGGATTGATCAGCATAGAATGGACAACACCCAGATTCTTTGGAGTGGTCTGAGAAACTTGCAACTGGAAAGGAACGTTCGGATTAAATGATCAATCCTATGTGTTGATGCGAAACCAACATCGCAAAACATGTTTGATATAAAACCAAAACCACGCACATGCATCTGAAGGAAGCAATAACACGTTTCAATTGTGTGGGGTAAACGAGACCAGAAATACCATCTAAATCAGCAAACTGAAATAAGGATATCCGAGTGAATGCTAGGCAATGATCTGACTGCCAATTACCATGACCTATATCATTCTTTCCTTCTCCCGAAAAATGCATTGGAAGACACCAGTCAATCAAAACTTTGTTTAAAGCCTGTTGCCGTCCTCGCATTGCCTGGGTTAGTTTTGCCAAAAGGTTCCCTGTGCAGGTATCTTTCCACTGAGAATTATATTTTTGGTTTGATCAATCAATGTCTTTTCTACACCAAGGAAGCACATGTGCATGGGCATCGATGGAAACATATTGAGTTCAATGTGAAGGTCTTTAAAGCCCTTGAAGATTTCAGGATATATCTCTGATTCAACTATAGGCTGCCCTTGTCTCATGGTCTTCATGATCTCATCATTCAACCCCACCCAGTCCCAGCACTTGCATGTACTTTTGGCATATTTGGATGCACCGGTTGAGATTTGTTCTCACTGTACCAAACCTGAAGATCTTTGAGAGAATTGGTTATTAATTCAAATGACAACTCCACCGTACCAACCTTAGTGATATCACCACCGGGTGGGATGGGATACTTATTCCCACGGTCAACGTTTGACCACCAATCAGAACAAGTTTCACATGGTCTGACCGATGTATTCCTCGATTCATCCAGAAGAATTTCCATCCTTTGAATCTGGCATTGTGCACAAGATGGAGTTGTGAGCTTGTCATACATGGATGAATGCCCAAATCTCTTGGTGTAGGTTCCTTTCTGAGAAATCGTGGTGTTGAAACACCTTTCGGGTAATCATTGCTCACTAATTCCAACAAAGCAACAGTTGGAATGATTCGTTGTCCTTTCCCAGTACCGCATTGTCACTTCTAGCTCCAACAATTCTTTCAAGAGCGAGACTAATATTTACGATCATTAAATGTTTTGAAGCAAAGAGCGTAAGGTAGAGTTTGATCTTTTGGTCCCCTCAATTTCACGGTTATAACCTGAAGAGAATTGAATTGGATGTTGCCTTTCACATTGTGTGCTTCAAAACTGTCTGACCAAACTCGGAGGGTTACAACACGAGTGTCTTTGGGTATGCTGGGGTTGTTGTCATCATCTCCTTGACATAGCTCTGTGATTCTTGTAAAAGTCACAATGTGGATTGTCCTCACTTAACAATGAGCATGTTCCATTCCACCTGAACCCAGTCTTCTTCAAATCCGCTCTATAGAAGTAGCAATCATATCCAAGAGCTTTAGAATCTGATTTGCTGGTATGTGTGCAAAGGAAGTTTCTTTTTCAGTACCAGCATACAAAGTTTTGACTGCAGGAGTTGGCATAGGAAGATTTTGAATAATGGATTTCGATCCATCTAGATATTTCGATCTTACCTCTTTGTAGATTGTTACCCTCGGGGACTGTGGCATTTTATCTGATGTACCTGCAGGTCATTCCTAAGCCCGTGAGGACACCCCAATAATACCCTGCGGATGGATGAATGATGGGTGACAATGCCAAGATAAGTTGCTTCTCAATGATTGAAAACATGCATTATTGGTTGACTGGAGGAGCTCATCGCAGTCAAGTGATGTGTGTTCTAGCATCACTGCAAACGAAAAACACCGGTAACCTCCCCGTACACTCGCAAAACATCAGAGTGTACGGGGAGGTTACCGGAATTTCAAGAGTGTACGGGAGGGTTACCGGATTTTTTTTTCATTACTTAGGTGGCATTTTCGCTTATCACGCCAAGTTTTGACACAAAAAGCGACAGAGTGTAATGGGTATGCATCGGAAGTTCATGACTGAAACTAACTGAATCACGAGTCATTTAATCAAAGATAAGATGTTGGGCCTAGTTTTGGTTTCAATTCTAGGCTTGGTTTATGATTTTATTTTGTGAGTGCGCAGTAGGGCCTAAATTCGTATTTTCAAAATATGGTACCGCACTATCAGAAGTGACTGGGACAAAAATGAGAACACACAAGAATAATAAGTGGGGCTGAAAGTTCAGTGCAGTGTGTCTACGTATTTCTTACTTATTCCTTTGTATTCATTCACATGACTCTGTGACCGCGCCAAAAAATGGAACATAAGTGGGGCAGAAATTTGGTGTGGTGTGTCTATGTGGTTGTTACTTATTCCTACTTGACTTTGCCTGATTCTTGCATGGCTATTGTGCATGATAAGAAAGTCATTGTAGTACGTAACCAGACTACCTACAACGGTGCTTGACCCAGAAGCAACTACCTATGCACATTGGTCAATATGGTGTATGGTACCATATCGTACCATAGTAGTGTGCCCTCTCACTGCTTTCACATCACACATAGTATTATTTTTTCAATTAATTACATCACTGATACCCCACCGGCCCATCATGGGAACGGCCGAAACTCAGTCCACAGACTGAGTTATCCCTCCCGCCTTGGACCGCCGTGTTGCCAACGACAATTGGCAGCGTCGGGTATACTTTGGTGGTGAGTTTTCATGAACTCATTGTTTTTCACCCTATTTAACTCACCACACATCCAGTTCTTTTTTCAATTAAATAGTTACAGGTCTATGGGGGAAATGGCCGAAACTCAGTCCACAGACTGAGTTAGGCATTCCGCCTTGGCTCACCGTGTTGCCGACACCAATTGGCAGCGGCTGGTATAGTTTGAAGGTAAGATGTTTGAAACTCCTCATGTTCTACAATATTATACTCACCACACCTCCTTTTTTTCCAATTAAATAGTTACAGGTCTATGGGCGAAATTGCCAAAACTCAGTCCACAGACTGAGTTTGGCATTCGCCTTGGCCTCCGCCGTGTTGCCAACACCAATTGGCAGCGGTGGGTATAGTTTGATGGTGAGTTTTTATGAACTCAACTTTTTTCACCATATTTTACTCACCACACGTCCATTTTTTTTAGTTAGATAGTAACCGGTCTATGGGCAATGGTGGAAACTCAGTCCACAGACTGAGTTAGGCTCTTCCGCCTGGGCCGCCGTGTTGCCAACACCAATTGGCAGCGGCTGGTATAGTTTGAAGGTAAGATATTTAAAACTCTTCATGTTCTACAATATTATACTCACCACACATCCATTTTTTTCAATTAGATAGTTGATAGGTCTACTGGCTTAAATGGCCAAAACTCGTCCACAGACTGAGTTAGGCATTCCTTTGGCCCCGCTGGGTTGCCAACACCAATTGGCAGCGGCTGGTATGGCTTTTGAAGGTAAGATTTTAAAACTCTTCATGTTCTACAATATTTTACTCACCACACGCCCATTTTTTTCAATTAGATAGTAACCGTATTCACAGGTTGGCGGTCGAAAACTCAGTCCACAGACTGAGTTTGGCACTCAGCCTTTGGCCCGTCCGTTGCCTGCCAACAAGCAGCATGGCTGGTATAGTTTGATGGTGAGTTTTGATGAACTCAACTTTTTTCACCCTATTATACTCTAACACATTTTATTTTTTTCAATTAAATAGTTGACAGGCCCAGTTCCTGAAATCCCCTCAAACTCAGTCCACAGACTGAGTTTTGCTCTTTGCTACCGCTGCGGTTGCCAACAACATTTGGCAGGGCGGTATATTTTGGTGGTGAGTTGCATTGAATACAATTAATTTTACACCTTAGCTTGACTACATCTAATTTTTCAATTATTTTATATCAGGCCAGGTATGGAATAGCCAAAACTCAGTCCACAGACTGAGTTTGGTATTTCGCTTAACCGCCGTGTTGCCAACAACGTTTGGCAGAGGCATGAAATTTTTTATGGTGAGTTATTGAAGTCATACTATATTTCAATTGTTTTCATTTCAGCTTAGTTTCAATTAAATAATTAATTTTCTTCTACCTAGGTGATAATATTGTCCACAGTATCGTTTTCATCTTGGAGCAGCTTGGGGCTGAAATTTTGGCACCTGTGTCCTTTTGTGGGCTATGAGTTGGGTGGGCCCCTAAATATGTAAATGTAGTATGTTTAATTATATTAGTGGAGATAAATTGCACATACTCTAATATTGTAGTTCAACAGTATGTAGCCCTCCCGGTAACCCTCCTGTAACGTTCCGGTAGGCCTCCTGTATGCTCCAGTAATCCTCCGGTACTCTCCGGTAGCCTTCCCGTAACCTTCCGGTTACCCTCCCGTACACTTCCGGTTACCCTCCCGTACACTTCCGGTACGCCGCCGGTAAACATTTTTTTAGAAGCTAAGTAATGCAGTTATAGTCACTAATTAGATTGATATCGATTCTAAGACTTACTGAGAAGTCTGTTTTCCTGTAAAAAAGTACCAATTCCTATCGTCGTAGAAAAAATCAAAAAGCTCCTCTTGGTCTCAAATTTCCAGTAACCTCCCGGTAGACTCAACCGTCCCGTACACTTGTTTACCGGAGGGTTACAGAAGTGTACCGGGAGGTTACCAGAAGATACCATTCCGGGGGCTCCGGTAACCTCCCCGTACACTCGAGTGTACGGGGAGGTTACCGGTGTTTTTCGTTTGCAGTGATGCTGCATATATTCACAGATTCACTTCTGCTTGAGTTGTAGTGTATGATTGTAGAAAGCAGGTGAAAGTACATCTCCGCATCGCTTAGACTGTTGAACCCTGACTTTCGAGTAGGGTCAATAATAGCTCGAAAAATAATCCCCTTCAATCCAGTTCTATCATTGTGCTCGTTGATAAAAAAAGTCTTGGCTTTTGCTGGGGGCCAATTGTTGTCTGCGGTAAAGAAATCATCTGCTTTGAATGAATTCAGCATCTCTATCACGCCTACAACATCTTCGTCGGATTCTAAAACATCAAGATGACATCCGACCTCCCACTGCTATACTAGCCAAAAACCAGCCAAAACACCCATCATGACATAGGCCAAGAATCAGCCCATTTTTGTACCCATTGGTACAAAATAGAAAAGAACATTCTCAGGACTACCCCTAGACAGGAAGTCCACTGCCCCTGGTTCAAAAGGCAGGACGCTCCCAACATTGGGAGTCCACTGCCTTGGTCCAAAAGGCTAGGACTCCCCCACCACAGGAGTGCACTGCCTCAGAGGCTCCCGGAACACCAGAGCCCACTGCCCCTTCATTTGAGAAGGGAAAATCATACCAATTGTCTGTAGGATCCATACAGATTCTAGCTTTGGATCTGGAGAGGAGACCTCTGAAGTTAATATTGCCTGGCGCTGGAGAGAACGTTGTTGCATGTTTACATGTTATTCTTTTTTCCATATGAGCTCAATTTTACGCTCTGTAGTCATGGTTGCCTGCGCCTAAATATTGATGGTTAGGAGGGTACGTGAAGTGACAAGCCACAGCATTGCACCTCACGGCTCGCTACTAACCTTTCGCTACGCTTCAGGCGGGTGGAAAAGTGAACCGATGGTGGAGGGAATGATTAACCCTCGATGCAAAAGGAGCATCCTCGAAGGTATCAGGAAACCCTTTCAGCGTGGGGTTACAAATATTACACACTTATGCTGCTTACCTTGTGACGGGCCCCTAAGGAAATGGAAAGGTGAACCATTGGGGGAAATGGGTAAAAGAGGTAAGAAGGAGCGTATTCAAGATATCAGGGAAACAGCCTACGAGCAGAGGGTTACGCACATCAATGCATTCTCATGCTTACCTGCCGCCGTGATTTGTTATCCCCTTTGAATAGCAAGGAAATGAGCAGGAGAACCACCGGGGATGAATAATGCAAGAGGCAAAAGGGAGGGTAGTCAAGGTACGAAAAGACGGCTTCAAAGCCGCACCCGACGGGAGAGGATAATGCACATTGAGGCTTTCCATTACTTACCTGGCGCCCAGCCACTGTTTCTTATCTGACCTTGCCAAACTGTTCGTCAATTCAGAACCACAGCTAGGTTGCCAGGCAAACAACATTGTTTTGGGGTGTTCTCTTTCAATGGTTAGACCGCTTGCCATATCCCCATTGATGCAATCCATTTTATTTGGCTGGTTTGGGAAAAATGAAGATCCAGTTTAAGCTTGGGTAAATGGACTTTGCTGGGGGCGGCCCCAATTGTGTTAATGGAAGCAAAACAAGACTCTATGTTACTCTATGGTGAACTAGGTTCTTTCTTTTTTGGGTCAGACATGCATTTAATAAGCCCGAAAAACATTTATTCAAATACAAGTGTTGTGAGTGTTTCTTCTATTACAGAAAATGCTTGTGTATATACTTTGGAATCAATAAATATACCATTCGTTGGAGAGAGAGATCTCATCTTATAGTTGTAGTTATAGTTGAGGGACCTATAGTTGTGATTTCTATCCTATAAGTCAACTATAGGCAGCTGTAGGGAGAGTTATAGTTGAGCTCTTGCAACTATAACCACAACTATATTTTTGGTAGCAGTGGTAT
The DNA here is from genome assembly GCA_013187285.1 of Cyclotella cryptica. Taxonomy (NCBI): domain Eukaryota; phylum Bacillariophyta; class Thalassiosirophyceae; order Thalassiosirales; family Thalassiosiraceae; genus Cyclotella; species Cyclotella cryptica. The sequence goes on along the minus strand of JABMIG010000148.1, from coordinate 264,583 downwards.
GGCATGGGCGGTTTGTTCCGTCCCGGGTTCCTCTCACACTCTTGGCTTTTAAGTCCATCAGGGACTGCCTTAGAGGTGCTCATTCTCGTAAGCGCATCACCTAGGCGTGTACGTATAAATAGGGATTTAAAAAAGCTCCTAGGGGTACCGCTGATGTGCGGGAATTCTCATGGCTGACGCGAGGTAGTTGCATTTTGCACACTCTCTTATTACGTAGCTGACGACAGATCTGCTTGCGCAACGGAGCACGAGTGACGGAGTGGAGGGAAACAAGTTTTTTGGTGGCTTTCACGCGAGAAGGTCGCGGAAATGGCTATCTCTAGATAGTGACCTAAGCCGTTTGGAGATAAAAAATACTAAATACCAATTTCGTAGATAAAGGTGTTATAGATTTGTTGATGATGGTAATTTGTGAGCTCATCATTTAGTGATTACAATGAACAAATGAGGATGGGATGTCAAATGCAATCCCAACGAAATAATGTGATTCTGTGTAGGTTTCTACACATCTCTGGTATGTTTATACCCTTTTCATGAGGGTGTTCTGACAGAGTGTTCTCTTGTTGTTTAGATCCAAAGATATGGATCTTTATCATTGTCAGGACTTCTCATCACTTGGGAGGTCAGGATGATCCCTTACTTGGGAGTTTTCGAATTAGTCCATATTGGTACTAATAAGGGTACCAATAAGGGTAATAATTAAGGTAGGTTCTTGGCCTATGTCATAGCCAAATCACGTGCCCCACTGTTGTCCATTTCAGCTATCATGGGCAGTTCAACTTTTAGGCCCATAGAGTTAATAACCCTATAAATGTACATCATGTCTTGTACCATAGTAACTACTGCCACTAGTTCCTCTTCGGTCACAGACAGTGTCACATGCTTCTAGGTGACACTTGAAAATGCAATGGGCACATCATTTAAGTACACAACCATGCCCGTGATACTCCTCCTGCTTTATGGATCAGTCACATAGTTTGAATCAACTTTCCACAAATCTTGAAGTTGAAGTTCATATCCTTTCCATCCCAGCTACCAGAGGGCTTAAGCAACAGGCCCTTTGTAGGTGTTCCTCTGACGTACCGGATACAGTCACACATATCATCCCAATGAGCTTCAGTTGGATCATGACAGTGACGAGAAAGTTCCCTAACAACATTGGCAATATCAGGCCTACTGTGCTTGGTCAAATACAGAAGTTTCCCTACACCAGTTCGGTACCTGCTGTGCTTCTCAGGCTTCAACTTAGGACTATTCTCGCACTTGGTAAGAATGTTTCCAGGCTTCGCAGGCGCCAATGCTGCCTTGTCCTGAGCAATATCCTCAAATTCATCAGTCAGACTCTTTACCAAGACCGGTTGCGTCATTTTAGGACTCTGTCTGTCACTTGAGATGTCCAGCTTGCATCCAATGTAGTCTTTTACCTTCCCAACATTGTCACACTTGAAATGCTTCTTGAGAAGCTCCTTCTCATGCTCCATGCACTTTGCATTTGCAATGCACAGCGTGTCATCGATCTATGTCAGCCAAAGCACAAGTCCCCAGATTGAATCCCACTTGAAGAATAGACACAGCTTGGCCCTAGACCGATCGCACTTCATCTCCTTCATCACGGTCACAACCCTGTCATAATTGTACTTGGCAGCCTGTTTAGTGCGGTAGATGCACTTCTTCAACCTAGCCACTAGATTCGGTCAATTGCATTTTTAGTATTAACAATCTTATCACTTAACAGCAATTAATTATGACATCATCAGAACGACATTCACGAACAAAAGTGTCTTGTGCTCCCTTAAAGTAATCAAACATATAAAAACTTCAATATTCAAATGCCAATCAACATAAACTTCTAACACCCTTCCTTGGTCAGTATTTGGAATTTACCATTCCAATTTTCAATGTTCCTTGCATTGCAGTGCTTTTTCATATGCAAAGTGGGAGTTTCACCCAATGCGCCAACTTATAATACAAATTCAACATTAGTAGTTGTTACCTCCTTCTTGTTGCTCCCTTCTGCTTCAGTGTTCTTCTTACAACTTACCCACCCAGTAGGTCGTTTACTTATATTCTCTTCCTTTTCCCAGTATCTTTTTCTTTGTGACCCATTTTTCCACAAGAGTGACAGGTTCCCTTGATTGTTGAACCCCCATCCCCATTCTGTGGACAGTTCAATGCCTTGTGGCCTTGCTCTCTGCATTTGTGACACTTTCCCTTAAAGTCTACTCCTGCGAATCTAACTTCTTTCTTTTCATGTTTCGGTTGGTCTTTCATACTGAACTCATACTTCTCCCTGGCAGCTTGCATGACCTCCTTCAATGTAGGATCACCTGGCTTTGCAGCATTCCTGTGTGTGGCTATCATTGCATCAGCATAATGAGGTCCAGGTAGTGCTATCATAGCTTGGTCCACCAACTCTGACTCATCAATCTCAAATCCCGCTTCAATAAATAAATATCTAATTCTTACTAAATCACGTCCCAAGTCTTTCAGATCTTGCTCTCCCTTCAAGCTCACTTGCCTTAACATTTTCTTCAAACCAGCTTTTGTCATCGCTTTTGCAGGAATGAAATAACTCTCAACTCTTTTAGTGCCTGGTATGCAATCCCATAAGGAAATTCCAATGTCTTTGCCCCTGACACACAGTTTCTGTGCTCTATTAAGATAAGTCCCAAATTGATGTATCCCATCACCTTCTCATTCTTAGCCATAATGCTTAGAATCTCCGCCTGATTGGTACCAGTGGGGTCCAAACTCAATAAATCATCATGATTCTTTAATGTTTTCAGTACATAATTCATCTTCTTTTCATCAATGGCCAACGAGCAATCAGTTGCTAAAATTAGGCCCTTCATTGCATCACTCCACACCATATATTCGTTTAGATCATACTTCTTCAATATTGGCACAACATGCTTTACGCTGCTGTTGGCATTCGAGCTTTCCATTTTGTTCTCTTCAAGGCTTAGTTGTTTCAGCACTTCTGCGACAGTAGTTGCACACAGTTTGGCCATGTCTTGTTCTGTCATACCACCTGACATTTTACTTTCTCTTATTTGTTGAAAAGGGACTTCCAAACTTTTCACACACTCTGAAGACAAACTTGCTTGGATGGACTTCCGACTCCAGCAACTTCAATTTGTGGGCTCTATCTTTCAAGACCCTCACTTGATTCAATTTCGTTCAAGTTGGTTCTCTCTTTCAAGATCCTCACTTGACGCAAATTCATTTCAGTAAGTTCTCTCTTTCAAGATCCTGACTCTTCTCTTGAAGTTTTCGTTGCCTAGCCTCTCCCGGTACCGCTACTTCGAGATTCGAGTTCGGTGGCATCATGCACAGGGTCTACTCCACCCGGTCCATGCTTTCCAAGCCCTTCAATCTTCAGCTCCGCAATGGTGTCATTCGAGATTTCATGCACAGTCATGCACACTTCAGGGAGCATTGTCATATCCGCCGTGACATCATCCTGGTAGTACATCCGGCGAAGTCAAATGACATCACGGGACTCAGTGACCTTACGAGTGGCAGGGTTCCACATCCTGTAGCAGTCATGACAATGGTTCTTGGCATACCCCACAAACACCATGGGTATTCCCCGGTCACCAAGGTTCCCATTTTTACCACGGCTCACAACCCCAGCTTCCCCAAATGTATGCATACACCGAGGCTCAGCCCATTTAGGATTCTGCAGGCCCATTCGCTGGTTGTGCATCATGATGCAATCCTTATCCAAGACCAAGTTGCCTAAGGCAGTACTGTGCATGAGTACTTCATTAGCAACAAGAATGCAAACTTTCGTGCTCATATGGGCAGCATTACACATTGCCCTAGCCTGCTTGGCAATAGTTGCGAATTCAACTTAAACTAAGCCATTTTGCTGTGGAGAACTACGCGCCGTAAACTCCCACTTTGGATTGAGCTTCCAATCTGCACCAGTTGCACGTTCCACAAGCTTCTTGCTCTCTCCAGAATTGTCCATCCGGATATTATCCGCCGCCATTCCCTTATCAGACAGCTTGTGCAAGAATGCACACATAGGCTCAATGAAGTCATCCTTGTGCTTATATAAGCTTGAGAGGGAATACCTGCTAAATTTGTCATGTTGCAAATGCCACTGCTTCTTGGGACAGCTGACACCCTCCCTATCACTAATCGTGGAGATATCATGGTACCACCGTTCACCAGGCTTAGGAGCTTGCACCCTTTCAGATTTCTTGGGAATGCGCCTCTGTTTTGCCTTTCCAGAGGCACATGATGCACACGGTGTCATGACGCCATTAGTTAAGACCCACCCTAAGGCCTTAGCAGTCCTGCAAGTTTTCTCCATGTCAGTATGACCTAACTTGCAGTGCGCCTGCGCCAGTGTTAAAGTAGTCGGTTCACAAGTCACACTTGCATTTGAAACTTTGTAGTGTCTTTTGAGTACTGTGGCAAACACGGCACCGTTAGGAGTCCGCACGACCAAATCAAAAGTGATGCTCTTGGTCCCATCAGGCGTAATCAATTTGACATGGTCCTTTTCACCAGTCATAGTCCATCCCCCTATACTAGGCATCTGGACACACTGAACAGGTTGAAGTTATAAGTGGCATTGAAACTGACATCGGTCATTTGAACGTAGCCCCTTCCACTCCAGCCTTAGTGTAGTTGGTCACCGTAAAGTCCATTAACATAGAAACTTCAACGTGACCCCCAGTCATTCCCTGAGGCACAATATCAGTCTTGCAGCAATTGTATCAGCCATCCTTGCTTTTGGCAAAATGGTTGCTTGCTGCGGTATCGCACACCCATACGTCATTACTGCGCAGAATTTCCATGTTGGCAGGCATTTCCATACCCATAGCCATTAGGCTTAGAGATGGTCGGACACCGCTAGGCTCCGACCCAAGAAGTCATTCAAAGCTTGAATCCAGCATGGATGATTCAGGTTGAGAAAGTTCACTGACACCGTCGTCGTCACCTTCTGACACCACATCATTCAAGCCAATTCCATTGCACTCGTCTGAGAATCCCCCGTACAAGAAGGCATCGGTGACATTATATGGCACAATTCCATTGCATTCCGAAGGCTTCCATGCATTGACAAGATTACAGTAAGTTGATTGTGACGGCAAGCTTCCCAATCCATCCCCGAGAACTCACTTAGTGTTATCCACGGTCACCGTATTAGCACAAGACCCATCAAGCACACCATCTAGCATGCACAACACAAATTCCACATTAGCATTAGTAACCTCCTTGTTGCTTCCATTGCTGTTGCTGTTGTTGTTTGAGTTGGTTGTGTTGCTGCTGTTGTTGCTATTTTTCTTGGGGCAGTTGGCTCCCTTGTGGCCCTTCTCACTGCATTTGTTGCAGTTGCCTTTGAAGGCGTGCGTCCCTGTTTGCTTGGACCCACCAGCTTGCTGATTGTTGCTTCTGCTGTTTTTCTTGACTGGACAGTCGCTTGCTTTGTTCCTCGCTTGTTGCAGTGGTAGCACGTCCCCTTGAACTCAACATTGCCCAGAGAACTACCCTGAACATTTTCAGTTCATTCGGATCTGACAAATCTAACCCTTCTTTGTCACTGTGTTTTGCAGGTAGGTTGAATGCAATCGAGGCATCGAATGCATTCCGGAATCCCCTCAAGGTTGCTGTCGCGATCACCAACTGGATGTGCTCCAAGACCTTTGCCCGGCGGTCATCCAATAGACCTTGAACCTCCACCTTAACACCAGCGGTAAAGTCACGATTCTCATTCCCCCTTTTCACATTTTTTAATGCATCTGCTAACGTTCCTCCCATTTGTTGAATAGTTGCAGTCAGCGAAGTCTTGACCTGGTCCATGGTTACATTCCCTCCCCCAATTGCCGCTCCAGAGGATACAGTGCTCATTGCCCTTGGCAAGAAAGGTGGTGGTGGAATTCCTGACATTTTCGGTCCGCTTTCAATTTGATTGATTGTTACGAAACTGTCAAGTTTTGTTTATCCACTTTGTCCAATCCTAGTGACTAGAATCTCTCATTGTAAGATCTTCGAAGATTGCTAAAAGTCCGTCTATGACGTCTAACAAAAGAAACTGTAGATTCAAGAAATTGTGAGCTTTAGTTTAGTTTTAATCTAGTTGCGCTAAAAACCGTAAAGTATACAACAGTAAAACATAGTAAAACCGTAGAAGCTGCAATGGTGCCCGTTAGCCTCCAACATCCTCATCCATACAACTTCCATTACTCATGCAATCTGTCTTTCTTCGCGTAACCATAGTACACAGCTATAGAACTTTCAATTCTTGAATCAATCCACAAACTCTGTCTCATCTGGGTTGATTGTTGAATCTGCTTATTCCCACAGTGAAAGTTTGCCGTGAAAGTCTGACGAGCAACCTATCTACAATATGGCAGAAATGAACACCAATTTATTATGCAATGATTTAGAGGGATGAATGGGGGGAAAATTGACGTAAAAATGAACTTACGCTCGCAATTTTTTAATCTCTCGTGCTTTGTGTCACCGTGGCTTCCGTGGAACAAATATTGCATGGTAGACACGGCCCAACTTCTCGTTCATTAATGAAAATTGTACTTAACCAAGGGGGCCGATGGTGGCAGGTGATGTGTTGGTGAGATCGATCGTGGCAGACCTGGCGTTGTTTTTCATGGAGGAGGTGATGTGGTGGCGGCGAAGGGAATTGTCATGGTGTGGACCTGTGTGGACGCACTGCTGATGAGCAGTGTTGTTTTTTTTTTTGGCTCACTGGTATCGTAATAGAAATTTGAAGAGTACCATATGTTGTCCTGGCAAGCAAATAATAGACGTAACATACGATCAGGAACATCAGAACAGCTCACATGTCCTAGAAGATTTCACGTCTTGGAGTCACATGAAACAATCCGTAAAACTCTAATAGCAGCTGAACTACATATCAGCGGTTGAACTACTCAAACTGCACTTCATGGATCCGATAGACTAAAGAAAAAAGATTTTCTGTCCGTCAAACTATGCAGAAGTGTATTTCTATCCGTCACTCTACGCAGAATCTTATTTCTGTCCGTCGAACTATGCAGAACCATATTTCTATCCGTGAAACTAAGCAGAAGCATTTGTGATTTGATTTGGCCGTGGCGGAGCGGCGGCGGAGCTGGGTGGACATGGTGTAAAGCTAGTTAAAAAACAAGAACTGGTGGCCAGTAAGCCCCGACATGCAACTCGGTTGCAGAGGTCAGTATTTTTAGAATTATGGTGGTCCCCAGTGTCACCACCTCTACATTTTAATCGTGCGACGCACGTGTGCTCGACGATTCCTACGAAATATGTCAGAGTTCTCTTCGTGCTCGACTATTCCTACGTAACAAAAAGATCCTCCGGAAGATCCGTCAGATCCTGATGGATCTTTCGGATCTTTCCTGGGGATTACTGCCTCCGTCCCCACGTAATTTAGTCAGTCCCCCCAAGGATGCGTGGCAACAAGACAGGCAACCTTGGCAAATCTAGTAAGGGAGACAAAAGGGGGCAGTCATCACTCCGACACAAACAATGCCACAAAGACTCAAAGATAAGGGTCAGTCATTAGCTGCACCCCAGCCAGCGAAACTCCGCGACATTCAATTGCTGGGGAACACATCCCAGAGCATCCGGTCAACTAGAAATCTACGCGTCTGACCATACAGTACCTTGGTGAACAGGTCAGCAAGGTTCTTCTTGGTCGGGATGTGGGCAACAAGGGCCTCGCCCATTGCAACGGCCTCACGCACTGCATGATAGCAGATCGAGTTAGACTTCTTCCTGAGTGTCGACTCAGGCTTGCTCACATTGGTGACAACAGACATGTTATCACCATACACGTATGAGGGGCCCTTTACGGGGACTCCCATCATGCGGAGCTTGTAGCGAATGCCACGCAGATTCTCAATGCCGTGTTTCATGGCGCAAAATTCGGCGCCGAACACTGAGGTCTCAACTGTCGATTGCTTCTTCGAAAGCCAATCAATCATCCCATAGTTGAGAAAGATGACAAAGCCGGTTCTTGAGCGTCGGCTCACTTTGTCACCAGCGTGGTCGCTGTCTACGAACATTCGTAGTGTCACACCCTTGCCAAGGGGTTTCGGGGCATTAGGCGGCAGGGCCTCTTCCGCGCCCGGGTAAAAGTCGGACCAGTCACACTCCACAAAATCAGACTCTCCCACATTTGGCTCCTTTGGGTCAAAGATGAGCCGGGAGTTAGACCTCGACTTTAAGTAGGAGAACACGTGCAGTGTCGCCTCCAGATGTCCCTCCCGTGGCATCGCTGCAAAGGAAGACAACATGGAGACCTCGGTGCAGATGTCGATCCGCCCGAGCTCACACATCCATCTAAGGACTCCTATCAGCTGCATGTAGTAGGTAGCCACGCCGGGCTCAAGCAGCGGAGTAACATCCTCTTCCGGGGCATAATCACAGGGGAACGGGTTGTCGCCTCGCCGGCAAGGAAAACCGTCCTTCGAGATTGTTCTTGAGGAATGTTTTGACATTCTTAACAGCTTGTTGACCATACTTGGCGGGGATAGTCCCCAGGCCGTAGTGCCGCCCTCAAAGGTCTTCCTCTTAAGCTTAGCGCCGAGATACATCTCAGGCGGGCCGACCGAGTCAGGCTTCAGTGGGAGAAAGCTATTAATCCTGTCCATGATGCGCTTTGGGGTTATGGTGGACCACCAGCAAATCATCAACGTAACAGAGGATGTAGGAATAGTATTTCCTACCCTTCCTATCTGTTTGCTCTTTGAGCCACAGGTCAGGGTCAGCTGGGCATGAAACATAGCCCATCTCGCGCATGCACCCTGCCAGATGCGCCCTGAAGGCAGCACCACTAGACTTGAGGCCATACAGTGCTCGGACTACTATGGCTTTGCGGCCGCAATCGTCACCAAACTCTTTTCCAAGAGTGGTCCAGATTTTCTCGCGGCATGGCGCGGTGATGTAGGCTTTAAGAACATCAGCGGCCCATATGTCAATGTCGCTCAGCGCTGCTATCAGCAGGGCGATCCGCACAGTCTCTCGAGACACGACACTGGCATAAGTGAGGGTTGCTGGGGCCTTCGTCACATGTCCCCGGCTACGAGCCGGGCCTTGCGACGGAAATCTTCCATTTTGACGCCAAAGATCATATGGCACCGTATGTACTGATGATCTGCCGGTGGCGCGACACCGTCTGCGCGAACGTCAAACGCAACACGCACATTTTTCATCTCCTTTTCAATCGCATCATGCCAGAAGGTAGTCCGGTGGCACGATCGATGGCATAGGCTTCCTCAACAGTCTTGGGAGTTCAATCCCATACTTATGAGTCCGCTTGTGGTATGGAGCGCTGGCGCTTAACCAAGGAGACAATCCGGTCCCTCTTCTTAGGACCCAACTCACCCACCAGTTAAATGCAGGCTCATCAGCAATTTGCGCAGCAAATGCGAACTCTGCAACCTGAAGAGGGTGAGACTCTTTAAGGTCGGACAACTTCTGCCAAGAAGTGCTACCGTCCTTCCACTCGCAACACAGCTCCCAACCTCTGGTGGAGCGTTTGACAATCTTCTTACCATCGACGACCGAAACCTGGTCGTTCCGGCGACCGCCGCGGATGGATCCTTGCGGTAATCCACGATAGCGTCCAGCAGGACATATTGATTGCCGTCGGCATCACACTGGGCATAGACCGCCTCAGCGATGACATTAGCTGCCAACTCTTCAGTCCGCCCATCGGGGAACCGGACCTCATATATACTGAAGTGTCGGCGCAGGGTTCGCATGAGCAGTACCCACTAATGACCCATCGGGATCGCGCTTCGGCGGAGGACCCTGGCGAGTTCCTGGCCATTCCCAACGGGAGAAGCACCTCAGTGTTCACCAGAAAGTCCCCAGACGCCGGCGTCTGCGAGCTCGTCATCCAATTGGGAACGACGGCCCGTCGTCATCTTCCCAGGGCTCATTGTTCTCTGGATCAGGAACGAGGTTGAGAAAATCAGGGCCGAGGTCCTTAACTTGAGTCTTCTCACCCCACCTGCCCTGGATGGACTCCAAGAACTTCTGCTGTTCTTGATGTAAGGCAGCGTTGACGCACTCCTCGGGAGTGAGGGAGCGAACCGTCGAGCGGTCTTCGATCTCCCCGTTTGCCTTCATGATGCGCTGGGTCATAGCGGACCCACATCAATGCTGGGACCCAAGTACTTGCCAGAAATGCGAGGCGTCGCCAGGAAAAGCAACGCCTTGGTCACGAAACTTAACCCAATCCCAAAAGCCGAATTCACAGAATGGGCTAATATCTGCTGTTTCCCCAGAGACGACTGTCTCGGGGACCCGGCCATCTAAGCGATAGATGTCATGTGCAGTGTGCGGCGGACATAAGCCTCGTACTCAAGCGCAAAGCACCACAACCGGCGAGGGCCCCTGACCTAGTCAGTTTCCTGGCGGCTCCCTTTTGAGTTCCCTAATCTCACGCTCGGCGGAGTTAGACCATGGAGAATAGGGCTCCGTGCTCTGCAAGAGGCAAGGACGCCTCCTTGCACTTCCGAGCAAACTCTCCCAATCTCATCTCCTTTGCGCCATCAACTATCATCTTTGGGGGAACACCCTCCCGCGCAAATAGGAGACCAAGGGCCTCATGGGCTTCACCCTTGCGTGACATGGGGTAGCATCGGCTCCACCCAAAGTCGGTCGCGAAGATCTGCGCCATCGTGTAGCCTCGGGCTGATGGGACCTTCGGGCAGAACATGGTGTCGCTATAGAGGTTGCACGGCATCCTCCTGTAGCGAAGCATCCGATCGTTTGTCCGAAAACGCCTTGACAGCGTCGGATGCAAGACCGTGCGCACACCGCGCTGCGTGGTCTGTCGGACCGTGTTCTGAGCTTTGTGTAGTGGGATCTGCCAACGATTGGCCAGAGTGACGTAGTCCACGGCCCCCTGCCGTTCACCGGCGGACTCCACAGGCGTCATAAGTCTCTGGGGTGTGGTTAGTTAGCACCAACACCACTTGGCGGGTCGCCTCAAGGGCTATGCCAAAGTTGTCGTCGTCAGTCACATCAGCAGCATCATACTGCAGGGAAACTGGACAAAGTTTCCAGCGGGGTTCCTCGTCGCTAACGGCATCGGCGGAAGTGTCCCCATCTCAGCTATCGGCGCGGACCATCACGTCGCAGCAGAGATTAAATGTCCCCTGAAATCAAGGTGGCTCTCTTGAGAGAGAGGCAAAATCCTTGTCATAGAGATCCCAGGCGGGTCGCGTGACCGTCAACTCAAGTGAGGGATATCAACATCCTCATACTCAGCAGAGGTAGGAGGGGGCATACTCAAAATAGCTCACAATGCCCTCAAGTTGTAGCGGGATGGTGTACGGTGGGCATCATCGGTGGGGTCGGCAATCAGGATAGAACGGGTTGAGGTAGTGGGGTTCGTCGTGAGGAACTTGGGACCTCGTGAATCGCCACACCATTCATCCGGCATTGCATGGGACAGAGTAGGCAATGTTCAACCTCAGGCACATGGATGGCCTGGTTGATCATTAAGATCAAGTGTTCCCCTGTGTCGCGGCAAGTATACCGGACAGCAGCATCCACAACCTTAGCCTTTTGAGGAGGTTGAGAGGGGTCAAAACCACTGACCATGACTACATTGGGATGCTCATGGATGACAAGGGCATGTCGGCCCACCACACAAGTGTCAGCATGTGAGTCTAACTCAACTCTTAATACATTATTTTGGCTACGGGTACTGCCGACAGCGGGATAAATTAACGGTCCTCACGCTACATACACGCCGGTGCGCCCAACCCAGGGCTGTGCTGACAAGCATCAAACAAACCAGTCCCTCGGACTGAGTCCCACAGGAACTATCGAGTTCCAAACCCATAGATGGCCCGAACCGTCAGCGTCTGGCGTCCCTCGTGGGCATCCGACCGATGAGCCACGGGAACAACTTCGAGCTCCGCTCCCTGTTCTCAGGCGAGCTGGAACCGCGTCGGCGGGAGCTAGCATGGCGGCTTGATGACCCGTCCGCTGTCTCGGTTGGAATCGAGAGGTGGACCACCGCGTCAGCGACTCAAGGTGGTGGGAGGCGTCCATCGGGGCGGCTCCAGACCCTGCGGTACTCGTGGCCTTCGCGGTTCGTTTGGCACTGGCACTCTGGCCTTCGCTTGGCGACAAGCACTCGCCCTCTGCTCAGAGGTCATGGCCTTCCATAACTCTTGGAATGTAGAAGGCCCTCAATGGTCCCCACCACTTTACCGTCTGAGCGTAACTTCCGGTGGTCGTGCGGGGCGACTTCCGGTCGGCGCCCGCTTGTCGGGCTGTCCAGCGGAGGAGCTCGTGTTGGCAATATGCGTTTGGCAGCTGGCGTACCGTGCTCCTTGGCCTCGATGGACAGAAAGGTGAGGGATGACATTGCCAACCAGGGTGGGGAACCGTGATCTGTCACCCTCGATAATGCCCTTAGCGATCAAAAGTTCGCTATTCTTGCAATCCTTGGGGATAGTCTTGAGAAAAGCACTTATTTGGTCCTCGTTAGACATGCGCGTGGCCAGCCCCTCGGCGCCCACTCATCAATCACTTGGATCTGCACGTGAAATTTGGAACAGTGCTTATCCCAATTCCAACTTCGTGACTCCCCATCATACCGCATCTTCTGGATAACATCTCGCGCGAGGTCACACTCGAGGCGGGCAGTGTTAATGAAGACAAATTGGCCCTTGCAAGCAAAATATGCCTGCCGGCCGCTTGGCAATGTCTTGCCTCTCTTGGGGATAAAATGGATCTCTCCAGGAGAGTCGGCAAAGGCCACACGAGCCAATTGGAGTACAATGGCATCGTCGCGGCGGAAGACGCCGCCGGGCGCATGGAACGGTTTCCGCTTCTCCCAGTCTGCCCTCACCTTATCGTCCGTCGTCCAACCGGGAGACGAAGGTGCATCTCGCCGTTACGAGGGACAATACTTGTGAAGTACCGGCATATATAGTCGGTCTCCTCAAAGCGAAAGAAGTCAGGCTTCTTCCCTTCGCTCTGTGCACGCGGGTCTCTACCATGCTCCAGCGGATTGCGGGCAAGTTCGTTCGCACCACCCAATCCAGGGGAAACCCTCAACCCCATAATGCTGAGAGAGGTAGGTCTCAAAATCTTGGAAGTGCTTGGACATAGAGGTATGTCCCCGGTCTTTCCACTTGGGGATATCCGTGAGGTCGGGGATCATCTTGACCGTGACCCGCCCTTCCTCTTCGCTCCATCTGGGCACGGATGGGCTCAAAGTGTCTGGACCTGAGTTGCTTGACCGAGAAGTACTCGACCGGCCAAGGAACACGCCTACGATGCCGGCAGGCCTAGGCGGCACACTTGATGCGGTCCTGTTGCGGGGGTGACAACACCATCGCCCGCTCAGTTCCGTCTCTGTTGGGGTGACGCTTTCTGCCACTGGGTAAAAGTATCCTTCCAGTGGTCGTGGTGGAATTCGGCAAGCCAAAGTAGACCACGATGGCGATGGCATCACGATCCGTGAGGTCACAGAACCTCCGGAACATTTTGACCATGGCTTTCCCATTCGGGGTCTGGGCCTTGTAGAACTTGCCGTTCCCCGCATTTTCGGGGTCCTCTGGGGGTGAGTCGGACTCGGCGGACCCGAGACTCGAGTCGTCAGAGTCGTCCTCCATGGGGTCATCACTCCCATCCTCCCCGTCATCATCGGGGTCGTCTCCTCCGCCGCCCGGGGCGGCCGCTTCCCCACCATCAGGTGGATTAGCAGGAGGAGCAGGGGGCGGGGGAGGTGCATTGTTACCTCCATTGTTCCCATTGCCCCCCTGGTCGTCCTCATCACTGTCAGAGGGCTGGTCATTCGGATCAGCCACGGTGACGCTCCTGGAACTTGGTTTCCTGTACCGTGCGGCTCCTGCGGCAGTGGGTCCAGGGGTCCTACCCGGCCCGCTCGGCGGGGCGTTCCGGATGCCTGGGAATGACATTCCCTTTAGGCAACGCGTGAGGTGGCGCAGCTTCCTCTTGCTGGCCCCTCTTCCCCTTAGCGATTGGCCAAGGGTACGCCAGGATGGGAAACGAGAGTCGACCGGAAGCTTGTCGGGAGAGGTGCGCCCATCACCGCATGGGGACTCATCTACGGACGAGTCATCCTCCGGAGAGGAGAGGGCACCTTTCTCCTCAGGCACAGCATGTACGCTGGCACTCGGAGAACCGGCAGCTTCATCTCCACCTGCCTCATTCGGCGAGGGTAGACGGAGCTTTTTGAGTCCTTCGGACAAGCTTGGTGCCTTGGGAACGGGCTCGGCTTCGGCCGGCGCTGCCACACTCGGTGTGGCCTCGTAAAGTTCGAGGATGGCAGTGACATCCTCCCCGCTGAGAGTATCAAAGCGGCTCCCAAGAGCTGCCATCAACTCATCAGCCAGCTCGCTGGCCACGCCTGCGGCAATTGCGGTGGCAACCTCGTTGGAGGCGCCAAACCCGCTTCCTCTCAACGCCAGCCTTCGGGCGGCGGAGACGGTGTCGACCGACACATACTTGGGTCTGATAAACTGATTTGATTTGGCCGTGGCGGAGCGGCGGCGGAGCTGGGTGGACATGGTGTAAAGCTAGTTAAAAAACAAGAACTGGTGGCCAGTAAGCCCCGACATGCAACTCGGTTGCAGAGGTCAGTATTTTTAGAATTATGGTGGTCCCCAGTGTCACCACCTCTACATTTTAATCGTGCGACGCACATGTGCTCGACGATTCCTACGTAATATGTCAGAGTTCTCTTCGTGCTCGACTATTCCTACGTAACAAAAGATCCTCGGGAAGATCCGTCAGATCCTGATGGATCTTTCGGATCTTTCCTGGGGATTACTGCCTCCGTCCCCACGTAATTTAGTCATTTGATAGTCCTTTCATTACTCAAAATCATTTTTTGTGATCCATTGAACTAAGACAGAATAAAAACAACTCTTTAGCTCAGCGAGTTAAGAGCAAGAAGTGAAGAAACGCACGACTTCGTGACGACCATGACGACTGAGGACACCAACTGAGGACCTAAAGGGGTCCACTATTTGGAGCGCATACATTAACGTAAAACTTACGGTTATGGTTTCCCGAATTTCTTATCGGTGTCAATTTTCATTTTGAGGGGTATCCTATTTCAGTTCAGGACTTTGTCATTTTCTGTTATGATTCTGTCATTGTCACCTCCCTCTTACGCCAGACGGACCACATTCCCCCATTAAATCTGGGGCACACGTCAGATGTCCACGCCGCGACATCGCTCCCTCATCCAAAACGAATCAACTGCCCACCATGGCCATTTCCGTGCTTCGACACTGGTTTCCTACTGCTCCCATCACCCCATTCTGCCCGGATTTGTATTGACTGTCAATCGTCACGTTGTAGGTGAGTATGTTGTGTGGCCTCAATCTAAGTTGGGGGAACGCCCCCAGATCCTGTTGCATCTTCCTCATTTTCGACAGCTCGCGATGGCACATCCTTTAAATCCGTCACGGTTCTTATTGGTGCTAACCTGCACACGCTTTTATTGCAATAGTTTGCATCTAATTATTCGTCATTTATCCAGACCGCAGGAGCCACATTTCCTGCTTCATTTCCACTAGTACAACCAACCACACGTCACTTCCGCACGCCATTTCATTGCGCGCAACTTCCCCTATACGGTGTATCTCCCTTCTACAACGCCTGTCGTACGGTCCAGTCAACTCCAATCAATACCGTATATTATACGGAGAAACAAATCAACGGTATTGATCGCACCATCATCGCATTGCATACGGTGATAGGGTACTCATCATCCACCGCACATCATATGGTGATAATTCTCAACTTCACATACGGTGCAGGTTGGGGTATATATCGTATTATTCACGGTTTTTGTCGCACTTCCTGGAGCCGCACAGCATACGCTGATATATATTATACGGTGAGATAGATGTTTCCAATGTATAATATGCGATGACCTTCTTGTCATTCAAAATAATTTTTTGTCATTCTATACCTATGTCAGGTTCGGGTGTTATAATATGGATCCATCCCTGGAAGCTTCAATCCTCCAGGCGTTTGACGACTGTCAACAATGGACACAATCGTTTGTGGTTGATGATTCTAACGGCACCGTGGATCTCTCCTGTGCCTCGACCAATTTATCCCCTCGGACACCAGACAACGCTAAGAATCAACCAAAGAGGTATCCTAGTTGTTCCGTTTATCGATTTGATCCAACCATGTTTACCGGTCAGGATTCATTCGACGCCATTGTGCTCATGATACAAAACTCGCTACATGGTTCTACGTTTGTCAGGGGATCCAAGAATAACCGCTTTGTACTTTGGTGTTTGCACACCCGTCTACTACAGAAGCACCAAATAGCCTCCCATGCATTCGAACATGACAGCTACACACAGGATGGGGTGAAGTCTGTGAATCTCAAAAGGAAAAGTTCAAGGATGATATCATCGCTTGATGCAATGGCCGGAAAACCAATTGCTAAGAGACTTCAGCATGAGATTGAATGTAGTCATCTTTCGCAACAGTTCTCACCGTCTGTTGCGAATCTAACGGATGAATTGGATCTCATTACCGACCGAACTAGAGATGAAATTCGAAAGAGGATTATAACATCGTTGGATGGAGTTCTGTCTTCATCAAGGATGCCTGCATCTTACGTTGAAAGGTTTGAGGAAGGGGTGATGCGCATGCTTCGCACTCTTGATACGGAGATCGCCGAGTTCAAAACTAGCTTATTTGAAGAAATGAAGGATAGGACACACGAAACTAATATTGCTGAGCGAGATTCGCAGTTTGAGTTTGCTTGTGATGAAAGGAAGAGCCAAAAAAAGGAAACTCGCAAAAAAATGGTTTAGATTATTAAACTCTGAATTTTACATTGTCACTATTATTTCACCTGAATATGTCCACTGTTGATTCAGTTACAGTCTGATATAGTGGTATTGTTAATGCAATGAAGTAACCGTACAATCGACGGTAGTTCCTTTGGATTTTGGGAGGGAGGATGACAATGCCACTGTCTTCATGGTATATGTAACTTCATGGTATATGTAAGGTGAACGACTATTACAACACCACTATGTTGTTACCGCATTCTACGCGGAGAATGAAATGGATAATTGAATATTATACGGTGAAAATAATGTGTTACATACAGGCAACAAACTAATGTTGCTAGATTATTAAATATACGAAGTCACTACACGTTGAATCATATTACGAACGGTAACAATGTTGTGACCGCATGTTACGCGGGCCGCGACATAGGTGAATCGTATGTTGTAAAGTAATAAAAATGGTGTTATATGCGATAACTAAACTTGCTAAACCGTTAAATATACGCTATCACACTGGAAATAATCAAATCGCAAGCAGTAACAAACAGACACCGTAACAAGTTGACCCCAAAACATCAAAGTTCCTTCAATTCGAAGGAAACTGCTCACCCCGTTCACCCGCGTTCTCGATCATCTGACGTACTACATTGATGCTATCAGGATTGTCATTGTAGATGACGTTAGCGTCGTCATTGACAACATGAGACAACATGTCATTAGCCTGATTTGACAAGTGAGGAGTAAAGTGAATAAATTCCCGAAGTATCAAGAAATGGGGCAGAAACATACGAGCACGTCTCCCTTCAAGCAAAGCTGGCCAACTAACAACAACTCCACCACTCTTCCCTGCCTTGCCCTTGATTTCCGTCATGGCACGAACATAGTGCAGATAATGTTGCTTCTGGATGTATGGGGGTTTGTAGTCATATATATGACTATCATGCCTAAGGATGGTGAGTCTCTTCGAGAGTTCTTCGGATATGTGGAAAATAAACTCGGCAGCCTCATCACATGTCTGGTCGTGGATGACGAAGTTGGCCTGGTAGTCCAACAGTTCTTGAGGGTCTGTAGGTGGCTTCTGCCGTTCGGCAGACGGCATCATGCTGCAAAGCACAAAGGATGTCGCCATTGCCTGAATCGCAAACTTGTCATGAAACGCCTGGGTCTTGGAGATCAGCATCTTCTTGTTGTCCCACTCGGGAGATGGGAACGTGCTCGCAATCACAGAAAGGACACTGTTGTGATTCCAGGCGACAGAGGGGTGCGTCAGATGCCTGAGGTACAGACTTGCATTGAGTTCCCATGCTTGGTGGTACCTTGCGAGTTGACGCGAGGACACATTGCCGCATAGGAACGGCCTTGATTGAGAGCCGTAGCTCAAGCAACGGTTAACTACACCTTTGAGATTATATTGTAGGAAAGCGCATACCCAGCCATAGATGGGGGGTAACGCATCTGGGTGGACAACAGGAATGAAGGTTCGGAGTGAGCGTTATAAATGAAAAACAAAAACTAAAACGACCGAGCGGACTGACCCAATTTCACGATGGGGACTCAGGAGTCGCTTTTCCCGTGACACTTCTTGACAATGAGCTCATAATGCATCTTCAGTTGGGTGGGTGAGTAATCGACCCTGTACTCGTCCTCGTCAAATTCGGATTCTTCATCTTCGGGGTCTTCCGAGTCATGTCCTTTCTCAGGGTCACTGTTCACCTCCTCAAAGGGGGCGTCTTGAATGTCCTGTAGAGCGTCTTCAGGAGGCGGCTTCAGCTCGGGGGCATCGTCCTTTTTCTTGGAGGAGGATGCCTTGCGCGTAGCAGTCGCTGCTTGGACCGCACCGTGAGCGGTTCAGTCCCTGGTGCATCGTCCTTTTTCTTGGAGGAGGATGCCTTGCGCGTAGCAGTCATTGCTTGGACCGCACCGTGAGCGGGTGCAGGCCCTGTTGCATTGTCCTTTTTCTTGGAGGAGGATGCCTTGCACGTAGAAGTCGCTGCTTGGACCGCACCGTGAGAGGGTTCAGGCACGGTTGCGTCGTCCTATTTCTTGGAGGTGGATCCCTTGCGTGTAGACGTCACTGCTTGGATCGCAACCTGAGCGGGGTCAGAACCGGATGCATCATCCTTTTTCTTGGAGGTGGATCCCTTGCGTGTAGACTTTGGATCGCAACCTGAGCGGGTTCAGAACCGGGTGCATCGTCCTTTTTCTTGGAGGAGGATCTGGTGGTACGGACATTGTCGTTTTTCAATGATGCAGATGGTTCCACTCGAGTATTTCGAGGGCTCTTCTTCCGTCCGGAACTCTTCTTGGGGTTAGCCTTGGGGGGTTCGGGGTCGGGAAGAGGAGTGTCGGTACAAGAAACTTTGGATTTCTTGGGTGGGGGACCTAAACAGGGAGTATGTTGGCAATGAGATGTGAGTCCATGTACAACACGTCGTTAAACAAACATAATCACGGCACATACAACGGTGTCGAATTGAAAACAAGAAACGGTATGATATGCGGGGAAAGGTTTGACATAGAACTATCGGTGTGCCATAGGTCATCCCTGTATATTATACGGGGAAACAGATCAGACAAAGCTCCGTATGATATGCGGGCAATGTATCTCGGTGAGAAATACGGGTACAGATCACTTAACATCGTACTAAATACGGTGAATCAGTGATCACCAGTCACCGTATCATCGGCGTTGGAACGGTCCGTTTATAGTATGCGGTTGCGGTCATACAATAATCGCATAATATACGGGCGATTGGGGCACACCAACGTAATTACGGTCGTTGATGAACATAATACGTAAAACATGCGATCGCGTTCACAACACTACCGCTAATCATACGATGTTGTCAATTGATCGGGATATGTGTGTTAAAGACACAAAACGAGCACTCACCATGAGGGAAGTGGGTGGGGTCGGTGACGACTCGGCCTCATTGGAAAGACCCTCCTCCACGGCTTTTTCGAACTTCTCGACTCTGCGACTCGTAGCGGGTGATCCAGGAAATGGACGCGGCATGGTGAATGATCTTCGAGATGGATTGAATTGCCAGGGTGTTGACAACTGCAGATCGATGAGTGACTGAGATTTATGGTCGATTAATGCGATAATACGGTTGCGGTTAGATAACCGCAACGCAATATACGTGATGCGGGGGGGATTATGTGTATGCGTGGTGTGGCGCAACACAATTACATTAACAGTGGTGCGTGCAGATGGTGTGATGTGGTGAAAAGATTCCGTGTGCGTATGCGATGCGTTGAGAATTGTGTGGTTCGTGCAGACTGTAAGTAAGTATCAGAAATTGAGAAAGAGATACCTTAAAAAAAGAAGATAACATAAATACATACAGTCATTAATAATGAATATAAGGGGGAGACACCATAACCGTAAGTTATACGTTAACATATGCGCTCCAAATAGTGGACCCCTTTGTGACGACCCATGTGACTTCACATGACGACACCTGACGACCGAAGTGACGACTGAGAAACGACCTCTGACGACCATGACGACATTGGTTGACGACCTCAGACGACCCGATGTGACGACCTGTTGACGACCCGAAAAAATTCTTGACGACATCTGAAGACTCAATCTGGCGATATTATTTGTCGCCAAAGCTGTCTTGCCTGGTCGAGTTGAAATCCCACACCTCCCACTCTCCCACTCCTCCCAGGCATTGTCAATTTCATTCCATACAATCCTGTCGCTTTCACCGTGGCCACAGTTGGGCCGGGTCTCTTGTTTATACCATGTCGAAGAACACCACACAAGACAATGCGACAAAATCCCAAGGATGGAACTGGCGCTTTGGTCGCGCCGAACACCCCGAGGGAGAATCCACGCCGCTTCTTCCTCCGCCAATAACCTCTCAGAGCAGCCATGATTCGGTCAACGAGTCACAACACGAACAGTGTGCGCCCCCGCCTTCCTCGGCTCCTCCTCCTCCTCCACCACCCAAAGATGAACCACCGAAAGCGAACAATGCTCCAGATGATACATCCCAATCTCAGCAATCCCAAAAATCAAAACCGTCCACTCGCTCCAAACGCAGGAAGAATGTACCCGACCCAACTATCGAGGCTGCCACTGCAGCAGCGTCTCATATTAAGAAAACTATTACCAAGTCTCTAAAGAAAAAGTTTGAAGGTCCAAGAAAAAACTTTTTTCATGTATTAATCGATCTGCTGAGGCTGTTGGCGGGTTTATCTAGCGCGATGATGTTGGGCATGCAAGTTGTTCCAATGTTTGGGTTGAAGAGGGGTGATGATAGTGAGATTGTTTTCGGATTGCAGGTGGCTGTGAGGTTAGTGTGTTTTTGATCATCTGCTTCTATTCTCCTGATTGGTGCGAACTGATCAAGACATGAACTTTTGATTGATCGCAACAAATCACAGAATCTACATCATTATTTTCTGCCTATTCTTCATACTAGTAGAAGCTCGTCTTCCCTTCTTAAAACGATTCTTCTCCGGACTCAATTGGATTCTCCGTGGATTCCTCTACTCCTTTATTGGCATCATAGGAATGGAGCAAGATCTTGCCATGAAAGTTGAAGACTTTGCCTCCTCCCGAAAATCAAGCATATTAGGACCCGACTACATGACTATGTTTGCCAGTCTCTTTATGAGCTTGACAACGTGGTTAATGATATCAGTGGGGATTTTATACATGATACTGGGATTGGCTTGCATGCAACGATGGTACGAGCGGATGGAGAATGAACACAGAGAAAAGGTTTTGGAATGGAAAAGGGAGAAGAAGATGGAAGCGAATTTCAAACGGCAAAAGGAAGAATATAAGCAGTATGAAGCTGATAGGAGAGAGGGGAGGGGAGAGTGGTACGATGATGTAACGGATGCGTAACGTTGTTTGATATCATGTGAATCGAAATTGATTTGTTATTGCAAAGTCGAAAAACTCTGCAGGCAGCTTAATTACTTCATCACACAAAATCTGCGAGCAATAAATGTGCGTCGAGTTCTTAATTGGGTTTTTAGTACAGTAGCAACGAAGTCAATAATTGCCATACTAACCATGCTTTCTAGTCCGCGACTAGTTTTAGTCTTAAATCTCGCTTACACTATTGACAAGCTAACATCTTACTTACAAATCTAAAGAACAAGCAATCTTTAACGGAAAAAGGATATGACCTCGGGGCGCTCACGCAAGAAGAAGTACGAGAGTGACAACTGCTGTAGCTCTGTTGTATAGTCGGCCACTTTTTCCAAGTTTTGTTTCTTACATTTCCTGGAAAGATGATTTAGACTCCTCGTTTCTATTTGCGAACTTGACGCTAACTGAAACAGGTACATCCCAGTTGATTCATCCTTGATCAACGCGGCATCTGGATGAGCTTTCCATAAAAGAATTATGACATTCTGAGCGGAACCACTTTTGATTGCTAGATGAATCGGAAGCTCGCCATTTCCAGTGCAAATCATCGCAGATTGTTCAAGTGCCTCAATTAACTGTCGAATATGTATGCAATCCTTCCCAGTTCGGATTGCACAGTGCAAAGGTATATCCCCAGCATCGTTGCGAGCAATAAAAAGTGTGAATGAATCCATACTCGACTTTATGAGGTATTCCATCAAAGTGCAATCTTCGCTATTGATGCCGTAGCTCGTCTGGCGTTGGCCCAGCCGCAACACTTGATCATATTTAGTAATGCCCGAGAGACAAGCGATGTGAAGAGTGGAGTTACCTCCAAAGTCTCTGTGATGATTTAATCTTTGTTGCGAATGGAATAATTCATTTCTAATAATCGCAGACAGAATGGAGGATGCCAACTTTGAAGATCCGAACAAGTCGTAACAAAGGATGGCCGCCTGGGAAAGACACACTTTGGTATCATCGTTTTCATTTATGACATAGCAATTTCGATCTGAATGGTAACATTTTTCCATCACATGTCTTAGTTTGGCACGAAATGTTTTCACAAGAATAAAGTGTAATAAATCTTGTGGGGACTCTAGTCCTCCATCCACGTAGAGTGTTTCTCTTGCTGCCACATATTTCAGTGGCACGGATACTGGCTTTTGGTGCTTCTTCTTCCGACTGTTTCCAGGAGGAATAAGAGATGATCCGGTGGCGTCCTGATTGACCAAATATTTGATAATATCGTCATTATTTGTACTGGCACTCATTTTGACAGCTAGGAGCAAAGGTGTCGAGCCCGTTGAATCCTGGCAAAGAAGCATGTTTTCTTTGGAGTACTGATCGATATCCTTAGGAACAGACTCTAGCAGTGCCCTGATGGTATCAATCCCTGCTCCACGAAGAATTGCAATATGAAGGGGCAACTTCTGTTCTGAATCCTGAGTAAACAGCGACCTCGTGCAAGAAGAAGCTATCAGAGCAATCACATCGGCTGGAGGCTGACCGCACTGCACGTCACAAACGGCGTGCAAAAGAGTGCGATGTGTTGTATGCCGGTTGCGACATTCGGCAATTGCTTTGCAGATTTGTGCATTGTGTTTATTATCTTGAGGATAAGATAGCTTGGTGTACTTGTTACGAAAAGTGTTCCAAGCTCGATCTCTGATGAGACCATCTAGTTCCTGCCTCTTTGCTTGTATGTTGTACTTGTTTGGCATAGTTGACTAGCGCTTGGACAAAAATAAGTTGCAGAGTGAAGCCATTGAAGTGGCCGTCCATTGCTGTGAAAAGGGAGCCGTCTACCAGAGCTTCTTATCAGTGGACGATGGGAGGATCATGGGAGATCATGGGCTGATCATGGGTCCCGCATCTACAAGGGTTGATGACACCTGATGACACCACATTTAGCCGGATCACACGAACTGCACGTGACAAGGCACAGTGGGCTCTACCGTAAAATGCGCATCCTAAGGTCAGCAAATGTCAAAAGATACATTTGTGAAGGAGACCAACGCTAGAGACGTTAACATGTAAAAAAATATTAGTATCTACTTCTAGTTACCGAAGTATCTGGAATTGTATCGTAGAGACATCATTTTTACGATGAGAGTGTTAGCGCAGTTCGTTGTGGTGAGTTGTGCATGCTAAGGCTGTGATTTTGTTCGACGAACAGAGAACAGCACTATCGCTAAAACGGGCTGTTCCTCTATTCGTAGCTCAAATCGTGATTTTGTTTAATACGAATAGGGGAACAGAAAGCCGAAATTGCCATTTTTCTGTTCTCTATTCGTTTTGGGCGATCACGAATAGACGAACAGAGGG
The DNA here is from genome assembly GCA_013187285.1 of Cyclotella cryptica. Lineage (NCBI taxonomy): Eukaryota > Bacillariophyta > Thalassiosirophyceae > Thalassiosirales > Thalassiosiraceae > Cyclotella > Cyclotella cryptica. The sequence continues at coordinate 240,571 of JABMIG010000148.1, read as the reverse complement.
GGCTGTTCGTACCCCACGAAACGAATAGACGAATAGAGGAACAGCGTTTCCCGCCTTTTTTGCATCACTCCGCGCACTTAAAAAACTTCAAATTTATTCTTTTATGTTCTAAATCATATCCTAAGTACGAAAGTTACATTGTCCCCCTTTTCACAAAAATTAGATTTCAGTAAATATTCTTGCTTACGTCAGTTTTTGTGGTGGCGGGGAAGCCCTATTGGCCTGTTCGCTATTCGAGATAAGCTACAAATAAGGGGGTCTATTGCCCTATTGTGCTGTTCGCTGTTCGCGCGAACAACAAAATCGTGATTTTGAGTAGAACAACGAATAGAAAAAAAATCGCTATAATACCTATTTGCTGTTCTCTATTCGTCGAACAAAATCACAGCCTAAGGCTGGGACTTTCTCGCTTCAATAGACCAATCCGATCCGATCGGAGTGAGTCCCACGAGCCCGATTGGCTTATCGATACTGCGAATCGGGACTTTGTAGGCCCCTATGAACACCTTCGATCCAATTAAGCCCCCATTTTGGATTGGTCGATCGGTTCTGTCACGAGTCTGACAGTCCAATCGGAGCTCCGATTTGACGCTATTTTCCCCTAGATGTCCAATCGACCAATCGGTTTTTATATGGGCTTATTACGCGTAAGTACCTAAAATGATTGAAAGTGGCGGGAAATTTACAGACGTGGTGAAAAAAATTGACGTGGCGAAGAAAAAAATGACATGGCAGGAAAAAAATGATTGGGCTATTGCCCTATCGGATGCGATTGGCTCGCGATTCCCAGCAATTGCTCCCACAAAGTCAGGTCCAATGCAAAATGGTCCTTTAGCAAAAATTCTGTCACGGATTCCGATCGGTCGATTGGGATCCAACCTGAGAAAGTCCCAGGCTAAACGACATAACTCGCGAACCGGCAAGACAGGCAAGTTTGCCACGTGGATGATTTTTGAGCGATTAACTGACGTCAACTGACGACAACTGAAGGCAACTGACGTTTTTTTACATTATCTCATTAATGTGACTAACCAAGTGACGACATAAGAAGGCACCATGTGACGACACTGAAGACAAAATGACGACCCTAAGTGACGACGCCGAAGACAAAATGACGGCCCTAAGTGATGGCACTGAAGACAAAATGACGACCGAACAGAAGGCAGTTAACGACATTTTAACAACCCTTCGTGACGACACTGACGACCCCTACGTGGTATATATACGACTGCCTTATGACGATAGTGACGAACAAAGTGACGTCAAAGACAACTGACGACCCCAAGCAAAAACATAGTGAAGACAAACTGACGACACACGTGACGACCGTGAAGTCCTTTTGACGACCCAAGTGACGACACTGACGACACAACGACGGCCCAAGTGACGACACCTGACGACATTTTAACGACCCGTAGTGAAGGCATGAAATGACCCGATATTTTTAAGTGACGTCAACTGACGACATCGGACGACATTGGACGACTCCATCTGGCGATACTTATCGCCAAAGTCCAAAGTTGCCTGTCTTGCAGAAGGAGTTACGTGAAGCAATACATATTGTTGTGACGTAGTTGACTAAGGCTATCACTTTGTAATAGTTGCTTGCTCTGAGAAGCAAGTTAAGTGCATGAAAAAGACATTTTTTATTGCGGTCGGAGTCTAGATCTTAGAATGTGTGGGTCTTAGAATGCGCATTTTACGGTAGAGAGAGAGAGACCTGAGAGGAAACAAACCCAAACAAACAGTGCACCATGATCAAGCATAAATGAAATGCCATCTAAAATAGAGGCAAGATACAAAAGTATTGAGTTTTGTCAAAACAAAATACTTCATTACCTGTGAGATTGACTTAATCCTCCTTCTACCGAGGACGAATGTACGGTACAATATGTACAATAGCAGAGCAATAGCAGTACCATACCATAGCAGAGTTTAAAGCACACAACATTAGCCAAGATTCGCCCACAAGAAGCCACAAGAAGGCTACAAGAGGTGTACAGGAAATACGAGAAAAATACCTACAGTAAAGAGGTTGTAACGTAATTTCGCGCTAAACGCCCGACGATCATCGCTCCACGATTTTTGACGTCACGCTCCATACTCCTCCCTGATTTTAAGGTTATTTGTGACAAAAATCACGAAGCGTCTAGCATGGAGGTCCAGCTGCCAACAGGGAAGTCACCGCATCTTAACTTTGATTAGCACCATCGCAATGCTACCGCAATGGACAATGGAATCCATCAGCAAAAGCGGCAAAATGACTGAGGAAAGACCAATAATACACGGTGTCATTACCAGACGACGATCAATCGGGCGCAACCTTGCATTTGCAGACGTTGCCATCGCAGAATCACCAAATCACGATAACAGCATTGATGTGTCAACATCTATTAGAGTGATGTTTAATCGACAATCATTTGTAGGCCCGACTTCTACAGCTGATATGCTCAAAACCGACAATATCGATGTCGGTCACTTGGGTAGTTGTACACAACTAGACGAGTCGTTTCCTACTAAGAGGTCATCTCTGCCATACGGAGCGAAAATCATGATAATGCTAGGCAGATGCATTAAAAAGTCAATCGACGATGAAGACCATTCACGTGATGTTTGTACGTGGGAAGCTGTCAGATGGAAAATCGTAGATCATCCAAAGGAATTGGCGGTGAGATTGGCTTCCTTATCTATGGATAGTGCATCCGCCAAAGAAGGGTTGGCAAAGCAATCCCATCACAATCAATATGATAATCAGCATGATATTATTGTGGGACATGGAGCGTTGTCGTGCTCAACGTATCTAAAGATTCGCCGTGGGCAATTCGATATTGTCCATAGCAGCAGAAATAGTTCCTCTCGGAACAATGCCGACCTTCGAAATAAAGCAGGACTGAAAGCAACTCTTGAACAAACTACGAAGGAGGCGGAGGAAAAATCGTTATTTGCTGCACAATTTTTCCATGGCGACAAATATGCAAAAGGAAAAAGAGCAAAAATATTTGCTGCCTGGGTATTAGAAACATTTTTCGGAATGAATTCTATTGGAGAGAAAATTTACTGTGAACCCTGCGCCCCGGACAGATTTGAATTAGATGCACAGCAATGTCATGAGCCTTCTCTGCATGATGGCAGCTCTTTCATACAAAACATTCACGTGCTGGATATTGCAGGAGGCAAAGGCCATCTCTCTTTAGAACTTGTTCTGCAGCAACTATATTGTGGATTAAGCGGAAATGCAGTAAACCCGACATCACGTATTTCAAAATGCACAGTTGTTGACCCATTAGTGAGAAAAGGAGATGCCAAAATGAGGCATTCCAGGCTGAAAAAGAGGCGAATACCCCATTCAAAGTCTCCGGCAGACAACACAGACAAATCGAACGAAGGAACAGAAGTGCCAACAATCACTCATCTCGCCACTGCCTTCACGGCAGATTCATTCCCATGCATAAATGAGAATTTTATTAATTCATTTGACAATGAGACTTCTTCTTCAGAAGGATCACTGCCGTCAAAGTTACTACTTTTAGGGCTGCACCCAGACCAATGCACTGAAGATATTGTCGACGTAGCACTACATCACAATCTACCTTTTGCTATCGTTCCTTGTTGTGTGTTTCCCGATCAATCCCCGTCCAGAAAGCATTGGAAAGCGGTTGATGACTATAATCTTGACGGCAGGGAAGAAGATGTGAAACTTTATTCCCCAAGAACGTACAGTGACTTTGTAGAGTACTTGAGGCAAAAAGATGAAAGAATCAGAATGACAGAATTGCCATTCAAAGGCAAGAACATTGTGTTGTATAAAGACGTAGACAGACTGCCCACAGTCAATGTATAAGCTTTATGACATTGTGCACTTATTTTATGTTTTGTGCTTGACAAACGAAGAATGCTAAGAAAAATGACCCCAAACTCTATTCAGTACCTACAAGGCCTCCTTCCCCGTAACCATCTTTGTAATCTTATCTGTCAATGTCAATGAAATCACAGTATAAGGAGCCAACTTCAAAAAGGCCGGCACAAACCCACTCCACAATTTCAGCACGCCCTCATTATTTACCGTTTGAAAGAAGCAGTCTAACATACTACTGTACTGCGTACTCCCATCCTTCGCAACCGCCATGTTCTGCATTCTACTCTTGACGACATCAAATGGGTTCGCAACAATATTGGCAGCCAGAGATGAAATCAACGTGGCCACAAACAACAAGGGCACCCCTCCTAAAAGCTTTCCATCTTCACCAAAGAATCCACTCCCACTCAATCTCATTTTAATCTCGCTTGTAATCCCCATGGCGCACGCGCTCAATAGACAGGCTCGCAAAACCGTCGCTGGAGCTCCGCGGAAAAGTGCCGTGAGTCCTTCTTCCTTCGCGATACGTGAAATGCAATTTCCTACTCCGTTGTAATTTCTACGCTGATCGAGCGGGAGTTTCTTGTCATTGCTCATCCTTACCAAGGCAAGTTCAGAGGGAGTGCCTACAAAACTGCCAATTCCACCGGAGGTCAACCCCATTAGCATTTTGGACGAGAGGGGGATGGCGTTTTTATCCAAACCGTTTTGGATGTTAGCGTTTTGGGCAGATTCGAGGAGGTAGGCATAGATTCCTATGCGGCATGATCCGTAGAGCCATTGGCGAAGGTACGCTGGCAGATTGAAAGGATGTGGATGAAGGTAAAGACAGTTTTGTGAGATAGAGTGCTTGCCAATAAGTTGCAGTTTGCAAAAAGGAGGACCAAACGCGATCAAGCAACCAGCCAGCATAGAAACGAACGGCATGTCCCTCAGAAGGAAGTCGGTAAATTGGTTTATCCACACGACGTGTTCAGAAAGTGAAGAAATTCATAGGTAATAATCTTTCATCCTCATTGAGACCTTTCTACTCTTACAAACAGACAGACAAACGACGGAGAGTATTAAAAATCTCACCAGCACTGACCCCCGCAAACAACCCATCCTTGACTCCATCTTTTCGATAGATGCCCCTAGCCGCGTCCCCAAAGCCCGTATACGTATTGCCCTCCGTCTGCATCTGAACTCGGATGACATCGAGTGGATGGCAAACGGTGGCTGCCCCCATGCCAGAAAAGGCGGCAATGACCATTTTAAGTATGAGGGCTCCGGCGGCGGCGGTCATCTTTGGGCGGGATTTGGATTGGCTGTCGATGAGTGGTGATGTCGATGATGGATTTGCAGTTATGAGGGGACGATTCTCGTTGTTGTCTTGGGAGAGAGAGGAAGAAGAGGAATTGAACGTGACTAGTTCGAGGGCGGAGAGATCTTCTTCTGCGTTTTGTCGGCGGATGTTGAGTGATGAGATGGTTCTTCTCATTTACCTAGCAGGCAGTTTCTTAATGAACTCTCTCTGTTATGGTTTTGGTTGTATTGTATCTACAAGTGCCGATGCTGTATCGACGCTAGTTTACAACATACTATAGAGTACCGTACCAGGTAGTGTATTGTACGGTGTATTGTACAATGTACAAAATAGTGAAGATCGCAGCACCTGTTCGCTGTTCGCGTTGCCCACACATCAGATGGCACTACGATATGGTATCGTATCGTATGGTACCATACCATACAATACATAAAAATCTTGATAGATGATGGGTTGTGATGGGTGATGTTCGTGATGGGTTGATGGCCTGTTGATGGAGATTATGCCGCATGAAAGGGCAGGAATGAACCCTGTTTAAAGCTTAAATACATGTACGAATACAGGGTATTTCTCGAAATGTTAAAAATGCCTGTTCGTCAGTATTCGTCTGTCCGTCACATGTCTGTGTGTAACCTTTGCTTTTATGTATTTCTGGAGTCAATAGGCAAGGAAAACGTCAAATCATATCTATACATTCTGAAAAGACATATATGTATCTGATAAATAATTTGAAAGGTAAGATTTGACTCTCACAGGACCAACCACATAACACATTACCAGACACACCTGCACCATTCAACCGCACAGATCACACCACCTAAAACCTAAAACATCCATCATTAATCCTGTGTATGTGTCACCACGCATCCCATCGCCCTCGCATCACCATCCTCACAAGCTCAGTTTCCAAAAGGAAGTAGCAACAGCGGATGGCTATCGAGGAGATGCCCAACCCACCTTGGTTTTCAACGCGATCTCCATCGTCGAGGGGGCGCCCGTCTCTCGTAGACAAACTCTCCTTGGGGAAATTCCCCGGACACAACGGCAGAGAGTGCCAATCGTAAACGGTAATCCCGGCGCGGTGGCCGCTCGTTGGCGAAGACGGCTGATTCTTCGGATTTGGTAAGAGCTGATACGAGACGGCACCGTCAAAAAGCCGCTGTCACAGCAAAGTTATGCCATCACGAACTCAACGGGGGTCACGTTCTGATGCTCACCTTTTGGAAACTCCCCCCTACCTCAGTGTGCATGACCCTGCCTGGTGGTGGGCTGAGGCTTCAAACCTTAGGGGGCTTAGCAGCCCAGTTGTTCGATTCAACCTTGCGCACGGGAACGGACGTCGCGTCTGTTTTCCTTCACGATGGCAGAACGGTCTGTAAATAAAGTATGTGGTAAGTCGTTTCCTTGTTGTGTGTGTAAAATCAATAGCAGCAAAAGATGTTATTCAAAAATAAATTCGCCGTTTACCTGTCGGAATATCTACAAGATAGAATTGACGAGATGTATTTTTGCTGATGCTACTCGGAATTCGACGATGTGCCCTAATGTCAGATTTTCCCATCTAAATATGTCTTTTTTCCCTTCTTACCATTCACATAGAACGAATGTAATGAAGTGCGCCCTGCATGTTACGATACAAGGTCTCCAGGTAAGCTACAATCTCCAAGATATCCATCACAAAAGGGTTGTCCTTCCCGTGGCTGTGACGACACTTCACTAATGATCGAGACTCAGCCATGGTTGATAATCACATTTCAGTCTTTAAAGTTCTCCGAGCCATGTTTTTACTTTGCTTGTGAATGTTGTTTGAAGCCAAGCAACTCGAAGTGATGAAGTCATTCTTTCCCCGTCTGATCGATAAATGCAGAGGACAAAGAAAGGCCCTGTCCTATAAGCCAGTTGGACAACTTGGGTTGACTCTGATCGGTGCTTGATTTGTGTCTGCAAGATTGATTCATGGTTCTCAAACCTTGCACATACTCACCTTCTTCTTCACTTTTCATTTCAGGTTTTGATGATGCAGAAGTTGTCAAGAGCACTTATTAGAAAGGATAAGTTGAGGTCCGAAAAGTACCAGACTTACATCTTATGGTGACCTTCCATGAACCAATGACACAACTAAGATCATATCATAACCAAACAACTTCATAAAATCTGTATTTATGATGATGCACTGATAACACTAGAAACGATGTTTCATTAGGCGAAACGCCAAAATTCTTAGATTGAACTTGGAAACCGAGGTGTATGTACATTTTGTCGTCTTGTACATTGCATACCTCGACTCGCCCTGTTTGTTGTGTGCCTGTTTCGAAATATTGAGTAGTATTGTACCATACCAAGAACTGTCATAAGAAGAGATCTCGCTCATAACCGACTCTAGAAGATAGCCTTTTCACCCATAGTTTGTCCAATTTTTCCTCTAGACAAAGAAGTACACGAGATTTTCCCGTTGTTGTTGTAGCTCTACAAATTTGTCATCAACTGACCAAGATGCCTCAACATTAAAAAAAAATGCTTCTTGTGGAGGATTGAATTGAACACCACAACTATGATCGCATTGTTGGAAATGAGTTTGGGGTGGATTTGGCTTTATGCCAAAGTTAGCCAAGTTGAGGTCAGCTTCAGTTTTCTATTGTTTGAGTTGACCATTTTTCCCATTCCTGTGTATGAAATGAATAGACATAGCAGTGTTCTGGAGTCTCTTTATAGCAGATTTCATTTTCCTTAGTGTGTCAAGGCATGGTTGACTGTTCATATAACAACACTAGACATTAGACATAAATGTCATTAAAGTATAAGCCCTCTTTTGTTACAGCTCCAGCTCCAATCGTTTCACTGTGAGTTGAATTAAAACTAGGTTGCCTATTAATGTTGGCTTCTTGTGAATGATGACTTCATTCATAAGTGCAACAATGCACTAGCATGCCTATCAGCTGACATTAACTTGAGCATGTTCACTGACTACTTGAGTAATCCGTTCGGAGCGTTCATTGAAACAAATCTTCGAATTATTTTAATCTAATAGAAATCCATTGAAACCAACTATCTTTTGGAATATGCAGGGTGTTGAAAATTTGTCTATGTGACTAAATACTGCAATATACAACCTAGACCTAAAACGTACAATTTGGACTATGACTGTCTTCGGAGAGTCATGTGGTTGCTTAGCCAAGTCAAACTAAGGCCAAACAATGGCACTCAAGATATTTATTACAACAGTTGCAAAAGATTTTGATAATGTTCAATGGGAGCTTTGAACTAATTTTTGGTAGCCAGAAATTGCTCCATTTCATCAGGTAAACTTGTATTGTGGGTTAGTGCGAAAGGGATTGTGTACAACTTTCAGAGTCAATCCAGGTATATTGGTTGGAGGAAAGTGTTTTAACAGTCCTGGGATGTGTTCTGTTTATCATTTGACATACTATTTTTTGATTGGACGATGCAAAGATTGAGGTATTTCAAGACATTTCCAGTTTTGGTAATGATGGTTGTAGTCATATAGTCATTTGAACAGATCAACTTTGGCATAACTGTAAAGAAAGTCATCAGAAGAGCTTTTCAAGAGCATTCTGTCATGGACTTTTAAACCCCCCAATGTACTTTGTGCCTAAATAGTGTTAACTTATTGCAAAAGAAATTGCTTGTTGGCAGTCTTAAACAAACATATTCCTCCAACATTGTACAAACTCGATTTTTCATCTCTTGTCCTAACGGCACAATCATTTCAATTTGTACCTCACCCCCGTTGTTCCTCACCACACTCTCTCCATACGCTATGTCTTCCTCCATTGTTGCAATGTTCTGATCTCTCTGCAATCATAATCCCTGCAAGGCTTTAATCTACAAGGAAGGACTGGAGCTTGAGAATCGTTTATAGGCGTTTCCTTGTCAAGCAGTCACAAGCACAACCAGCTCAATTACAAGTTTGTTGTGGGAGAATACGGTATACTTGGCCATCAAGATTGTGTTGTGTGGATAAGGTTGAGTAGTTCAATACAACACCAAAAAGTGTACATGGGTCTTTAAATTAAAGGCGACATTGATTAGCCCCAATTCTTAGCATCATTGACCTAATAGTAGTCTTTTCTCTTCATTGTTTGATTTAATAACTGAAAAAAGAACGACAATAACCCAAGCTACCCCATGAGTAGTAACGACAACATCTCATCTTCTTTGTTGACTGTCATATAGTTTGTTGACTAGACAAAACAAATCAGACTGTAATGTTAGAGAAATGTAGTGTGTTTAAAAAAGAAGCTGTTTTTTTGTTGTTCCAACCCAATCTTCAACAAGGATGCATTGCAATATTTGATGCTATTCTCAAAAAAGAACTGTGCACCACAACCATACTCCACCATTACTTTGTTGATTGTTGAATTGCAAGTTTTTGGAAGTCAGAACATAATTTAGCAAAGGGATCGGTGTGCACTTGACCTTGTTTGTCTGTGAAATTGATCAACCATCACCCTTTGAATACACACTTTTGGTTTACAAGCATTCTTTCAACAGAATAGAAAAATGGCACCTTTGTTTGTGATGATTGTTGACAATGTAGATGATACGATTTGTAGATAACATTGGATGGACAATGAATCATCAACCTTGCAGACATGACATTTTTGTCTATGAAGGAAGATTGATGCGGATTAGTTGCAGATGGAGAAGGGAACACTCATAGAAGCTGTTGGACGGAGAACAAATTGTTGATGATTATGAAACAATGATTCTTGAACTAAGGAGGATGCAACATGGACTCATTCATATTTAGGATGATGATTTCTTCAGTGAAAGATATCTCCTCCAAAAGAGAGTGCCTCAACTTAGGAGAACAAGCTGCTAGTCAAAGAATATTCCAAGGATATCTAATTCCTGTACAAGATCACCATCTCCAGCAGAAGAAGGATAAACAGCATTGTCACTATTATACAGTTGTTTAGATGGTTATATGATGGGGATTGATTGTCATTGTCCCTACATAGAGAGAGGAGAGGTGGAACATTGTTGTTGTCAGGAGTAGACATGGTCTGAAAATGAAAGAGATGACGTGATGCTAGGTGTTATTTGAAATTGACTGGAAGATGACAAATTGACATCTCTAAGGGTAACTCATGCATGTTTGAGCATTTGTAAATAAACTTGTGTAGAAACACGAAGTACTTTTTAGGAGATGGCTATTAGGACTCTTGGAGTCACATGCCGAAGCCACACTTTATGAAGAGTCTCTTGAGAAGGAGATATACCAATTTCGTCCTATGCCTTTATTGCCTTGCTGTCCTCACATTGTTCTACAACATACTTGCCAGCTGAAGACCATTCCCATTTCACATGTGTATAGCAAGCTTTGCCCCATTTTCTAGCTGGTGGTGGCACTGTGACAGGGATGAGGCATCTTTATCGTCTGAGATCATGGTGCTCTGAAAATAATTCACACCATCTACATTCTTGTGATCACATAACCTGGTGCTGATTTGAATTTGTCAAAATCCATTTTTTGGGCTTGATCATTGTCATCAGCACACATTCTTCCTGCTAACCATCCCAAGTAAATGCAATGCTTTCAACATTTGCTCATACGAAAAAGTGTTGTGCTTTCTTCCATTTGGGGGTTGTGCAACCAAAGTGCATTCATTATAGACAAGCATCCTCCATTGTAGACAGGCAAAAAAATTTGATTTCTGGTGTTGTCAATGCACTCCAGTAAAGAAGGAAATTTGTCTGTAATTTAATATTTTGTGATGGCATTCAAGTAGTTATCATACTGGTCTACATGTGTGTTAGTGACAGTTTGTACTGTAATAGCTCTCTCTGACAGGAAATGGATACATCATAAACTCTTAATCAAAAATGATCCATCCAGTGAGTGCTTTGGTCAGTAGTCTATTAGTAGCTTGGTGAACAACTGAATTGTGTACCACCAGAGTAGAACGAGAACAGAATGCCAATAAAGAAATGTTGAAGGCCATTGGACACATTACTCCTAATGAAATTTTTATATTTGCTCTCTTGAGTTTTGTATTGCACAACTGACTGCTTCACCTATTGAAGATTTTTCTCCACCTGTATCTTCTACTAATGTTAAGATATACCATCTAGCAGAATTCTGCATTAAACCACATCTTTGCATGTAATATCTGATTAAGGTTATGTCTTTAGGATATACCTGAAAAAAAAATCAAAAATAAACCACTGATGCTTTTTACCCTTTCATGAAATGATCCACAAACTGAAATCCACTATTGTGTGTGCTGCAGTGAAACTACTGGTCAATATATTACTATTGAAACAATAACATTTATTCAACCAAATTCTACTAGTAGCTCTGCTGTGTCAAAAATGACCCTTGCAGAAGTCTAGTATTGTGTCTTGTTTTGGTACTGGTGCTAGCCAACATCAAAGACCTGACCCTTGATGTAACCATCATCAATCAGGTACTTTACAATTTCAGTCAATCTTTGACTGTATAATTGCAGCTAATCTGTGACTATAGCCACTGATGGAGTCTGAGATCATGCAAGCAACATAACATTGTATTTGGCACAACCACCAAATGAAGCTTTGCATGGAATATTTGGTTTTGGTAAATCTTTGGTGCATTGCATGAACTTGCTTGTGAAGTGTTGGGTTGAGAAATTAAGGTCTTCTTGCTCTAGGCAAATCCTTCATAATTGCCCATCACAAGCTTTTCAATACATATCTTCAAATTCTTGATTTTTCTTGTGGCCTTGTAACAGATATCTTGACTGAGGACCTCATTTCATATGTCGTCATCCAGATTTAGATTAGAATAGACAGACATTTACTGTGGCATCATGGTATTTTGAATGCCTGACGGAGTGTGGTTTTAGGTTGATCCTTACCATGTTCTATGTTGGCATGAATGTGAGATTGGAATGTTTACAAGATGGTCAAGTACATCATTTGTCATTGTGTAAAAGGGAGAAGACTATGCAGGCAAGTGTATATTTCCTTTTAAACATAAAAATACATGTATACCAATCACTGTCCTAGTCCACTAAAGCCTTTCTATCACATAATAGGCCACAAACTCTTGTTTCCACACATTCCACAAATCCATCATGCTATTTTCATCAGCTACTGCCCTTCTTCATTATTGGCAGCCCACCTTATCATTGTTTCAGCTTAACCAGTGGCAATGGTTGGTTTGATGCCATTAAATGAATTAAACTCAGACATTAAGATTATGAACACCAAACAGAGCAAACCAATGATATTCACTTCAAATCAAATGATATGCCATTAAAATCCCAGAAAGAGAACAATACTGCCATATCACTCTAGTACATTTCCTGTCCTAACATAAACTGCGATTTTTCCAAAAAGAATTGCCATCAGTTCATGCAATTGTGCCATTCACCCCTTGATTGTATAAGGATACTAGAGATGAGAGCTGGTGGTTAGGGAATTATTGTTGTGGAAGAGATGCTTCACCACTCTACCTTCTAATTGTGGGAGGTCTTTATAATCTAGACAGTTGTTTTTGATTCATGACATAAAGAGGCAATAGGTGTATCAGAGGAGTTCCCCTGTTGGTTCTTCTATCAGTTCATTGCAGTTGGAAGCATCTCATTATATGATAAATAGTCAGAGCTCCAGTTAATAAAGAATTCATTACTAAACACATGGCTGAAGGAGATTTTCTTCCGTGTCTTTTCAAATAAGCAGTGGTTATATTTTTTCAACGTGGTTTGAAGTATCTCTGTTATTTTGACCAGAGGACTTTTGATGGATGCTTCCTACTCCTAGATATTTTCATAGACAGGTGGGTCAAAGGGTTTATGAGACAATCCCAGTCTCTCCGTGTACAACTTGAAGGTTTCTGCCTGTTGCAAATGGATGACCATCTTCTTTTCATGCGTCTAACATATGTTCTTGCAACTAATGAGCTGTATGTATATAGTCATGGAGAAAATAGCATTTGGTGGATGTATCTACATTATGTCACATCTAGCCAAATGTTTTTGTGGGTGCAGTGCTGAGTAGTGGTTTGGTGTCTTTTGGATGGGGACTAGTGGAAACTATGGTGAATTTCATTAATTGGACAAGGTTTCTCATCAAAAATTATGTGTTCACCGAAGAAAAAAGCTTGGCTTGGAATTGACGTTATGTAGTGACCTGAGCTGAAAATCGTCGTAAAAAATATCACGCGAAAATTATAGGTAGGTTCGACAGGTGTCGAAGATTTGATTTTATGAGCTATATTTTGTACTATTGTGAGGATGGAAAGGCAGTGGAACTGCATTCCAATCCAAACGATGCAAATGATCATGGTGTAGGTTTCTACACAATATGGTATGTTCATACCCTTCTGATAGATGCTTAGATCTTTCTCCAGGGTGTTCTCTTGCTTGGGGTTCTGAACTTACATGTTGGGGAGTCCATGCCGCCGGGAGGTGGACTCTCCTACTTGGGGTCCTGAGAATGCTCCTATTTAGGTTTTGTACACAGGGGTACAAAAAAGGCTGATTCATGCTCCATTTAGGTTTTGTACCCAGGGGTACAAAAATAGCTAATTCTTGGCCTATGTCACTCGCCCCCACGAATGGAGTATCAGGTAAAAAAGGAACCAAAAAAACCTAAGTGTTTTTAGGTGAAAAAAATGGGTTCTCATGAGAGTAACAATAACGAACTAAAAAGTTTGTTAAACATGTGTAACGAGTAAGTGTTGTTTGAAGAGGGAGAGTTCGTTTTTGTCGTTTTGAAACTGACATTTAATACGGTTTTAAGTTTGGTTGTTAAAAAAAGGTGTAACTCTTCGTATATTCAGTCTTTCTGATTTGGTTCCACGTTGAATCCTGATGGTGCCATTCGTATGAACTGATGTGATAGTCCAAGGATCACATTCATATCTACTTTCACCTTTGCTGAGTATACCATCTTTTCTAAGAAGTACTTGATCACCAACTTTGTAGTCCCAATCACGACGCGAGCTATTTTCGCGTTCTGTGTTTTGGTCTGTTTGGTGTTGCCTATATTCTCCAATTTTATTCCAGTTGGCCAGGAAGGGGATGTCGAACAACATGTTCCGTCCAAAGATGGCTGCACCTGGGGAGGCTTTTAGTACTGTGTGGTATGTTGAGCAAATGGCCCAAGCTACGTTCGTCACGAACTTGTCTATATCGCTTGTCTCTACTGAAGGGGCCATGTCTATTTCAGCTGTTCGGAGCATAGATGATATCACCTGATGCACTCGTTCTAGAATTGCATTCGCTTGTGGATTCTTGACACTGGTAGGCTTACTCTTGATCCCATATGAGTCACATAGGGCTTTGAAGTGAAGTTTAAATTCACTTCCATTGTCATAAATTATGTATTGACAACGTGGATACCTACTAAACCAGGTCTTGTTCACTAAGTTGCTGATCATTGCTGATGATTTATCAAAGTATGCTAACTTAGGTTCCTCATGGGTCTTTTTACCCTTCCGCCCTATTTTATCCAGGGGAATAATCGCCTCAGTGATTACCGGTAGTTCAACTATTTCAAACCAGCTAGAAGCTGGGTCAATCATAGTCAGACACATGAAATCAATTACTGTCCCATCTTTACCTTTGATTGTATACGGGCCAATAAGGTCCACACATAGTACATCCCAAGGGTTTGTGATGGCGAATTTAGTAGGGAGTTTCCGTACTTATGCTTATGCCTCTTGTTGACTTGGCATGCATGACAGTTTTGACATATTTACGGACGGTATTTTGCATACCTTTCCAGTACATCGCAGCACGAAGGGTTTCTTCGAGTCTAGTGTGTCCAGGGTGCTGTAGATAGTGGTGGTACCAACTAACTGCACGGTGTTGAAGATCTTTCGGAATGACCATTTTTCCGTCCTTACATAGGAGATGTGTACTTTCGACCAATTGTGTCGAGTACTGGTCTTTCAACGTCTTCAAGCTGGCATCAAGCTTTTGTGCTTCTGCAATCTCTCGTACTGTTAACGGGTAGATTGCATCTTCTTCGCTGCGGTTTGCAAATACCAGATTCATTTCCTCTTGGTATGCAGAGGTGTCTATCGCACTCTCTTCTTGCATGATGTAATGACACCAGCATTTGGTGAACGTCATCCAGTTCTCGTGCTCACTCGGTATTGGTCCGATGTCTAAGCGAGAGATGGCGTCGGCAACAGTGTTATGTGTGCCTTTAATGTAAACAATTTCAGGGCCAAATTCCTCGAGGAGCAATCTCCATCGGTAGACAAGGTCAGAGGTTAATCTGAGGGCGTCTTGGATTAGATTTTTATGGTCTGTGTAGACTTTTAATCTTTGTCCCCACAACATGCCTTTGAACTCCTTGAGTGTTTCCACTATGGCCAGTAGTTCTAGTTCGGTCACGCTGTACTTCTGTTGCGTCATTGACAGCTTCATGCTGAAGAACGCAAGGGGCCTATTACCCTGGGTGATATCTGATCCAAGTTGTTTAGACGAGGCATCAGTATATATCTCAAATTCCATTGAATAATCGGGAAAGGCTAAGACTACATCCTTGGCAATTGAAGTCTTAACATCATCGAATGCCTTTTGATGCACCGTGTCCCAGTACCATGGACGTTTCTTCGTCTTGTTGGCTCTGGTGACCTTGGTGTGACCGCACTCTCCTACGAGTGAGGTGAGTGGGGCAAGCACTTTGCTGCGTCTTGCCCAAAGATCTCTATAGTACTGGACCATGCCCAGGAACTTACGGAGGTCTTTGACATTTTTTGGCGATGAAATCGCGAGAATCGCCTGTACCTTTCCACTATGGCCAGTAGTTCTAGTTTGGTCACGGTCATGCTGTACCATTTTCTGTTGTGGTTTAATCCCTGTTCGTGTGAGGGTATAACCTAGATATTCTGTTTCAAAGGTGTAGAATGACGACTTTTGGGCGTTGATTCGCAAGCCCGCCTCGCGTAGCCTGGTAAGCACCGTTTTCAATTTGTCAAGGTGGTCTTCCAGATTTGCCTTTGTGATCATAACAATCTGGATGAATCGGGATCCAGTCTAATGGTATAATAACCCATGTTTAAATCTAGGGTTGCATAGGTATATCCTTCTAGCTCTTGCAGGACTGTACTGATTTGGGGTAATGGAAACGGCTTTCGAACTAGTCGTTTATTTACTTCTCTAAAATCAGTGAGAAAGCGTACAGTTCCGTCTTGTTTTCCAGTGATAAATGATGGTGACGCCCAATCCGATTTGGGCTGAAACTCTAACACTCCCAGATCGCATAATCTATTCAGTTCTTTGATAGTTGTTTCTTTGCAAGATTTAAGTACTGGGTATGCCTTGCCATGATATGGCTTTGCGCCCTCCTTAAGTTCGAAGGACACAGGCTCTGTATTCCAATCACCCAGTGTTCCGTCAAAAAGTTCCTCAAATTCTGTGAGTAACTCCAGTAACAGGTTTTGGTCTTGGAGACTTAGGTGAGTACAATTGGTGCTAACAATTGATTGGAGGTTTGCTTTTTTATAATTTGCATCTAGGATTATAACTACCCGCTGTGTCGCTTCCTGCGTACTTTGCGGTTCATTTGCCATGCTGTTGTTAACAGCCCAGGCTTTATCCAAGTTTGATGAAGTCAGACTATTGATGTCTCTCATTGGCAAAATGATGTGATCAATGGTTATTTCTTTTGTTCGAAAATCTAGAACAATTCCGAGCTCTTTCATGGTTTGACATCCAAGAATGAGGTCGAACGCTGGCTTTGCCATCTTTTTCCTATCATACTCTACTACATCAGGAGTCACTGTGTACTCCTTACTGTTCGAATACTCAAAGAACTTAAGGTTGACTTCGCTCCTTCCTTTGGTTAGGAAGCTCCCATTCGACGTGCCCCAAGACTTTGGCACCTGCCTAGTCAAGTAGGGAAAGCATTTCTCCGTTCCCTTTGCATGGAACAGGAGATCACCATCAGATCCACTGTCTAGTAGGATCCTGATGACTGTGTTACTGGTACGACGCCCTGTAGAGTGTTCGATATTCTTACGGGCTGGATTTTCAGTCGCTTTATAGCGTGCTTGTGCTACTACAGTAGTGACCTGCCCTTCTTTACCTGTCAAAGGGGGGTTCACACTATTGAAAAGGTCACCTGACAGTTCGGGGTCCGACAATTCGGTTATTGTTTCACTCTGTGTAAGGTTGGCTGGAAGATTTCCTAGGTCTTCTGCCAGGTTCGAACATGTCTTGTTTGAACCAGAAAATGTTATGTTGGCACGTGGGGAAGTTTTAATCGGACTAAGATAAGTGTTCATCATTTCATTACAATCGAATTTACTACACAATTTCTTAGTACTCCCCAACCCATCATCTCAAGATGAGTCTGAATCATCACTGTCACTCATGTCGTGATGCTTACGCTTCTTTTTTCCGATAGCACGTTTCATTTTCTTGTTGGACTTGGTAAGTTTGTCGATTTTAGCGGATAGCTGCGCATAGCTACTTCCTCCTCGAGCAGGTCTCTCTAGTCCACGAGAGTTTCCATTTGGTTTTCTCCCCTTGAAGCTTGACTTGGGGTCCCATGGAGTCATACTTCCGAAATCCGAGTGTTGTGGGTTGTATGTGCGCCCCATGTTTCTTGCAGAGAGAACAGTACTTCTCTGTGCGACGTTTCTTCGAATCCGGTCACTAAAAGAGACCATCTTCTTCCTAGATGAGTCGTTAGCCTTGGCTACGGTCTTGGGTCCTTCTCCAACCTTCTCGGTGGGGTAGGCCTTCTCGATGAGTTCAAGGACTTCGAGAAGTTCCCTGACACTCTGTGGTACCAAAGCTCCACTGAGCTCATATTGGTCCTGCCAGTTCCTAGGAACCATCCTGAGGATGTGGCTTGCCAAGTCGGCATCATCAAATGGCCCGCATACTTTCGTAGACTTTTCAGCCTTTGAAGAGTAAAACAGGCACGGCAAGAGTTCCACAAACCCGTTAAGGCGTTGGATCCTCTGCACAAAGTCCCTTATGGGTACCCTGTTTGGTTTCTTTAGCCCATTGCTGATGTAGAAACGGTCCTGCTCCGCTGCATCAGTCCTGAAGACGGTCTGCAGGTGCAACTGGACACATTCCTGAAAGGAGGTCCAAGATGCTGGGCGTTTTGTGGGATGCTCGGGCCCATACACATCGGTCCAGGGTTCGCAATTGATTTGCTCCCCAACGATGGTGGTCCAAGGACGACGGGCAGTCTTCGACAATTGAGTGGAGTACTGCAGGAAGATTGCTTGGCCAGCGGACACTAGGGCCTCACTGGTGTGGAGTTTAGCAGCAGTTGCTTTGTTCCATGACTGTAGGACAGGGGAATTTTCATCTGTCCCTTTGAACTTGGCTTTGGCCGCAGTGGCCTCAGTCAGTTTTGCCTCGGCCTTTTCATCTGCCTCACAGGCTTCCCCGTAGTCCGTGTCTAAGCCTCTCTGGGAAATTATTTCCATCGAGGTCTGGACATGGTTGAGGAACTGTTCAGGACTTCCCTCGTCGAAGACGGTGACAGACAAGGTCATCTTGTTGGAGACCTTGATTTTGTTGATTACCTTCGGGCTGTCCATGGCAGTGGGAATGTAGGAAATCGGTGGCTTAGACCTCCCTGAACTCCGTTTGCACTCCTGTGGCTTGAGTCCTTCTGGGCTTGATTTGCTTGACGACATCCTCTTAATTGCCTTGCCAAGGGGCGTATTATAAAACAAGGCCTTGAAAAAGGTCTTGGGTGCCCTGTTGAGGTTAGATCAAAAAAGATTTTTTTTTATTTTTTTATTTTTAAATTTTTCTTCGTCGGCCTTTATTCCTTGAAAGTCTTGCTTCCAACTATTTCGCGAGAATTCTCGATCACGAAATTAATCCGACTCGTAGGAATCCCCGATCGCAGAAGTCGATCGCTCGAAGTTTATCGCTGATGCTCGCTGATCGCGGGATTATTTTGGAGAGCTCGTAGATCGCGAAACCGTAGGAATTGCCGATCGCGTAGCCGATTTTGGAAAAATCGCCGATCGTGCAAAAAAACGTATCGCTGGTGCGAAAAGTTAAAATTGCCGCTCGCGATAAAAAATTGTTAGCGTACCTCGTGTCGGAAGAGTTGGATGTCGATGGGTTCGGTGCGCGAAGGTCGCACCACGGTTATCTATAGATAGTGACCTGAGCCGAAAATCGTTGTAAAAATATCAGCGAAAATTATAGGTAGGTTCGACAGGTGTCGAAGATTTGATTTTATGAGCTATATTTTGTACTATTGTGAGGATGGAAAGGCAGTGGAATTGCATTCCAATCCAAACGATGCAAACGATCATGGTGTAGGTTTCTACACAATATGGTATGTTCATACCCTTCTGATAGATGCTTAGATCTTTCTCCAGGGTGTTCTCTTGCTTGGGGTTCTGAACTTACATGTTGGGGAGTCCATGCCGCCGGGAGGTGGACTCTCCTACTTGGGGTCCTGAGAATGCTCCTATTTAGGTTTTGTACACAGGGGTACAAAAAAGGCTGATTCATGCTCCATTTAGGTTTTGTACCCAGGGGTACAAAAATAGCTGATTCTTGGCCTATGTCATGTAGTGCAAAAGTTTTTGTATCCTTTCAATGTACGGATTGGTTAGGAAGGAGTAAAATGAACATGAACTAGTGATACTTTTTAGGATATTCAATGTTTGTCCAGTAAGGATTGGCAACAGACATCATACCATGTTTGGAATGTTAATTCTTTAAGCTGTCAATGCTTGAATGACTTTGAAAATATGAAGATGGATGGTTTAGACTGGGCTTGCAGTGCACTTGGGATAAATTAATGAAAGTTTGGAGGATTTCCTTTGTATATTGTCCATTGCTGTGTCTCTTGTTAAACTGATTGGACATAAGATGTTAACTGCCCATGAGTGGTTGGAAAATAGTTTGTGTCTGTTGGCCGATGAATTGAAAAGGAGATCATTATCATTATTGGGATCTAGTGTTGTGCCAACAATGAATCAGCTATTATTGGTGGTACAATCTCCATTCCCGTGTTATTAATCATCAATTATTGAATAGTTTGAATAGCCTCTGCCAACAATGTTATCTGTGTGTATAGAAGAGAAAAATGATCATTTTGGCTATTCAAGCAAATGTTGGTTCAAGATATATTGCTACAAATACGAATCCTTTAAATGACAGTCTGGTTGTCCAATTCTTCTTGAGTTCAATTGATGTTGACTGTTGGTAGTTGGTATAAGCTTGAACTCCTATAATACACTTGATGACACTTTGATGAGACGATTGACAATGTTGCTTGGACACGGCTTGCAAGAGAAGAACAGTAATAACACTTTGGTGCTCTCTTTTTATTGAATGAGTTTCCAAACTATTTGATGTAACACTTTCAAGAATACCATGGTGATCACTCTCCTGTTGTCATGAAAAGCTATTCCAAATCTGCTGAATGGATCGATAATCTTCCTACTCAGTCCACTTCCTTGTTGGCATCTCCCACTTTTCATATCAGGGTATCCCCTCTGTGTTGATGACATACCATTGCTTGACCATCCTCATCTTGGGCACACTTTCTACATTAACCATAGCCAATTTGGTGCTTTGTTTGCCTCTTTGCAATGTTATTAGATTGGTTGTCTATATGTAGGATACAATTAATGATGACTTCAATTGACTTTGGTGGAATTTTTGTTGCTTGCTGTAATAGCAATCCATTGGTTGAGGTTGGCTGTCATTTCTTTTTGGTTACGGTTATCTCACAACATCAAGTCTATTGCACATGTCATAAAAAGTGACAAGCTCTTCAACATGATGGCTGATTTATTTGAGAATGCTCAGCCTACTATTAATTTAATTGAAAATGTTGATAATCACTCATGACACATGAGATCTTGCTTTTATAAGGCCTCACAGGATTATCGTGGATAATTACTTTGAGACTTGGTTGTGCTTCTGTTGGTGGCTTTATAATTTGGATGACTTGAGTGAAGTCTTGATATACGCCGGACAATATCATAAAATGCTTTTCTGACTGATTTAGCTATATTATACTTCACATACACACATTATCATATCACGAAGAAAGGTCTAACTTCGCTCATAATAAAAATTATTTGAAGATAAAATATCTTTCTTTTTAATTAATTTTCGCTTCACAAATCGTGACTAGGACAAGGTCTAGCAATACTACTATAGTATGTAGCTCAAAAAATGCATGTCCAAAAATAATCTAAATGCTATTTCTATATTATTTCTGAGACTGCCCCCCTACCACCCATCCTATGACCAGTCCCATGCACATGAAACACACAAGCAACAAATACTGTACACCACCAAATGCATCCTCAAATAATGCTGCAGCAACTTCCCCTCCCTCAGTCCACCTCTTGCGCTTGCAACCATCTTCCAAGGTACCTTATTCACATGAATGAAATTATTGCTCTCTTGCTGCATATCATATTCCTCTTTTTTGTTTAAGACGAAATTAGCTTGTGTTGATCTCAAACACAAGTAAATATATCACTACCACTATGAAGAAAATGATAGTTGTCATTTAGACAGGTTCATATTGAATTTCTTAGTTACTATATAGATGCTCTTCAGGTGAAGACGGTGCAAACAAGCCACTGAAAAAGCCAACATCCACATTCACCACTTTCAATTTTCTACAATACGCACCATAATCCTGATTGTACGGTTGGGGTGTCAGATAAAGCTTGATCCTATGATAATTACAATTCCCTCCATGTTCCAAGCATATTTTATTAGCCATTTGTAGACCACCCATCTATAGACCCCACCTCACAGTCTAAAGACTCCCTCAGCTAAAAATGAAATGGCGGGAAAATTAGACAATAAAAATACTTGTGATAGCTTTTTTACCATCATGAATTCAGATTAAAAAATGACATACATATTTACATTACTACAAAAGTCACACAAGTAATGATGAGCTTATATGTAATATTGTTGTTTTGTGCATGATTCACACCTTTTCTAACTAATCTCATGATATGTCAAGTCTAGAGGTACTTTAGAGAAGAGTCTATAGACTTTCTGTATGGAGTCATGAAAAGTCTATTGACCCACACAACAGACTATTGACCATTAACCACAGTCTATAGACCCCCCATGACAGTCTATAGATGGTGATGGAGGGTCTAGAGACCTTCTGTAGCAGTCTATAGACCCTCCTCCCATGAAAGGCCATAGGCCTCCCATGACAGTCTATGACCCACCTCCCCCATGACAGTCATAGGACTGGGGGGTCTATGAATGTTTTTTTTGTAAAATACAGAAGAGTCTATTGACTTTAAGGGGGGAGGGTGCTATAGACTGTGAGGTGGGGTATAGACAGGGAGGGGGTCTACAAATGGCGACTAATAGATATATTCGCAATCAAAAAATCTAAGTTTGACATAGGCCACGGATCACACTGGCCCGAAACATGCGATTTGGCCTGGGAATCAAACCCAGAACCAAATAGAAATATCATACTGTGTGGTCCGGGGTTCGAACCCTGGACCTATAAAATTAACAAGATCATGTAAACATCATGATCCACGAAATAACATGACCACCGCCATGTGGAACTTGTCCAACAGATGACGGACGACGGCCAGACCGATCGAACCACGGACAACGGCCAGACCGTTCAAAATATAATTTGATTGCTCAACTTGAACAGATCTGAAATATTTGACTGTTCAAGTTGAACAGATCTGATCAAACCACATTAAGGCCGTGAGCATAGGCAGAAAAAAATCATACCCTACCCCAAAAAAATCGTACCCCAAAACCGTCTGACCGTCACAGGGGTGTGTACCCTTGTGTGTAGGAAGAAAAGAAGAATCATACCCGTCGTATCATACCCCTCACAAGTGATCGTGGAAATGATGATCTGGACACCATGAGAGAAGACGCGTAAAGATTTGGCGGGAGGGGGGGGGTATGATTCTTGGGGTATGATGTTTTTTGCATTGCACGGTTGGAGTAGAACCTGTGCAACCGAAAAAAAATCATACCCCCAAAATCACATACTCATAACCTATTGCGGGGTACGATTTCATGGGTAGGGTATGATTTTTTTCTGCCTACGCACACGGCCTAAGATCCTGGCAGCATACCAGGATCATGTAAAATCCCACATAGGAGTTAATGCCCGCTCAGTGGTGCTTTGAAGAACCTCTGTAGACACAATACTACAGAGGCGCAATTATCATGTAAATTACATGATAAACCCATGATAATTGATGATCATCAATTATCATTTTTTGAGTAGATTTTAAGCTCATAATTTCAATTCATCAATTGCCAACACATCCTACCATTTTATTTCTACATTAATATTTTCACATCCAACTGGCTTAGGTCACTATCAGGTGATAGCCGTGGCATGAGACCTTCCCACGCAGAGCCATCTATACATCCATTGAGTTACTGCTTGTCTTCACTGCAGAACAATCATTCTTGGGACGACGAGGTAAGGATTTTTTTCTCCACGTCGTACCCATACTCAGTCAACCTTCTTCATCATAGAGGCAGAGCGTATCTACGCCCAACCAGCAAGACCAACGTACCATCACGTTGTCCCGTACAAGTGCTCCAAAGAGTTTTTTTGAGGCCCTGTTTGTTGGGACCCCTCTTGGAAGAGCCCTTGATAACCTCAAGATGAGCAAAGCAGTCCCAGATGGACTCAAGCTGCAAGAGTGTGAGCGTGGAAGCGGTCGGGTAAAACCACCTATCCCCTACATTCCTGAGAAGGATGACCTACAAGAGGTGGTTGAATCAACTGCCATGATCAAGCTCACTCTACCCACCAAGGTGGAGCTAAGGGTGTCCGTGTGGTCACGTGGTACCCCAGAGAAGTTCCTAGTGCACGTCCAACAAGCGATCGCAGCAATTAAGGCAAAAGGCCTACAAGAGGCCTATGAACGACTTGTTAGGGCTGAGAAGGAGTGCACAGAGAAGCTAGAGGAAGCGGTATTGAGTCGCAACCTTACAGAAGGCGAAGTCAGGGATGACTCTGCCCTCTCCAAGGCTATTGACAAGGCTACTGAAGCCCAAACCAAGGCAAAGAGTGCAGTGGAGCAAGTCACCAACCAGATCTTTCAGCTCTACTCCAACTTCCTCTCGGATGAAGCGAGGCAGCCATGGAGTAAAATCCTGGCGGAGCAGATCGACTGCAGTCCATGGAAGGACTTAAGGGGCAATGTTCACAACACCCCCAGGAGCAAGACATGGGCCTCCTTCATGGAGTGTGTCACGTTCCATCTGCTTACGGTGTTCAGAAATGATGCAGCCAAAGCACAGAGGTATTGCATTAGTAATGGCCTCAAGAAGCCCAGCCGGGTGCCCATCAGGCAGTTTGTGCAGGGCGTCCAGCAGCAAAACGACTACCTAGAACTATTGCCCTGTCTCTACCAGAGCAATCGGGCAACCCCGGCAACCAAGAAGGTAGGGCCCATTGACGATGCCAATCTTGCAGGCCATATCCTTTGTATGTGCCCTGGGACCTGGCAGGCCCAGTACAAGCTAAAGGCCAAAACCGTACCACAGTGCGTTCGTGACCTGCTTGATGACCTCGAGAAGATTGATAAGGCTTTCCCGACAGAGCGTGATCAGTCCGCAAAGAAGGGCAAGTCAAATCCCGGCAAGTCCAACAAGAGGAAAATGGTGTCGTTCAATGAACCTATTCCCAAGAAGGTTCACAAGACGGCAAAGCATTGAGCCTTATGCAAGAAGCATGGGCGCGCACATGCAATTCACAACACGTCCGACTGTCGCAAGTATGAGAAGGATGGTAAACCCAAGAAGGGATTCGGCAAGGGCCAGCATGGAAGCACAGCCCTTGATAAGAAAACCGCTAGTGCATTTGCTCAGCTTTCTGCAAAGGTTGAAAAGCTTGAGAAAGCAAACAAAAGGCTTAAGAAGAGCTCCAAGAAGCGTAAGCGTGATTATGACAGTGACAGCAGTGACTCTGACTCCACCTGATGGGGCGGGTCCAGTAGCACATGGGGGCGCAACTGTAGTCAAAGTATTTTAACAAATAGTACTCAGTTAGACAAATACACTACCCCTTGTCGGAATACAGCTAATGATAGTCTACTGTCAAATTCAAATTTGAATACTGAAATTATGGACGCTAGAAGCGATCCAGAACAACAAAGTCTTAAAAAGACAACATCGGAATCAGTTAACTCCGATCACATACTTTCGCCAACACAAGAAGATCTTGCAGCAAACCAATCAAAGGCACAAGCAAGTAAGAACAATGACGTCACACAAGAGTCCGAACAGACACCTGATGATGCGTCAACCCTACCAGACTTGGAAGGACGTGTCACTGCACTAATGGCAAAGGTGAAGTATGGAGCAATTGAAAGTCTAGCCAGCAGGAAAATCGAACGTCCTGGCAGGCGTTGCACCAGTGACAACACCATTAAGGCACTGCTAGACAGTGGTTCTGATGGTGATCTTTCGTTCCATGAAAAAGGAACACCCATGCATTTTCCATACTTGACTAGACAGGTGCCACTCTTGTGGCATACGTCAAAAGGGATCTTCCTCACTAAAGGGAGGAGCAAGGTCACTTTGAAGTTTTTTGAATACTCAAACAGTAGGGAATACACTGTTACCCCTGACATAGTAGAGTATGATAAAAGAAAGATGACCAAGCTAGTGTATGACCTCATTCTTGGTTGTAAAAACCATGAAAGAGTTAGGAATTGTTCTGGACTTTCGAACAAAACAAATTACAATTGATGAAATCATGTTGCCAATGAGAAACATCAATAGTCTAGCAAGCACCAAGATAGAAAAAGCCTGAGCTGTAAACAACAGCATGGCACAAGAGCACGTGAGCACCAAAAAGGCCACACAAAGGGTAGTCGAAATCCCGGATGCTAACTATGAAAAGGCAGACCTCCAAGCAGTGGTAGATGCCACTGGACCACACCTCAGTCTCCACTACAAGAACAAGTTACTGGAGTTACTCAAGGAATTTTAGGAGCCGTTCCACGGGACACTAGGTGATTGGAGAACAGAGCATGTCCCCTTTGAACTAAAGGAAGGTGCCAAACCATATCATGGCAGGCCATATCCAGTTCCAAACATAAGAAAGGAAACCACAATCAAAGAATTAAACAGATTGTGTGAACTGGGGGTAATGGAGTTTCAGCCCGCGTCAGAATGGGCATCTCCGTCATTCATAATACCCAAATCAGAACAAACTGTGCGCATGATCAGTGATTTTAGGGAAGTCAATAAAAGGCTAGTTAGGAAGCCATTTCCAATACCCAAAATCAGCACAGTTCTGCAAGAGTTAGAAGGATTTACTTTTGCTACAGCCCTAGATTTAAATATGGGTTACTACACCATTAGGTTGGATCCTGACGCATCCAAAATCTGCACCATCATATTTCCCTGGGGAAAGTACTCTTACCTCAGACTATCGATGGGTATTGCAGGTTCACCTGAAATTTTTCAGGCAAATATGTCAGAACTAATGGTAGCCCTTGAATTTGTACGAACGTACCTTGATGACCTACTGTGCATCACAAAAGCTAGCCTGGACAACCACCTACAGAAGCTAAGGCAGGTCCTGAACAGGTTGCAAGATGCGGGTCTAAAGATAAATGCCCGAAAATCAAAATTCTGTGCCACAGAAACAGAGTACTTGGGATATGTGCTCACTACAGATGGTATTAAACCACAACAAAAAGGTACAGGCAATCCTCGCACTAACACCGCCAACTGGAGTCAAAGACCTCCGTAGAATTCTTGGAATGGTCCAATACTACCGAGATCTTTGGGCGAAGCGCAGCGACATGCTTGCCCCACTCACCTCACTGGTAGGAGAGTGTGGTCATACCAAAGTCACCAGAGCCTTGAAGACCAGGGAGGTCGCTTGGCATTGGGATGAGGTACATCAAAAAGCATTTGATGCGGTAAAGGCAGTAATTGCAAAAGACGTTGCCCTGGCCTACCCTGATTACTCTAAAGAGTTTGAAATATACATTGATGCCTCATCAAAACAGATGGGCGCAGTGATCACACAACAGAATGGGCCAATTGCGTTCTTCAGCAGAAAACTCTCTGAGAGACAACAAAAATACAGTGTAACAGAAATAGAACTATTAGCCATAGTAGAAACTTTAAAAGAGTTCAAAAGCATGCTTTGGGGGCAAAAGATAAAGGTCTACACTGACCATAAAAATCTTATCCAAGATGCCCTTGGCCTCACCTCAGACAGAGTATACCGGTGGAGGTTACTTCTAGAGGAATATTGCCCGGAAATAATCCACATCAAAGGCATCCACAATACTGTAGCTGATGCAATCTCTCGCCTGGACTACAGCCCTGTCCACAATCAGAGGGACACCTGGATAACTTTCACACAGTGTTGGTGCCACTATGCATCCCACACCACATCACAGCAGCCAGCAATACACCAAGACTCCATGAACTTAGTGTTTGTGAATCGCAGTGAAGAGGAGGTAATTTATCCTCTCACAGTCAATGAGATTGCAGAGGCTCAGCTCTCTGACCCCAGCATTCAAAAATTGGCTAGTGATAAAAAGTACACCATGCGCTTGGTGGAAAACACACAGGTGCTGTGTAAAGGCACAGCCATGGTCCTTCCTACAGGTCTCCGTCATAGAGCCATAAGTTGGTACCACCATTACCTTCAACACCCCGGAGCAACTTGTCTTGAGGAGATGCTTCGGGCTGCGATGTACTGGACAGGTATGAGACCTACCGTCCGAAAATATGTCAAAAACTGTCACAAATGCCAAGTCAATAAACGACACAAACACAAGTATGGCAAGTGACCTACCAAACCGGTGATACGAAATCCTTGGGAGGCACTTTGTGTGGATCTCATTGAACCATACACTCTCAAAGGGAAAGATAAGACAGAAATTGACTTTATGTGTCTGACTATGATAGACCCAGCAACTAGTTGGCTCGAAATAGTAGAACTGCCGGTGGTAGACAAACCTACCATTCCCACGGGTACACGGGGGCGCAAGGGCATCTTAGCACATAATACACCAAAGGTACCATATTTTGAGAAATCCTCAGCCACAATTAGTACCTTGGTGAATAAGACCTGGTTCAGTCGGTACCCACGTTGTCAACATGTAATATATGACAATGGAAGCGATTTTAAACTTCACTTCGAAGCCTTATGTGACACATATGGCATAAAGCGTAAGCCGACCAGTGTCAAGAACCCGCAAGCGAATGCAATACTGGAGCAAGTGCATCAAGTCATCATGGTGATGCTCCGCACTGCTGAAATCGATATGGCCGACTCAGTAGATGCCAGTGACATTGTCACATTCCTAACTAATGTGGCATGGGCCATTCGCTCTACCTACCATACATTGCTTAAAGCCTCTCCAGGAGCAGCAATTTTTGGTCAGGACATGCTGTTCGACATTCCCTTCCTAGCTGACTGGAACAAAATAGGAGACTACAGGCAACACCAGACTGATCTCAATACCGAGCGTGAAAACAGAACATGCAAGGACTGGGATTACAAGGTCGGTGAAAAAGTACTGCTACGGAAAGACGGTATCCTCCACAAGTCAGAAAGCCGCTTTGAACGTGATCCTTGGACTATCACATCAGTTGATACAAATGGCACAATTAGGGTTCAACGCGGAACAAAATCAGAACAATTAAACATTAGGAGAGTAACAGCTTACTTTAAAAGTTAAAAACATGCTAAACTATCTGTCTCCCTCTCCACCTAAGTCTTACGCTTAACGTAGTCACTTCATCTCCCCTCACGGTTTTTCCTCCCATGAGGTTTTTTCCAATCACCCTAATTTACCATTTGTGGGGGCGAGTGACATAGGCCACGGATCACACTGGCCTTCAACATGCGATCTGGCCTGGGAATCAAACCCAGAACCAAATAGAAATATCATACTGTTTGGTCCGGGGTTCGAACCCTGGACCAATATTATTAACAGGATCATGTAAACATCATGATCCACTAAATAACATGACCACCGCCATGTGGAACTTGTCCAACAGATGACGGACGACGGCCAGACCGATCGAACCACGGACGGCGGGCAGACCGTTCAAAAAATAATTTGATTGCTCAACTTGAACAGATCTGAAAGATTTGACTGTTCAAGTTAAACAGATCTGATCGCACCACATTAAGATCCTGGCAGCATACCAGGATCATGTAAAATTCCACAAAGGAATTAATGCCAGCTCAGTGGTGCTCTGTAGAACCTCTGTAGACACAATACTACAGAGGCGCAATTATCATGTAAATTACATGATAAACCCATGATAATTGATGATCATCAATTGACATAGGCCAATTATCTACCTTAACTGGTAAGTCCAAAGAGGTTCCAGGTGGAACCTCCAATGGTCCTCTTCCCTTTGTGTAACACAAAGGAAGTACAATAGTCATAAGATATTGTTTCTGAGAAACAATATTCAAAAGACAATTTCTTTCTTGAGAAACACCCATATACATTCTAGGTGTTTCTTAGACAAAATATCCAAGAGAGGATTTCTTTCTCAGAAACCTTCTCATGGGACAGTTCCTGTTGGCAGTTGAGAGAAAAGGAGCAGTCATGGAACTGCCCTAAAATCACCTCCAATCTCTAACAGGATCACCTGTGCTTGGTGATGCATGGATTACCTAGTATACCATGCAATACCTATTTCAGTAGTGTAACTCTCATAAATAAAAATCAGTTCCCAACAACTTGTATCTATCCGTTACTACATAGTACAAACTACATTAAAACGGCTTAGGTCACTATCAATTGATAGCCTTCGTGCAATCAGATCGGATCGTCTGTCCGTCGTTCCACCATCTATCATCCATCAGCTGTTGTCAGTGGTTGACCATGGTAGGTTCGTCTGTCCGTCGTCCCTCGTTGCTCGAAGCCGTACAAAACACTTGGTGTGTTACACGTGGCGCAACTTGTGCTGCCTGACCCCAAGAGTAGCAATATTGCCACAGCTGAGCCCCGAGTCACGTACTCAGCCAGTTGAAGTGAGTTTACTCACAGGCCGGCGCGTGTTTTTTTAAACACGTAGCCAAGAACAAAATCCCTGAATGTCAGTGAGGACTAGATCCCACTTGACACGGGTATACTCCGCTTTTGTTAGCAGAGCAAGCATTTAGCACATAGTGCACTTGCCGTAAAAAAAGACCACTTGTGACGTATCATACGCACTTGTGGCACGAATGCTTATGTGCCTATTAGGTAGTAACAGCCCCTCATCAAAAAGGAGGAGGCAATAAACATAAATGCCTCGGGTTTATTTTTTTCCCGAAAGAGCAGTATGTATATAGTCTATTCATAGACCTAAAAACACGATTAGACTTAAAATTAGTCCGTACCCGTGATCACATGCAGATGCAGTGACACCACGGAGTACTAAGTACTTATAGCCTTAGGGCAGTACAAAAAAAAAAATCTTCTCGGGCATAAAATGACCCTATGAAGAATCGTATGGCCTCTAAGGCCTAAAAAGCTTGCTCGTGACCCCCGAGAGGTTTCGGTCACTTGAAAGACTCGCGATTCCCCTGGAAGTTCGCGGTTCTCAGGTTTCCAATGTGTAGGACACATCCTAAAGGGAAAATGAACGCGCGCAGGACGTAGTCCCACGATCGCGGATCAGCCCCATTCACATGGGAGCGCGTCACGGCACAGCCCATTTCACAAAACGTATCGCGACACAGCCCTCGCGATCACGATCTGAAAAAAACGACCACAAATCATGAGTCCTAGACTCGCTGGGCTCAGCCCACGTGCGCGATGGACCAGCCTAGGAGAGAACTTTGTTCTACTCCGCATATGGGCATAGGAGCGCAATATATTGCCGCATCCCGGTCAAAACGTCAGAGTGACGCGGAGTATTGTCTCCAAGTCCCAGCACGCATTGGGGCGCAAGATGGACCCATAAACCGACTACGTGTCGTGCCCCAGAAACACTCTGAGCAAAATTCTCGCGAATTTCCGATTTGCGCAAGAATGCTGCATGCTTTTTGCGGTTTTGTCAGGAAACACGCAACTTGTTGATTTATTACTAAAATCCAAGCAAAAAAAGTGAGAAAAGTCCACAAAAGTGAGAATTCTTCTCTTGTGGTATTCCTTTCATGCATATAAGCTACCGAGCTTGGCAAAAAAAGGAAAGAAAGCTAGTTGGCTTATGAATAGCCAAATGCACAACCTCTGGTCCGAGGAAAATAGAATTTAGAGCCCGAAAACATAAATTCGGAATTATTTAATTTTAAATTAAAGAGCTCGTTAGATAAAAATCTTGATCAAAATTCTACTGTCATGTTAATATAACCTGATATTCAAATACCTTGCTACATGTAAAAATAAAACAAAAATGCCAAGAAATCTTCAGGCATCATGAATTGTTTTCTCAAGAAGACGAACTCTTCTCACACGTAGAGAAATGTACACATGTGCCATGCTGCACTATTAACAAGCAATGGTATATAAAAAAGCAACTGGAAATCAAACCATGTTGGGATTCGAACCCCTGACAAGGTGTTGCTACAGTAACAGTGAAAGCAAGAAGGACATAGATCCAAGCTTCCCCCATGTTCCAAAACTAGGAACATCCATATGTTTTCCTTACCCAGCTAGGCAGGTGTCAAGCTCTTGGCGCACGCAGGATGGGTTCTTCCTACTCAAAAGGAAGGGCAAAGTCACACGATGTTTTTTATTGCGCAAGCATTAAATTCCTGTCAAAACACACTTTTCTGAGTACATGTTACCCAGAGTGACTAAGCCAGCATATGACTTCAGTCTTTGACAAATGCAATAACTGAGCTTGAATTGTTCTAGATTTTCAAACAAATAACAACATAAAATATGTTAAGATCAATTTTACCTTGCCAGTGATAATTGATGCAAAGTCTGCAAAAATCTGTGAACCAGAGTTGAAACAAAACCTGGACACAACATACCATGCACATAGCTAACCACTTAAGTGCAGGACTCTTCTTGAGCAAAAATACTCATGATCACAGAGCTAACCACTCCTGTGAAAAAC
Organism: Cyclotella cryptica; assembly: GCA_013187285.1. Classification (NCBI taxonomy): domain Eukaryota; phylum Bacillariophyta; class Thalassiosirophyceae; order Thalassiosirales; family Thalassiosiraceae; genus Cyclotella; species Cyclotella cryptica. The sequence goes on along the minus strand of JABMIG010000148.1, from coordinate 208,416 downwards.
TCCTCTGGGGGTTGAGTAAAATAGCAGACCTTCCAAGCTGTGTCAAAATAAAAGAAAAAGACACACACTTACACTACAAACTCAATTTCATACACGTTACTGATGTTTCTCATGACAAGAGAAACTGTTTGATGAAGTTCAGTGTGTTGGAAGAACGTGCCTGTTTACCTCTACTTTTTGAACGAGGTAGGTTTACAGCCTATAAAGACAGAGCACAACCAGTCCACAAGTCAAGTAAAAACAACGAGGACAATTTACCTTGGCGACTGGAGGGTTTCATTGACAGCCGTCGTCAGAACTGGCTGTACAAGAACAGAACACCCAAACAAACATAAATTACTGTAAATCAAAAAGTGATTCTTAAAATAAGTGAAAATAGACAAAAATAGTTAGGAAAACTGTCTAAACTCAAAAGAATCCTTACAGTACTGTAGATGTTGCTATGTTCAACTCTGCAATCACCATAAGACTGCATGAAAAGTCAACAAATCATAGACTAGATACTGACGCATCGAGAACCCAATTCGTGCCTAGAAAAACTGAAGAAGGTTATACCTACTCAGAGCTAGCAATAACAATCATGGGTTTTCCATGTGCCTCACAAGCACATTCAATGGAGTCAATGATGGCCATACTGTTCACAATAGAACTCATTTGGAGTAATATGATATTCTCCAAAGGCTAGCTTGAGAGACCACCTTAAACAAGGTTAGGATGGACTTACCAAGCAGCGAGTAAGGGTTTGCATGACAAACCAATACACAACATCTCTGCACAAAGACAACACGGGCTTAATAATAGACCCAAAGTCTTCGCATGGCAACAGCACCATCTTACAAGCAGATGAAAACTCACTAAAACATTCGCCCATACAGGGAACTCACATGCTACTGGGTGGTCCAGTACAAGGGAGAACCTTGGGTAAGACAATATGATTGTCTCACCTCACTCACAACTGGAATTGTAGAGGAGGAGGTACACTGTACACAAAAAAGAGACACATTAATGTTAGACATTTGTTACCACAACAAGTCTAGAGCAACACCAACTCAGGTAGGGTATGCTCGCATTCTAGTACAGCTTGCTGAACTTAGAGTGCATAAACACAGAATAAGAGAAAATGAATCCTTGACCATGATTAACATCATTGGATTCAACACTGTGTCTTACTAGATTATGGTCTCACTGAGACTCAATGACTAGTACTAGGTTCTCTTGTGAGAACTTCTGATGGTTTACCTTCAGAATTATCCATGGAGAACACACATGGCGTCCATAAGGAAGGACTCTTAGAGTCACCGAAACACGTGGGTCTTTTTGCTAAAGACAACGGGATGACCATAGGTAGTGCACATATGTGTTGCACAACAAACCATAAAATAAGCCTCATGATCATATGAGCACAACAACACAAAGGATCCACAACCTTTGTTCTTGTAAAACCACAGCACATAGAATTGTGAGGATCCCTAGTTAAACAGGAATATCATCTCACACAAAAGGATAAGTCAAACATGAACATCTCTACTGAGAGACATGTAGCACCTTGTTGGCATGCAATGCAAAACAAATGCAACACAAGCAGCCGTACACAGAAATGCAGTAGCGCTTCACTAGCTTAGACAAATCCAAAGAGAAACGCAACTATTACGTTGTCAACATATCATGGAAAGTTCACTTCTCCATGATGCTCGCTGTGAAGTCACAATATGGTTCCATAAACCATAAGATTATAGTCAACAACTGTCCTACAAAATATAAAAATTGGTACACACGTGCACATTTAAATATGTTGCAATGTCATTACCACCAACAAAAGAGTTATACATGTACAGACCTCCCTCGAGGATCCTTGCTACAAAATACAAAAGGATATCATAAACACTGAATCCGTACTCTTCATGGTACAAAAAGACATAGACGTTGACGCTTGGACCTTCCAATGATTATAGTCAATACATTATGTATGACTTAACATTGTTCACTTGCCGATAGCTGACCCTTTGGGCAACTATTCCCATGGATACATAGGGGTGGTGACAGAGCAAATTGAAAAACAATATACCAACACAAAGGATTGCAGAAGATAACAAACAGAATATCTGTACTATCAGCACCTTCGTACCTAGACCTGGTTCAATATCCACATTGTACACACATCGTGACAATTAAGGTGCAGTTTCAACACTCCACTTTCGGACCATATGCATTACATTTGGCTTCCCAGTGTAAGTCAACCAGAGTCTTCAAATATCAAAACCCAAAAAGTGAATTACTATCTAGAGTTCAACATCAACCAAATCATGGAGATGCTTGGCCTGCTGTACCAATCATGGTCTTGTCAGCAGCTTCTAGTGGCACAATGTTTACCTAAACAAACACTGAGATGCCATTCACTCATACCTACTACGCAGTGCCTATCGCCTAAATGTAGTGTAGCAATCATAAGATGGAATTGTTGTTCGGCATTCCACTTTTGCACACACAGACATAATCAATAGGAGACACCAGGCAACACCAAACCGACCCAAAATTATCCTCATGAATTTATGGTCATATGGTCCGTGGAAAGCAATGCTTTAGTAAACAAAGGTCTTTTACCCCGCACAAATATTCAGTCGGTATACCAGTGATAATTGGACTATCACAGACAGTATACGATAAGACAATCAGGGTTACACGCGGGAGTAAGTCAGAATATAAGTTTGACTTAGGAGAGTACAATCAAACCAGCTTTATCATAGGCCATGACAAATCTCCCTCTCCACATGAACTTACACTTCATATACTACATAAAATAATATGTAGGTACAAATTGTCACAGGCAGCTTGCACATTTTTAACCTCAAACGGTTTTTCTGCAAGTCTGGCTCATATTCGGATTTTTTCCTCACCGAGGTTTTATTTTCCGCAAGCCACGCTAATTCTCCAATCGTGGGGGCGAGTGACATAGGCCAATTATCTACCTTAACTGGTAAGTCCAAAGAGGTTCCAGGTGGAACCTCCAATGGTCCTCTTCCCTTTGTGTAACACAAAGGAAGTACAATAGTCATAAGATATTGTTTCTGAGAAACAATATTCAAAAGACAATTTCTTTCTTGAGAAACACCCATATACATTCTAGGTGTTTCTTAGACAAAATATCCAAGAGAGGATTTCTTTCTCAGAAACCTTCTCATGGGACAGTTCCTGTTGGCAGTTGAGAGAAAAGGAGCAGTCATGGAACTGCCCTAAAATCACCTCCAATCTCTAACAGGATCACCTGTGCTTGGTGATGCATGGATTACCTAGTATACCATGCAATACCTATTTCAGTAGTGTAACTCTCATAAATAAAAATCAGTTCCCAACAACTTGTATCTATCCGTTACTACATAGTACAAACTACATTAAAACGGCTTAGGTCATCAATTATCATTTTTTGAGTAGATTTTAAGCTCATAATTTCAATTCATCAATTGCCAACACATCCTACCATTTTATTTCTACATTAATATTTTCACATCCAACTGGCTTAGGTCAAAGTTTCCTCCAGGGATTAAAAAATATAAACCCATTTTACTCCAATTTTCGTATGAACTGCACCTCTGTAGATGATATTTTATTTCATTGCTTAAACTGATCACTATGATAAGCTTCAGCCTATAAGTTTGATGACCTTCCATTTTTGTTCATGATTTGAAAAGTCGTAGTCTCCATTTTGTAAGTGTATGATCATGAATGATTCCTCAACGTCACTGTATGGACCTTGTCTTCAAATATGCTAGAAAATTACAGCTATACTTCTTTCACTACATTGTCTAGCAGCAAATAGTGCTAACAAGCTCTAGCTTCTGGAACTATATTGCAGTGTCTTGTCCACTGATACCTGTCACATATAATGTACATTAGAACACATATTCATAGTATGATATATGTAGTGGGAGACTGAAAGAACTTGCTCCTTTTCGTTGCAGTAGAAACTTACTTTATTCTACATAAAGTGAATTTTCTTCACACTTTTGAAAACAGTTGGGATATGAATTCATAAATTCAAGAGCCAAAAAGTTGCTCCCTATTTTAAGTTATGTCAAGGGTCCTGTTGCTGTCATAGCGAAAAGATTCTCTGTCTAAAAGAACTTTGTTGAGCTCATCTTTGTGTTATGTTGGTGGTTTTGTGTCCAATCCTTTAATGTCATCTATGTTTCAGCCTCTATGTCTGCTGCCTGTGGCCACGTCTATACAACAAACATATCTTTCTTGTAGTCGCCATTGTGTAGAAGTATGTCATAGTGAAACAATCTCTGCATCTATAAGAACTGCAAAAAACCCTTTGCGATGTGTACATGAGACTGGTGGTATGGTATATTAGTTAGATGAGAACTATGATGTGCATTGAACTGTGGCATTATACCATTGCTGACGGCTAAAACACTATATACTGTAAAATGTACATCAAAAAGAGAGAATCAAATTGGACAGTCCTGGATTGTTGGATTCATTATATTATACTCTATGGTGTTTATGAGACATATGTATTGTTTCGTACTATTATATCACGCGGTAGTTACTTTTACATGTATTGTACTGTATAGTACCCGTTAAAATTCATGGATCGTCATTATCTCCATTGATCGTCATTACCAGCGATCGTAAGAATTCCTACGTTATTTTTGCCTAATTCTACGGAGATTCGTCATATTTCAAAATGTCAGTTATGACTACGTACGTATCACTAACAACTATACAATACCGTACCTAGCTATCGTAGGGTATCGTATGGTAAGCGGTCACACACAATACACACAGAAATAGTAAGGACATCACACACAGCACGCATGAAATGTATTGTGAGACGTGAGGGTGCTGTGACCAGTGTTATCATAGTTCTGCGTGTGGATCGACGCAATGCCGGCCATTTTGAACATGAAAAAATAACTGACGTTTTTTTCTACGTGTCAATCATACCAATTTCTACGAGGGTCCATGGAACATCATTATGTCAAAAATGCTGTCTGGGAGATCTATTCTGACGGTGCTTTCCGGATGGATGAATGTTCTGTAGAGCTAGACTTAAGCTCTTCAGAACATCCCTCAGGGGTCTGCAATGTCACAGAGGTCCTAGTTCCATGTTGTCGCATCACTACACTGGGTCAAAGTTAGGCAAGATAACTGACAAAGTAATACCGATCCATGAATTTTGACTGGTACCATAGCAGAAATATCATAAAACATTTTTAAGATATTGACATCATCTTCTTCGAAAGTGCAAAATAACCATGCTTTTGTCACAGCGCGCAAAAAATTGGATTCGCCAATATCATAAAAAGTTTTTATGATGATATTGAAGGCTGTTTAACATGATCCCATCAAGCATTGGTCAAGTGGCTGGTGGACCAAAAACTGCACTGAGCTATTGCCACTTATCCACCAACATTAAAATGGGTGTGAACCATTTATGGTATGCTTGTATGGAAGCATACCAATTTTCTACAAGGACAAACTACACATTTTTGATCCATTTTCTTTGTCAGACTTTAACTTGTGAATGATAAGAACACCATTAGAAATTGAAAGTTTTTAAAATATGTTGATCATTATGACAATGTCTGAATTTTCTAGGAGTTAGAAATTGCTGTGAACCATTGGGTGGACTTTAAACCACAAATGGCTAGTCTGTCTGTAGTCTACTTCGAACAACTTCTAAAAATCGTGCATGAGTGCTTGATCATGTGTCATCATGATATGTTAACCCACAATTTTCAACACTTTTGCTATCTGACATCAGTCTCAGCATAGATGACAAACCACTTTATATGTTTTGGACTTTGAACCATTTTCTCCATTAAGATGTGTAACGACAGCTACTATGAGGTACCCAAAAACCTGAGGGAGCTGGACTTGAGCTCTCAAGAGGGTCCCAAATCATTTTTAAATCTTGGCCTGGTCTCAGGGGTTCATATTGAGGTCACAACAGTGGCCAAATATATCTGACATTTAGTGGTTTATAGTGAATTCAAACTTGTCTGCTGCAATACCATATACCATGATCTGTCATAACACACTTTTGCTACAAGTCAGAATGAGTTTGGTCAATTGACTGGACTATGAACCACCAAGGCTACAACATACTATTCCTACGTAATCTTGTACATGTTTTGACTAAAAATTACTTAGACGCTTTGCCATTCCTTTTAGGTAATTCCTGTTTTTCTCAGAAGGTTACCTTTGCTTTTTATATCATTTTTGGGGTCTGACAAAATTATTCGTACTCCATCTCGTAAATTTGTTTTTACCTTGCATGAGGGAAACTAACTTGACTCAGATTATGAGAACCACATAATGTATCTTTTAGAAATAGCCAAACATATTGTGGATCTTATAATCCTGTTTTTACACTAGTAGAATGCTGGTGGTATGCTTCAGTGCAAAGCTTGCGGGTTGGTAGTACAAGTTAGAATTCACATCAAAACATTGGGAGGACTTGAACCAAAACAACATGACTTACTATTCCCACATACAATGCATGCATTGTCACTAAAAATTGCTTGGAGACAAGGTGTCAGATTGTCTGTCCATAGTCTTGTCTGAATGACATTAAAAAGGTTCATGGGTTCACAATCATGTGTCATCATGATATGTTGTCCCACAATTTTCAACACGTTTGCTCTCGCATCGATGTCGACGTAGACAACATACCAGGCTCTATGTGTTTTACTTTGAACCCGTATCTCATTTTGGAAGTGCAATGGAGGTGAATTTGAGGTGATGATTTTGTCAACCTGAAGACTTGTGGAGCTGGACTTAAGCTCTCAAGATAGTCCAACGGATTTTCAATCTTGGCCTCGTGTCAGTGGGTGTATATTGAGGTCACAACAGTGGCTTGTACTGCACCCATGACATCATTTTTGTCCAGCACGTGGGTGACAGACAGAGCAATGTGGCTCTTTCAGCATTTAGTCATCTTACATGTCATACAGTCACACAGTTGGGTACCATCAGTCAGCAACACTACCTTCTTTCTAATTTTAGACTGTATGCTTCCTCTGTTTTAATGAATGCGACTAAGGCAATCAAAAAGGTTCCCCAACATAATATCCAATCCACAGGGTGCAGCTGAGGATAGTTTTTTGCTGTTCTGGCATGCTGCAAAATATTCCTTCTGCCCCTGATGGGTGTAATGTATACCAACCAAAAAAAAGAATCACTAAATTTTGCATGAATTTGACCCATGAAAAAGTCAAGGAATCTTGTATGCCAGTGCCACTCCAGAGTTGTCTTGGTCTGACAGCCACACAATCCAAACACGAAGAGAAAAAAATATCTCTGTGGAAGCACCATTTCGCCACCGAATTTCTCGTTCACATTTAAGGTAAATAGGAATAAATATAACAATTGCAAACACAATAATGCGTACATTCCGTTAATTGAATGGTATGATGTCTGTATGATGTGGTTTTATCTCTCTCCGCCCTCTCTAGAGAGGAGAGAGAGAATAGTGGTGGTGGCAGGTGATGGCCATAAGGCCATCCCTGCAGGCAGATGAATTTCACCACATTTTTGACCACCCACCCCTCCGTCTTTGTCTGACCGTCGCCCCGGTGGGTACCCTCATCTGCAGGCAGAAAAAGAAACGAACGTGTCCGTGCACCCCATTTTGGTTCAGTTCCACGTTATATAATCGTGAACTTGACAGCTGTTAATACGTCATGACCACTTTAAGACAAGAATGGTGTGGTAGGTATGTGTGTAGTATATACGAGGTGCAGTACCGAACACGTACAAACCGAGAAATAAAAACCAGAAACAAGCGAATTTGTGACGTCAACATCTCTAATGAAAGGGGGTGGGTATTTCGGGGTGGTCAAAAAATGTTTTCTGCAGCACTGGCGACCGAGATGCAGAAAATATTTTTCGACCACCCCCAAAAATCCATACTCATAACCCATTAGGGTGGTTTTTTTTTACGTGGGTGGATAAAAAATTCTGCCTGCAGGGATACCCTAAGATAATTCTCATGGTGAAGTCGCACCAACCATTCAACCATTAACCCACCCCCTTTCCTTCATCCATCACGGCTGATGTTGCATGATATAATGTCGTTCATGTCAAGCGATCACCAAAGCATCTGGTGCCGATTAATAAGTTGATGACATGGTAAATACCTTTTGTTGGATCGATTGTTGAAATGTCTGTCTATTTCCGTACCACACCGTCAATGATTGCCAAATAGCACTGGGTTCGGACTATCTAAGGAATGGTCGACAAGGCGCACGTTGCATGTAGCCTCTTAAACAGCAATGAGACATTTGAGTAGGGATCGTTTGTTTGAGTTTTTTGATTCGCTGCGGGGTATTTTGATGTATTTTTACTCCGTTCCCTTGTGGGCGTGGACATTGAGCAATGATGATTTCCAACAATTGAGTATAGGAAGTGCCGTCTGAAACTCGCTCCGCATTCCCATAATCTCTTTCGAATTGAATGCATCACGGTCTTTCTGGTCATTTCTTCCTTTGCAAAAGGCATGGGCGGATGGCGAAAACAGGGATACAATAAACGTGTTTGAATTCATTTTTGTTAGGGATTTATGTACTCATGTCTGCGGAGTGGGATGCTTGACTTTGAGATCAACATGGCCTGAGGTCATGCCATCTTGAGGTTGGGGATATGAGTTATTCTTTCTGGAGCCTATCTGAGTTCAATGAAAATGACTTAGCGTAGTTTCATTTTTTGTTTTGTCCGATCTTCTTTGTTTCTTAACCATCTGAATTTTCTTTTGATTCGGAATGCAGCCGAGGTAATTCTACACAATCGAGTATACAAGCACTCTACATTGCATCAAATGCACACCATGTCTCCTTCTATTTCGGTTCTGCTCTTCGCTGGGACTGTTGCAGTGGTCAGGAGTATTATGAGGAAGCAAGACGCCAACGAACCCAATTCAAATGAATTACAAGCCGATGCTCACGCGGCACTGTCACTCGTATCTCCAGAACAAACTCTTCATCTTGTCAGAAATAGAAGATCGATATTCACAAAGCAGTTCACTGGTGAAACTGTACCAAAATAAGTGATTGAGGATATGTTAGAAGCCGCGAAATGGGCGCCCAATCATCACATCACAGAGCCGTGGAGGTTTTATGTTTACGAATCCAGACGTGGGAGAGAGAGTGTGGGGATTTTGTTGCAAGAACTGTACAAGAACTCTTGCGCTCCCGTCGAAGATGATGGATCATCGAAGAAGAAACACTTTTCGCAGGCCAAGTATGACAAGAAGCTGAAAGGAGCGATGCTTGCTTCCCACATCATGGCCATTTGCGTCAAAACAGACACGAAGAATCCCATTGTGGAGGAAGTATGCAGTGTGGCAATGGCAGTTCAGAATATGCATCTTGTGGCTACATCACATGGTGTTGGTGCCTACTGGAGCAGTGGTGGAATCCACCTAGGGAGGGGCAATGTTTCATCTCATCTAGGGTTCGTTAATCCAAAAGAGTTGACTGAGTTTTTAGACTCTGGGGATGACGAGCCAGTGATCTGTCTTGGTTGGTTGTACATAGGAGATTACTACGGATCATCGAGGGCACATAGTAAGGTATGGCCATTAGGTAGAAGAGGAGATATCAGAGACAAAGTGGTATGGCGATGAAATATCACACTGGAATACGACTTAGGTCACTGTAGCTTTTGCATTTTGCAAGCGGTGATGAACCAACCATAATTCTTATCCAATTAGAAATGCAGAAATTAACGAGAACGCATCACGATCTCCATTTCTCAATACCTGTCCTACTTCGATATCAGTAGACAAGATACGTCATTACGAGACCAATGGTCTCTCCTTCTCTGCCATAGGTGCACCATTGTATGATCACACCGGGCTTTACTTTCCAATACATTCCAGAACATCTCTGATACTTGCATTGTCACCTACCTTTTCATCAAAATGTTCGAACAGTAATACATCACCTCGAACTACAAACGTCCCGCCTTGTCTCAGAGTGTCTTTCATGTCCTTAGGAGCTAGCTTCTGTACACCAATATTATCAGCAGCCTTCTTGTATGCTTCACCAAGTGTTTTCAGGGATGCTTCGTTATTTCGTTCCATCATTGCCGACACTGCCGGCGGATTCCACATTATTTTCATACCCTGCTTTAGGTTTGGCACATCACCAGCGACCCCACCTTCATCGCTGAAGCAAATTGATGGATCGATGTTCAGCTGTGATGCAAATTCAGCCGCTGCTTGTGCACTACCACACCAACAAAGAACATTTTATCTGTAGCTGGGAGGATTTCATCTCGTAGGACAGACGCATGCTCCCAGCATAGGAATCATCCGAAATGACGAAGAAAGGCGACTACTGCTGTTTCGTCTGCGATACCAAATGGTGTGGAGGAATGCCATTGATCAGGGAGAATGACTGGGGATGAGTTGCTTGCATGGATGAGTGGTGTGTTGCGAAGCCCATGTAGGATTTTGCTAGTACGGTGAGTGATAATGCCACCAAAGGCCATTGCGGCATCAAAGAAACAGCTAGCAGCCAAGATTAAGGAAGGGACAATCTTCATGTTTTGCTTTCTGCTTCTTCGTTGGTACCATTATTATGCTGCCATCGCCTGCATTCACTCAACCGCCACCACCACCACTACTGCCACCACCGCCTGCATTCATTTGGTCCCTGCCGTCCAATACGACCTCCCTGAAAAACATCATGGCAGATGAGAACTCCGAGGTGTCTCCTCTACCATCCCTGGAGGCACGCCTCGACACACCCTCCATACAACAAGCTCTTCCAGCTTTGATTGACCATGTCTGGAAGCACCCCCTTATGCTGATAGTTCACGTGCCTGGCATCCCAGGCACAACGAAACAATCGACAATCAACATGTTGGAAATGTCTGCCCCCCGGCTGCACTCAGCTGTGTAACAGTAAGAATGCAACAAAGGCTCTTGCTCATAGCTCACGGGATCGTTTGTATTGTGTCGCACAACAATTAAAGCCCTGTCGTGGCATTGCCTCCCAAGCCGAGATTGATCTTTTTGGTGCTCTCCTGATGAAGAAGCAGAACAAGAATCAGACGGCAAAGCGTGGCTCTGACCTTGTGGCGGACAATATCCTGGCATCACAATCAGTATCTGAAGGTTGGGCTACGAAGAAGGCCAAGACAAGCTCCGGATTTGCTTTGATGAACTCATCCCTGAGTGTGGCATTGAGAGAGCTCACTACTCCTGCTTTGGCTGGTTGAGTTCAGCGTCAACTTGATGTTGTATCCGCCTTTTCCAATACCTCAATCCTAGCCTCTAACAGTGCCAACCTTGACTCTGCAATTGCAAACATGGTGTATTTAAAGGCTCTCCCATTCTCATTTGGAGAGTGTCCATATTTTCAACGTGTGCTTGATATTTCAAGGTTTTTGCCAATGGGATACAAGACACCAAAGAGAATGACTCTTGCCGGAGACATGCTCAACCTGTCTTACAAGGTAGAGCTTGAACATGGATTTGCAGAGCTGATGGTCGATGCAGATGTCTTTGGTGTGGCTGTTTTTGGAGATGCCGTGACAATACATAAGTGCCCATTTGTCAATTTGTTTGCTTCATCATTCACGTGCCTGCAATGCTTGTTGACATTGTTGACTGTACCAGCAGATTATTGCAGGGTCAAAAGAAAGATGGTACATTTATTTCAAACTTGTTTCTTCTTGAAGGAGAGGACTGACATTGTGTTCTTTGATGGTGGATCTAATTTTCAGTTGGCGGGGTGCACCATGCAGGCAGTGTATCCAAGGATTACAGTAGTTCACGGGCTGGAACTTGTACTGTCCCTTATCTTTGAAGACATTGCAAAGATTGAAGTAGTGAAAGTGAGTTTGTTGTGTGCTGCCTTTGTTATTTGCCCCTGAGTGTACTCACCACTTTGTCCAGTTGTTGACACTACAAGTGAAGAGATTGTATCGGTGTTTTGGGTCTGGATCCAACCATAAACCCTACGTCTTTTTCATTGGTCACTCAAAGCAATTTAACAAAGGTTGAGCAGTTGGGTTACTGCGAACCACAGAGACAAGATTTGCAAGTTTCTTGTACTCCATGAATCATGCTCTTTGCTGTCGCGGCACCTTGGAAGCAACTGTTCACTCGGTGGCCTCAAGAGACAGAAGCCATTCATAGATCGTGCGGCAGAGGATGTGAAGGATGAAATGTTTTGGAAACGCATATTCGTTCTCTTATGTGCACTTTATCCTCTTCTCAAATTACTTAGGATGGCCGATTTGAACAAACCCAAAATGGATAAAGTGTTCTTTTACTTAAATTTGACCCGAGAGCACCTGGTCAGGAGTCGGGATGACTTGTGCCGTGAAGACCTCTTTCCATCCTCCTACCAAATCACTTAAAAAGTTGAAGCCAATGCAAGCTACGAAGATGATTAGGATGGTGCTGACGAGAGCAGTGATGAGTCGCATGATGGGGCTGACTTCAGGGTAGAGAAAGAAGAGCACGATGTTTACACGGTGGATGATGAGTGGGGTACTCTCATTACTGAAGAATCAAAGGGTATATTTACGCCCAATAAGGGATGCGATTGCCAAAAGGTCCCCAAAAATTCTGCATGACTTTGCTTGCACTGCTTACGTTTGTTCTGTCCGTCCCGACATTGTTCAGGCTGCTAAGAGGAGGCTCAAAGGAAATGGTGCTGTTTGCAACAAGATTGAGAATTGTGTTAGAAGGCTTCTCTGTCACGACATGGATGGAAGTGTCGATGGTACTATTGACATCAAAGCAGATCAATTCTGGGACAAATTGAAGCATTTCCAAAACCGGTGAATCAATGAACAATTATTGTTATCGTACATTATATTTGGTTTGCAAACTCACATCTCATACCCAATTCTCATTTCAGTACGGGCATGTTTAATCCGCAGACCTGGTTCAACTCACCTGATTGCATTGCAGGAAACTCTGCCAAGTGGCATGATAAGTATTCTCGCCATCACGCTCCAGTCTTTGGCTACATCACCTGTCGAGTGACTTCCAAGATCACTGGGAGTGGAAGGGCAGAACGTGAATGGGCAGACACGAAGTTGATCAAGACAGGCAAGCATTCACCCCTGAGGTCTGACAAGGTTCTCAAGCAATGCACACTGTACACAGCCTCAAACATTTGTTGAGCCCGGATCACGAGGGCAGAGCATGAAAAGTCTGGTTGCTTGAGTAAAGATGCCTGTTGGGGAGATGAGGATGAACAGTTTGAATTGGGGCTTCTTAGGTGGGGTGTTGATGTGGAGGAGCTCAAGAAGCCGGTGGGTCCACGAAGACTCTTCAAGTGTTGGATCAAGGATTGAGAGAATGTGATGGACAATGGGTCGGTGATGAGGACTAGACTACTCACCAAATATGGCGGGATGGTGTTTGATGATATCAACACAGATCCAGTTGTTCGCATGAGAGTATCCTCTACTAAAATGAGGTGGATAAGGAGGGAAAGATGGCATGCAATGGCCGAGCCACCAGATTATGAAGGTGACGGAGATGATGATGATAAGTTGGAGCCTTTGGCCATTACAGAGGAGGTATTGATTGAGCTTATCAAGAACACAACACAGCCAGAAGATCTGAATGTGAGGATGGTGAAAGAGGGAGACAATGAAGTAGAGGTTGAAGAGGGCGAAGAAGATGAAGACTAGTTCAATAAGTTAAAGTGTTTGTTTCTGGAGTAGCACATTGAGCTAAGTGTATTTTTCAAAGGCGTGTTTGTGAGCTCAGTATGGCTTCTGGCACTGTACCAATGCAACCGTGCGGGCAATTTTCAATTTTTCCCATTTACTCTGGTAAAAGGCCCCCAAGGTACCCCTCGGGAGTAACATTAGGTAATTTACCTAACAAGTTTTCCCGGGTAATATACCGGATTTTACCAGGGAATTCACATTATTTCATGTTCCCTCCAGGTAAAGGGTAAATTGCAACTAAGACGCCAGTATCATACAAAAATGATACCAACATGACCTATTTCTCACAATTCGAATGTAATACGGCCGTTCCCCAAGAATTGTTCTGCGTATTCCTGGCCAGAATGCAACTACTTGTCAAAGTCAAAATAACCCAGGAACTCAAATTGCTAAAAAGGTGTGCAATTTTTGGGAATCGCAAGTTACCTAACTTTTGGCCTAACACATATGATTGGCTCCAGGCATCAGACAACGGCTGCAGGTGGAAAGTAATACAAACTCTTTAGACACACAAACCCCTTGATGGGAGGGTGGGAACGAAAATTTTGCAGTGACAGCTGTGTTGATCATGCCCCGAGGTGTTGATCACGCCCCGAGTAAAGCAAGAGAGTCAATGCAGATCCCTGGGGGAGGTGCCGCTATGAATTCAAAACTATGAGCTTTGGTATGGTTCTGGATGCAGTAAACTTTTTGTGTTCCTCCGACCCTGTGATTGTGAATCCTCTGCAATGTCTGTTGACAAATGACTGTCTGAGGCCTCTTCTAGGCTCAAGTCACCGCAGAGAGGCTGCGCTTCTCATGTCAAAACACGAAGGTTCTTTTATCTTTGCATACCATTTTTTCATTGGGCTAGGCTCGGTATGACGATGGGTTGAAAAGTCTTTGCATTTTAGTCATGTGTCACCGTCTTAAGTATCAGCCCTTAAAACTTAACTTATGACCATCTACTATTTAGATGAAATTACTTTGCTGGGGGAAACACCCACTTTTCCTAGATCCAACCTCTTGAGCACACATATCTGGGGGTCAAAACCTTGGTTCAGACTTGGGGTCAAGTCCTGGGCCCTGGGGCAGGAGCTTCAGGTCTGGTTATGGGGAGTCAATGAACGAGACGTTTCTCTAAATTCAGGGAGCCCCCATCCATATGATCGGCTCCAGACTGCTGGACTCCAGACTGCTGGACTCCAGACATCTGCCCCAGACAATGGCTGCAAGTGGAAAGTAATAGGAACTCTTTTAGAGACAGAGACCCCCTTGGCAACAGATACTTACAGAGAGCGGCTGAAAACCAGGAGGGCGGCATCCAGGGAGTTTCTCACCCTAGTGTAGACTTTGTCGCATCGGTAATCCTGAATCATACCCTCTGGCTGCTTCTCTCTTTCTTTAGCACCCAATGAGTTTGACAGTGGTCCGGGAAACTCCTTCATTTGTGGCTTGGGTGGTTGCTCTGCTCCAAGGGGATTGCCACAGACTGAAATCTTCAAGGTCGACAAGGGATCTCATTATGGTGGGATCTTTCTCACGGACTCGCCCAAGGTAATCAAGAAGAAGAGGGTCCAAGTATGTAAAGGGTTTGCGGGAACCATCATGTCGAGCAAAAGTAACAAATGCGATTTCAACCTAAATTAGACTCAGTGCAAATCCTATGTCCAAGTGTTAGTAAGAGATAATTTTTAATATTCAATCTAGGTAACAGCTCGTTTGAAGTGTCAACATTGTTCCAGATATTGTTTGTGGTATTGTTGAGAGCAGCAATATATGCTTGAAGCTTATGGACCATATCCTTGATGATAACATATCCCTCCTGAAACTCATTGAAACCAAATAATCTCAGCTCTTTCACTTCATTAATCAAAGATTCAATGTCCATCCCAGCCTCAAACTGGTCCAAGTTTTATTCTGATATTTCTCTGGATCTTCTTTGCTCTTTTTTGTTAGGTCTGCATTGCATTCCCCTGCTCCCTTTGTTCCAGAAATCGTTGCGATCTTATTGTCAGCAGCTATTATATACTTGAAGTTCATGTATCATATCCTTGATGATAACATCTCCCTTGTGAAACTCACCAAAATCAAATGATCTCGGCATCAATCTATGGAATAAGCAGGGTTATAGATAACACAGGTGCAGAAGTCACAAAGGGAATGTTCACTGACATTTGTGATTTTCAGTTATTTAATCTGCTCAGATGGAACTAATACCCTCAAGAATAGTGTCCCCTTCACACCAGCAATACACCCATATGTATTGCTCCCTGTGGCTCTGGATGATGTAGTAGGGTAAGGTTTTTGATATCTATAATGTTTCACCATGTTGAAAACACTAACAAGAGGATGCAATATAAGTTACACATAAAAGATAAAAGTATCTGTTGACATTTTTATATCTTATAATACAGCTTATACTGTAGGTTGCAAGTTACCCAGTAATTCCCCAGTACTTTAGGATTCCTGGGTAAAATTGCCTTTTTTGGAGGGAATGTGGTTCATGTCATCTCAAATTGTTGCGTAACTAAGAAATATTCAGCATTGGGATCTCCTACTGACAAATTACTGGGGAATATGCAATAATTACTGGGGAATTACTGTGATTAAAATATCATTTGCAACCTAGGATTCAATTTACATGCCTCCAACAAACTGTGGATAAAGAACTCAAGCAGGAGTTTGAGCACAGTCACAATATTGAAAAGTGCCAGCAATATCAAGAAAAAACTTCCTAAATTCGACAAAAATTGGCCCATCAACCTTCTTGCCAAGTTGTCTTTAGTAATTATTTATCTGTCTTTTGTATGTGACAAGTCCACCAGATCTGAAACCAAGGCAATGTATTCTTGAGAGTATTTATTTACAGTAATCTCAGCACCATCTGTTGGGATTGGACATTGACCTATCATCTTGACATTGCAAGTTGGTGCAACGCTCATAAACTTGTTGATTTTAAGCATCAGTTGCTGGAGTCAGATTTCTGCTTAACGTGTCCAATTCTGACCTTGTTGTTTTTTGGGGCTGTTTCAGCATTTAACTCCGACTTTGCTTTAACAATTTTATTGCAATGACTTTAATGCTTGAAACATAAAGAGCACCTATCCTCTGTAGATGTCTTTGTCAATCATGCATAATAATCATCTTTGCCATACAATCTTTGACAGCAAAAAATGGTTATTCTCACAAGTATCAAATAGAAATCACTGGTGTCCCAGCATCAAACATTGCAGCTCTTTCTAGAATTCAAGACACAGGATTTGTGAGATCTTAAGAAGATGTACCAGCTTTTTATGTGATTCTTTGGAACACTCATTCTGTATGCAAAGAAGGGGGATTTACTTTACACAGAGCTTCATCAGACTAACATTATTTATCTGTTACCGTTGCTCCAGATATATCCCCAATGAACGGAACATGACCTCCAGGGTGCCTCATTAAATCTGGTCACTAATCAAAAAGCCTGTGCTGCATACAGGGAATGCTGCACCATCTTTATGAATCCTTTCAATATCTTGTTTCTAAATGCACCCAAAACATCCAACAGAGGGAATATGACAGAGAGGATAGATTAAATGTGCTTGTGAATAAAGTAAGTTTGTTTTGCCTTTGTTTTCACCTGCTCCATAATCTTATATGACCAGATTCATTGAGAGGCTTTAATGCACATGACCAAAAGCATTGAAAGACATTAATGTACGAAGGATTTTGAAGACTGGGCATTGATTCATCTGTGAGGGATGCAGCTTAGAAGGCAAGATGAATGACAAGCTCATAGTTATGAAAGATCTTCTCATTTACCATTGGGATCATAACACATTCTGCTTCAGCAAAAACACGAGTGTTGTCCAAATAGAGGCCACAGTAAGTAAAGCATCCCTAAGCATGCACCGAATTTTCACCTTCTGCAACTGTTTGAAACTGGAGATGTGATCATTGAGATCACAAAAAGTAGGAACTTGTCTTTGGATACTTTAAGTAATAATTTCCGATGAGAGATGAAAGGAAAAGAAAATAATGAGTGAAGATAGAATAAATTTTGATGAACAATTTCTAACTAATGTTCAAGGGGGTTTAAATATACCAAGAGAAGCATCTCCTTTACAGATTACTCTTAACCAAATCATTGAATTCCCGTTCCTCCCAGACTTGTACGTCATCCCCAAGAGATTCGCCTCTTTCCATTGTTCTGCTCCATAATAATCAGAATGACAATGTTGCCATCCCTTCTGGTATCAGTTCCTTCATTTTTCTTGACACTGTGCTTCTCAGATAAACGCATGTTTAATTTGATTGTTCCAGGAGATGCATGCATTACATGCTTTACAATAAAGATATTTCCTTTTCAGAGACCAGGGCTCATTAGTCAAGTCAACAATTTCAGTACAATTTCTGTATGGTTCTGTGATGAACTAATATTTGGATTCACTAGGTGTGTACTGTAGGCATTTCCAACCTCATCCTCAGCATTAATATCCACTCCAGAGGCTTCTTCTTCTTCAGGTGAGCTGCTACGTTTTGTTTCCTAGTTGGAACATACTGCTGTGACTTTTGCTTGTGAGACACATTTGACTTTTTCCAGCATTGAACAAACTTGTTTCACCATCATCACTCTTGACACCTGTGGTAGTATGATCAGCAGCTGCACTATCTTGTCTCTGTTGCACCCTAGTTCACAAGTGTTTCTCTACCGCATATATTACACACTAAGCTGCTCTCCAAAATATCCAGAGTGGCTTAATATTTAGTTAATTTAAAAACATGCAGGCAACAAAGTGACAAACAATTAGTGAATGCTAGTGCATAAGCAACATGTGTAATCAAGTGAACTAATAAGTATAAAAAATTGTTTCTAAATAGAGCAGATAGTGTGACAAAGGGTGTACACCTTTCTTTCTTTTGTGTTATTGTAGAGTGCAAAATCATGATGGGTGAATGTATGTGGAAATAATAAACTGTTTTACTGAGAAAAAACATACAATATATCTTATATCTTGCACTTCATTAATTTTTAAATAAATGACCTGTGAGTCGCATAAATTTTGAAAAACTCCAACGCGTTGGCCAAAGTAACTCAACAGATGAGCAGCTTATTATGTAAACTACAGTATCCATGTCATCACGTCACATGATTCCTATGTGGCAATTTTGAGTACCCAATCCAATTTCACCCAGTTACCTACCAAACATTCAACAATGCAGCAATGTTGCACACACTGACACTTGGAGCAAAACTTGACCATTGTGGTTGCTTGGATTCTGTAAGTGGACAAATGTGGATAATCATGCTTGCAAGTGAATGTCTACATGAATCATTTTTTACAAAAAGAGAGATTCATAAACATACTTATGCTACGTACCTTTTGATGGGTTGAGATTGAGTAGTTTCAGACTAGGTGACAATGATTTCAGACCAGGTCCAACACAATTTACACAAGTGGTTGAGTATTTTTGGCTTATCAACCTAAACCAGCGAAATGGTAGAAAATGAGTAAAAAGATGCTAAGCCAAGGATGAGGAGACTGGTGATGACCTCTATCCCATTGGTGGGGGGGGCTTACAAGAGGGCATTCTGGTACCACTCTGTGAGTCAAAACCCTACATTTTCAGGGGTGATAAGGATGGGAAAACGAAAATTTGCCAGGGAATGATATTCTGCAAAAATTGGCTAAAGTTCATTTACGTAGATGGGGGAACATGTTTAGGTTACATACCTTTCATACATATCATTCAGGACCATAAAAGTGCACTACTGAATGTTGTGTGCTCTGTGTGGTATGATATGGAAAACCACTATAAAAACTAGATTATAAGGTGATGACCAATTTGAGAGACATTTGCATCCTTGGTCATTTTACACACTTTGTAACTTCTTCGTATTGCTAATTTTGAGTCTTCTCAGCAGGAAGAGCATGACATAGGCCAATTGTCTACCTTAACTGGTAAACCCAAAGAGGTTCCACCTGGAACCTCCAATGGTCCTCTTCCCTTTGTGTAACACAAAGGACGTACAATAGTCACAAGATATTGTTTCTGAGAAACAATATTCAAAAGACAATTTCTTTCTTGGGAAACACCCATATACATTATAGGTGTTTCTTGGACAAAATATGCAAGAGAGGATTTCTTTCTCAGAAACCTTCTCATGGGACAGTTCCTGTTGGCAGTTGAGAGAAAAGGAGCAGTCATGGAACTGCCCTAAATCACCTCCAATCTCTAACAGGATCACCTGTGCTTGGTGATGCATGGATTACCTAGTGTACCATGCAATACCTATTTCAGTAGTGTAACTCTCATAATTAATATCTTTCAACAACATGTATCTACCCGTTTACTACATAGAAGAACTACAGTAAAACGGCTTAGGTCACTATCAATTGATAGCCTTCGCGCAACCAGATCGGATCGTCTGTCCGTCGTTCCACCATCCATCATCCATCAGCTGTTGTTGTTGGTTGACCATGGTAGGTTCGTCTGTCCGTTGTCCATTGTTGCTCGAAGCCGTACAATACACTTGGTGTGTTACACGTGGCGCAACTTGTGCTGCCTGACTCCAAGAGTAGCAACAGCCACAGCTGAGCCCCGAGTCACAGACTCAGCCAGTTGAAGTGAGTTCACTCACAGGCAGGCACGTGTTTTTTTGAAACACGTAGCGAAAAAGAATACCCCTGTAAGTCAGTGAGGACTAGATCCCACTTGACACAGGTATACTCCACTTTTGTTAGCAGAGCGTGCATTTAGCACTTAGTGCACTTGCAGTAAAGAAAAAGACCACTCGTGACGTATTATATGCACTTGTGGCAATAAAGATTGCTTGCCATAGAGCTAGTAACAGCCCCTCAGTGAATGAGGAGGCAATAATCATAAATGCCTTGGTTTATTTTTTAATCCAAATGAGCAATATGTGTGTAGTCTATTTTTAGACCTAAAAACACGATTAGACTTAAAATTAGTCCGTACCGGTGATCACATGCAGATGCAGTGGGACCACGGAGTGCTAAGTACTTATAGCCTTAGGACAGTACAATATCAGATCTTCTAGGGCATAAAATGACCATATGAAGAATCGTATGGCCTCTAAGGCCTAAAAAGGTTGCTCGTGACCCCCGAGAGGTTTCGGTCATTTGAAGGACTCGTGATCCCCCAGGAAGTTCTCGTCTTAGAAGTGTTGGTTACTCCAAGGATCCAGTTCCCTTGTTTGTTCGCATGGTGGCGGTGGGAGTATTGATGCAACACTGCATGGGCACAGGTTGGGCGCGGGACTCAAGGTTTCAAGGTTGGCAAATCGATAACCTCAAAGGAAAATGAACTTGCACAGGACTTTGTCCCATGATCGCGGATCAACCCCATTCTCATGGGAGCGCGTCACGGCACAGCCCATTTGATGAATCGTTTTGCTGCACAGCCCACGCGCTCACGATCTCAAAAAAACGACCACAAATAGTGAGTCCTAGAATCATCGGGCTAAGCCCATGATCGCAAACGACCACCCTAGGAACGAACACTGTTCTACTCTGCACATATGGGTATAGGAGCGCAATATATTGCCGCATCCTGGTCAATACGTCAGAGTGACGAGGAGTAACATCTCCAAGTCCCAGCACGCATGGGGGCGCAAGATGGACCCATAAAACGACGACGTGTCGTGCCCCAGAAACACTCTTAGCAAAATTCTCGCGAAGTCCCAATTTGCGCAAGAATGCTGCATACTTTTTGTGGTTTTTGTCAGGAAAACACGCAACTTGTTGATTTCTTTTTGACATCCAAGCAAAAAAAGTGAGAAAAGTCCGTGAGAATGAGAATTATTCTCATGTGGTATCCCTTTCATGCAAATGAGCTACCGAGCTTCGCAAAAAGGAAAGAAAAGCTAGTTGGCTTGTGAATAGCCACTGCACATCCTCTGGTCCGAGGAAAATAGAATTTAGAGCCCGAAAATATAAATTCAGAATTATTTAATAAAACAGCTCGTTAGAGAAAAATCTCAATCAAAATTCTACCGTCACGTTAAAATAACCTGATATTCAAAATACCTTGCTACATGTAAAAATATAACAAAAATGCCAAGAAATCTTCTGGCATTATGAATTGTTTTCTCAAGAAGATGAACTCTTCTCCCACGTAGAGAAATGTACACATGTGCCATGTTGCACTATTCACAAGCAAAGGTAACAAAAAGCAACTGGAAATCAAACCATGTTGGGTTTTGAACCCCTGACACGGTGTTGCTACAGTAACAGTGAAAGCAAGAAGGACGTAGTTCCAAGCTTCCCCCATGTTCCAAAATTAGGAACATCCATATGTTTTCCTTACCCAGCTAGGCAGGTGCCAAACTCTTGACGCACGCAGGATGGGTTCTTCCTACTCAAAAGGAAGGGCAAAGTCACACGATGTTTTTTATTGCACAAGCAGTATGTTCCTGTCAAAACACACTTTTCTGAGTACATGTTACCCAGAGTGACTAAGCCAGCATTTGACCTCAGTCTTTGACAAATTCAAGGACTGAGTTAGAATTGTTCTAGATTTTTGAACAAACAACAACACAAAATATGTTAAGATCAATTTTACCTTGCCAGTGATAATTGATGCCAAAGTCTGCTAAAATCGGTGAACCAGAGTTGAAACAAAACCTGGACACAACATACCAAGCACATAGCTAACCACTTAAAAGTGCAGGACTCTTCTTGAGCAAAAATACTCATGATCACAGAGCTAACCACTCCTGTGAAAAACTCCTCTGGGGGTAGAGTAAAATAGCAGACCTTCCAAGCTGTGTCAAAATAAAAGAAAAAAGACACACACTTACACTACAAACTCAATTTCATACACGTTACTGAGGTTTCTCATGACAAGAGAAACTGTTTGATGAATTTAGTGTGTTGGAAGAACGTGCCTGTTTTCCAAAGAGATAGGTTTACAGCCTATGAAGACAGAGCACAACCAGCCCAAAAGTCAAGTAGAAACAACGAGGACAATTTACCTTGGCGACTGGAGGGTTTCATTGACAGCCGTCGACAGAACACCCAAACAAACATAAATTATTGTAAATCAAAAAGTGATTCTTTAAATAAGATATGGACAAAAAGTTAGGAAAACTGTCTAAACTCAAACGAATCCTTATAGTACTGTAGATGTTGCTATGTTCAACTCTGCAAACACCATAAGACTTCATGAAAAGTCAACAAATGATAGACTAGATACTGACGCATCTGGAACCCGTTCATGCCTAGAAACACTGACGAGGGTTTTACCTACTCAGAGCTAGCAATAACAATCATGGGTTCTCCATGTGCCTCACAAGCACATTCAATGGAGTCAATGATGGCCATACTGTTCTCAATAGAACTCATTGGGAGTAATATGATATTCTCCAAAGGCCAGCTTGAGAGACCACCTTAAACAAGGTTAGGATGGACTTACCAAGCAGCGAGTAAAGATTTGCATGGCAAACCAATACACAACATCTCTGCACAAAGACACAAGGGCTCCATCACAGACCCAAAGTCTTCGCATGGCAAAAGCACCATGCTTACAAGCAGATGAAAACTCGCTAAAACATTCACCCATACAGGGAACTCACATGCTACTGGGTGGTCCAGTACAAGGGAGAACCTTGGGTAAGACAATATGATTGTCTCGCCTCACTCACAACTGGATTTGTAGAGGAGGATGTACACTGTACACAAACAAGAGACACATTAATGTTAAGCATTTGTTATCACAACAAGTCTAGAGCAATACCAACTCAGGTTGGGTATGCTCGCATTCTAGTACAGCTTACTGAACATAGAGTGCATAAACACAGAATAAGAGAAAATGAATCCTTGACCATGATTCACATTATTGGATTCAACAGAACTGTGTCTTACTAGATAATGGTCTCACTGAGACTCAATTACTAGTACGTGATTCTCTGGGGAGAATTTCTGACGGTTTACCTTCAGAATTATCCATGGAGAACACATATGGTGTCCATAAGGAAGGACTCTTAGAGTCACCGAAACACGTGGGTCTTTTTGCTAAAGACAACGGGATGACCATAGGTAGTGCACATATGTGTTGCACAACAAACCATAAAATAAGCCTCACAATCATATGAGCACAAGAACAAGAAGGATCCACAACCTTTGTTCTTGTAAAACCACAGCATATAGAATTGTGAGTATCCCTAGTTAAACAGGAATACCATCTCACACAAAAGGATAAGTCAAACATGAACATCTCTACTGAGAGACATGTAGCACCTTGTTGGCATGCAATGCAAAACAAATGCAACACAAGAAGCTATGCACAGAAATGTAGTGTCGCTTCACTAGCTTAGACAAATCCAAAGAGAAACACAACTATTACGTTGTCAACATATCATGGAAAGTTCACTTCTCCATGATGCTTGCTGTGAAGTCACAATATGGTTCCATAAACCATAAGATTAGAGTCAACAACTGTCTTTCAAAATATAAAAGTAGGTGCGCACATGCACATTTAGTTATGTTGCAATGCCATTACCACCAACAAAAAGAGTTATACATGTACAGACCTCCCCCGAGGATCCTTGCTACAAAATACAAAAGGATATCATAAACACTGAATCCGTACTCTTCATGGTACAAAAAGACATAGACGTTGATGTTTGGACCTTCCAATGATTATAGTTAATACATTAAGTATGACTTGACATTGTTCACTTGCAGGTAGCTGACCCTTTGGGCAACTATTCCCATGGATACATAGGGGTGACAGAGCAAATAGAGGGACAATATACCAACACCAAGGATCGCAGAAGATAACAAAACAGAATATCTGTACTATCAGCACCTTTGTACCTAGAATTGGTTCAATATCCACATTGTACACACATCATGACAATTAAGGTGCAGTTTCAACACTACACTTTCCGACCATATGCATTTCATTTGGCTTCCCAGTGTAAGTCAACCAGAGTCTTCAAAAATCAAAGCCCAAAAAGTGAATAACTATCTAGAGTTCAACATCAACCAAATCATGGAGATGCTTGGCCTTCTGTACCAATCATGGTCTTGTCAGCAGCTTCTAGTGGCACAATGTTTACCTAAACAAACACTGAGATGCCATTCACTCATACCTACTATGCAGTGCCTATCGCCTAAATGTAGTGTAGCAATCATAAGATGGAATTGTTGTTCAACATTCCACTTTTGCACACACAGACAAAATCAATAGGAGACACCAGGCAACACCAAACTGACCCAAAATTATCCACATCAGTTTAAGGTCACGTGGTCCGTGGAAAGCAATGCTTTAGTAAACAAAGGTCTTTTACCCCGCGCAAATATTCAGTCGGTATACCAGTGATAATTGGACTATCACAGACAGTATACGATAAGACAATCAGGGTTACACGCGGAAGTAAGTCAGAATATAAGTTTGACTTAGGAGAGTACAACCAAACCAGCTTTATCATAAGCCATGACAAGTCTCCCTCTCCACATGAACTTACACTTCATATTCTGCATAAAATATTATGTAGGTACAAAGCATCACAGGCAGCTTGCACATTTTTAACCTCAACAAGAACGGTTTTTCTGCAAGTCTGGCTCATATTCGGATTTTTTCCTCACCGAGGTTTTATTTTCCGCGAGCCACGCAAATTCTCCAATCGTGGGGGCGAGTGACATAGGCCAATTATCTACCTTAACTGGTAAACCCAAAGAGGTTCCAGGTGGAACCTCCAATGGTCCTCTTCCCTTTGTGTAACACAAAGGACGTACAATAGTCACAAGATATTGTTTCTGAGAAACAATATTCAAAAGACAATTTCTTTCTTGGGAAACACCCATATACATTATAGGTGTTTCTTGGACAAAATATGCAAGAGAGGATTTCTTTCTCAGAAACCTTCTCATGGGACAGTTCCTGTTGGCAGTTGAGAGAAAAGGAGCAGTCATGGAACTGCCCTAAATCACCTCCAATCTCTAACAGGATCACCTGTGCTTGGTGATGCATGGATTACCTAGTGTACCATGCAATACCTATTTCAGTAGTGTAACTCTCATAATTAATATCTTTCAACAACATGTATCTACCCGTTTCCTACATAGAAGAAACTACAGCAAAACGGCTCAGGTCAGAGCATGCCAATATGCATATGTCTCCATAAGTCCTTCTCATTGCAAAGAAAATTGCAATATTGTCAGAAGACACCACCATCTCATGGTTGAGGGATGGATATCAGGTATATATAGTCTATCTTGAAGTGAATAGGGAATTTTTTAAGATACATTGATTTTTCATCACATGAGGGAGACTACCTTGACTCAGATTATAAAAACCACATAATGTATCTTTTAGAAATGACCAAACATTTTGTGGTTTTTATAATCTAGATTTTATGCCAGTGGTGTGCTGGTGGTATGCTTCAGTGCAAAGCTTGCGGGTTGGTAGTACAAGTTAGAATTCACATCAAAACATTGGGAGGACTTTGAACCACAAATGGCATGACTTGCAATCCCAAGATACGATTATGCATCATCACTAAAAATAGCTTAGTCACAAAGTGGCAGATTGTCTGTCCCTAGCCTACTGTGAATGACCATAAAAAATTGTTCATGGGTGCACGATAATGTGCATCATGATGTGTTGTCCAACAATTGCTATTTGACATCAATGTCAGTGTATATAACATACCACATTCTATATGTTTGACTTTGAACCATTACCTCATTTTGGAAGTGTAACAGGAGCTAATTTGAGGTGGTGATCTCATTGATCTGAGTATGGTACTGAGGAACTGAACTTGTGCTTTCAAGATACTTTAGTCCAAAGGATTTTCTAGTTGGCCAGGCTAAGGTGGTCCTATGGAGGCCGCAGCAGTGGCCAGAGACGAATCCTGAAATCTCAGCAAGTGAGGTAACTATAATCAATTTTCAAAATCTTAGTTGTGTTGGAAACTGAGCCGTTTTCTCCTTCTTCTCCTTCTTCTTCTCCTTCTTCTTCTTCTCCTTCTACAGTGAGACAGGTTTTTTGCTTTTTGCCAAAACAGGTACTGACCAAGAAGTTGATGTGAACTTACCTGTAAATAATTCATCTTTCGCTTGGACGTACACGGGTAGTTATATTGTCCTAAGTAATTGCCTACCTTTAAAATTATATCTTTGTGAATAGCTTACAGAACAGCGCTATATCGTATAACCTTTTTTTCAAGAATGTTTCTGGAAACTTGAAGGGATCATTAATCTGTCACAAATCATTTTAATCATATGTACAACAATGGTTCTATAAACTTGAAGGGAACGTTATCTTGTCACAAAAGAGAGTCCAACAAGAGAATGATTTTGCAAATGAAAAGGGAACCTTTGTAAACTAGTACTTTTATATAAGTAAAAAATAGTAGAGTCATATATCTGACTTTAAAAATGGGCGAAACACGAGCGCGGCGCGCGCAAAGTGCGCGAGGCGCTCGCGCTCATTGGCAACTGCTACTTATTACTTAGGGGCTGTCTTAGCAGTCGTGCAAGTGGTGCAATTCTGTGCGATTTTGCAATTTTTGCAGTATCCATTAGGAAATCCCTATAAACAATGTGCAATTATTACTCATTCCGGTCATTCCCAGGTGCAATTATTTCAGGCGGTCATTTCGCCCTATGACTGACTTGAATGGAGATGTGTAAAAAAAGCACGTTTCAATTGCACATGTGCAATTGGTGCAATTCCAAGTTCTACTGCACTTCCAGCACAAAAGTTGGGCAAGATTGCTCTCTCGTCAGCGTCGTGAGCGTTCCTGTCGCATATTACAGACCATTTTAAGGCACTATCGCTCCTTCTATTGTTGCCTCTACCATGATTGTCCATCAAGATGTAGACGTCCATCACGCTCTCAAGAGCACACGTCACGCCGCCAACGCCCTGGAAACGCTCAGCTCACCAACATGGAGCAGTGGAACAACCAAATGTGAAAGGAGCGGCTAGATCACTCTAGGATGTCATGGCGGGATCACGCCCAACAACTTATTCACGAGGGTCTGTTTGTCAACGAGTACACCATGTCCTACGAAGCACATAGTGAATTGGTGGAAATCCTACACCCCTACTTGCAACGCAAAGAATGCTATTCACGCAGCTTGGAGCCGATTGCAGTTGAGCATATGGTGGCGGCAGGTTTGCGTCATTTGCAGGGAGGCAGAATCAAAGATGCTAGGCATATTGTTAAGTGTTCAAGAGCTGCTTGCTATGCAATGGTGGATGACTTCATTGATGTGGTGAATTCAGCCCCTGAGTTGGTTATTAAATTCCCCCAAAACGCTGATGAATGGAGGGCAGCTAATGAGGGCTTTCGACGCAGAAGTTTTAACGACACAATGGGTGGAGCTGTTGCTGCTTTGGATGGATTCTTCCAGCGATGTAATAGGCCGTGTACAAAAGAAGTTAACAATACAGTTTCTTATTACTCCGGCCATTACGAATCGTATGGAGTAAACTGTTTAGCTGCAGTGCGGGCTGACTTGCAGTTTGTCTACTTTGCGGTCATATCGCCGGGATCAACAAACGACATCGTATCTTATGCATTGGCTGAATCATTGAAGGTAATGATAGACAGTCTCCCACCAGGTCTATACTTCTTGGCTGATGCTGCATTTCCGCTTGGAGAGAAACTTCTTACGTCTTTTGTGGGACCACAAAGACACAGAAACCCATACAATGATGCATACAACTTTTACTTGTCTCAGCTTAGGATTCGTGTGGAGATGGCCTTTGGTAGATTGGTGAATAAGTTTAGAATTTTGAGTGGAAAGATAAACGGGAGGTTGAGTAGGGTGTCAGCAATTTTGACTGCTTGTGCTAGACTGCACAACTACATTATTCAGCGTGATGGGCCTTGTGACGAGATGACAGTAGGCATGAGCACAAGTGAGGAAGAAACCTTCCTTTAAATCCGGCCCGACAATACTGCTCCATTGGGCATGTCCTACCTACCAACAATTCCTGATGCCTCTTACATATTTGATACGGAAGACAGCGATTCTCATACTTGTGCAGAAATTGTAGAGTTCTTGTCAAGAAACTCTTTGCGAAGGCCAGTCCACAATCTATTGAGAAGGAGGAGAGAATTGGCAGCAGAGCAGCAGCAGAGAGAAATGGATGCAGGCTGGGTGTTTTCTCAAAATGGAGTAGGGGAGGTTTATGCTGTGGCTCGAGAGTATATTAGTCCTAACTGAATAAGTATTACTGTATTAGTTCAACTAAACTAAATAAATAAATAAATTATGCACTGTCAAAACCAGTTTCCCCGTCATCAGAAGAAGAACTAGATTTATCTCCCGTTGATTTGTCGTCATACCCCAGCAACTTCTCCAAACGTTTCACTTCCTTTGCTAGCCTGTTGTACTTGGCATGAGTTGTTTTAGTTTTCTTCTTTCAACTCTGGTACTCTGCCTCATCCGCAAATGGTTCACCTCTTCTCTTCGTCACCTTCCACATTGATTTCATTGTTCCCAGCCTATCATCCAACTCAATCATCTCCTCTTCTGCCTCATCTCGCTTGTCCGTAAGTGCCATACAAGCATTGATGTTTTCAGTCCGGTTTAAATCGCTCATGCGCGTGTCCAATGATTTGGCAGCATATTGAATGGCAGCAGATGCTTTGTACTTCTTACCGCTTCCTCCTGGAGGTACAGGACTTGTGGATCTCAACGATCCAGACCACCCCCTCTGCCTTGCTCCAGGAGCTCCGCCAGTAGACTCATTCAACACACACAC
Source organism: Cyclotella cryptica (assembly GCA_013187285.1). Lineage (NCBI taxonomy): Eukaryota > Bacillariophyta > Thalassiosirophyceae > Thalassiosirales > Thalassiosiraceae > Cyclotella > Cyclotella cryptica. The sequence goes on along the minus strand of JABMIG010000148.1, from coordinate 178,998 downwards.
GGGTTGCTCAGAAAAGACAGTATCGTGCAACGAAGAATCACCAACGGCCATGAAAGTGCAACGCAAATAACCAAGCCAGAGCAAGCCATTGATGTACTAGATAAAGTTTTCCATCTGACCTGATCTCTTGCACCGCTTGCAACAATCAGCATATTGTCCCTCCATGTAGCCAACAACCTGCATAAATTGCTCGACATTCAATGGACCATCAAAAACACTTGCATACATGGGATCAATTCCAAATAATTCCAATTCATGGTAGGTCTGAACACAATCAATTTCAAGATCAGGATTGCTATGGTCACACTCTTTGTTGAATGCATTGAGCATGGTATTCCATTCAACAATATGGGCAATCCCGCTGTCAAGCTCAGATCGATCCAATGCATTCTTCGTGGCAACGTAGCACTCCTTATGAACACGTAGAACATTGGCAACTCGATAAAATGTCCCATCACGGCCTTCTGTGAGAAAATTGGGCTTGGCAGATTTGCGGGCTACTGTACCATTGCCCCGTTGAACGGTAGAGGAGACACGAGTTGTAGCAGCAGCCTCAGAGATGCGCCGAGTTGTGGATACCGCGTTCTTGTAGGGAAGTACCTTCATGTACTCTACAATGACACCCCCAAGCTGATCTTTTGATCGAGAGCGGCCGTACTTGATGTTTTTATCCTTTAAGTACTGGAAACGATACTGCAGCTCCACATCCTTCCACAAAACAGAGCCAATCTTGAGGACGTCTTTCCCGTCAGCAGTGAACTGGATGTTCTCGAGGGGGGTCTGTTTCATCATTTCCAGTTGGCAGATCTGCTGCGCCTGCTTTTCCTTCTGCTTCTCTTGTCGCCTCTTCTCTGCTGCAGCCTTTTTTGTCTCCTCGCTGACAGGTGCGTCTAGTTCCTCGGCGTCGTCTGCAGAATTTAACGTAAGAGCGTTGGTTGTGGCAGTTGATTCAGCGTTGTCTCCCACATGAAGATCTCAGGATTCGGGATCAGAAATGCCATTGATGTTTGCGGCGGCAGAATTGTTGACATCAGCGTTGACAATGGCGGATGCATATACGGCAGTAGGCGCGTCACTGGCGGCAGTGGAGGGGGCAGTGGAGGCGGCAGTCGGGGTTTCTGATGGATTTTCGAGTGAGGGCATGGTGGTTGATGGAGTGACAATGAAGTGGCCGTGACGGCAATGGCCGGGCGTGATTGTTCAAAATAATCAAACAATTGCACACTCACACGTGTTCCGGCTAAGACACTTTTTTGTGTTAGGGTCATAGATAAGTGGCCAAAAATCGCACAATCGCGCAATTGCACAAAATTGCTAAGACCACGCCTTAAGCGTAGACAAGCAACTATCCCATACTACCTCTAGATACAAATCTCATTCTGTCTACTCGCTACAAAAAATCTTGCAGCGGCTGCTGGTAATATTATTTTATTATGAAGACGGGATTCTGCGGCAGTACAGGCTAAAGATCCAAAGGATACCTATGACGTGGATTTTCCTTCGCCAAAGTTGCAAGAGAATGAAACAAACCCCTTCCGGGGGGGATACACACAGGTCATGTCGTCGAAGCTGCGTCAAGGGACAACTGTAAAACAATATAATAATTAAACCCACTCGAGAGAGTGCACCCGACATCCGACATCGATCCCATCCTTACAGACCTCGAAGCAACACCACCATGGCGCCAACATTGCTCCCCTCCCTCCTCCTAGTCTGCTTGGCCCTCCTGTCCCCTTGCATGGCCTTTGTTCCATCAACATCGTTGTCCACCGTCCAACTCGCTGTCTCGTCCACACAGTCAAAGATCGCACTCAACTCCATCCCAGATTTTGCCGCCGCGTCCTCTGCTGACATTGTCGACAGTGCAGTAACCGCGTCACCTAACCTTATCGCCGTAGCAACACTCGATCCCACCACTGCACTTTCCGATGCTCTCGGTGGATTGCTAGGGAGTTCGCTCATATTGGCTGTGCCAATTGTTGCGGCTTTGGCGGTGGCAGGGTTGATCGCCTTTTTGATTGTTAGTTATGCCAATCCGGCGGATGAGGATTGATGCTGAAATTTTTTGTGGCGTGTTGAATGTCAATCATTATTCGAATGACGAATGCGAGATGCGACGCTGTAGGATTATCGTTTAGGAATGGAGGTATAGGACTGAACAATAATTGGTGAACTCAGCTCGCCATCGTTTTAGGCGCCGCGGTGACACTCCGAATCTCGTACTCTACAATTTGCCATGTGTGAAAGCTCAAGTGGGCGCAATAAATCTAATCAGAAGAAATAAAGATCGTTTTTCTTGAAGAGTTCTCGTCGGCGTCGAACGTTTTTGTTAACGTTTGTGCTATTTTGCTTAATTCTATCCATTCAATTCGCACCGCACCATTATGATAACCAACGCATCTTCGCGAGGAATATAATGCTCAAATTCTATATTTGTCTCAACTAGGAACCATGGCCTTGTTTGGATTGACCGCTCTCGGTCCGCATCCCTTCACGTCGCTGCAAGACAATCACACCACACTTCATTTTTTCACCGAACATGACGTTAGGTTGGCGTGGAACAAGGTCGGCAGTGAAAGTGAGGGTGAGATTACCCGGTCTTCGTTTGATTGATGTCAGAAGTTCGCTTCTCACTGTTTTTGACTGGTTCCAATCGCTAGAAACGCTACCGATCGAGTCATTGAAGACGCTTCTCAACGAATTGTACCGTGGAACAGCGCCAGAATGCGAGGTGAAACGATTGCACGAATATGTTCAGCATAGCGTGAACATTGGAAGGATATCATGGGTGGGTTAAGAAATCAGGATATTTCATACTTTGTTTACTTTACTTCTCTTAGCACTTTGTTTTATCCAAAATACGATACATAGACTGCTCTACGAAAAGCATTTGTCGCAATTAGAGAGCAAGCTCTTTTCAACGAAATCAATAATAATTTGACTCATTCCGAAAGACAATTGTTCACTTCAAATCACGACTACCGAGAAGCTGTACGACGTCACAATGCTAGAAGGAACTATGAAACCAATGATAAGGACACATCGAGATTGAAACCCTTAACAACCAATGAATGTTATGGTTGTATGAGAGGGAACGAGGCTTACAGTTCAGGAATTCCACACAAAATTCGAGGAAAGAAGAGTTGCCCTGAGACGTTGTATTGTAATGAGTTGATCATGAGCGGATTCACTTATTGATGGGAAGTATTCAGTCATGAGTTTTATACAATGGTTTAACTTCTATCCTAAATCAGAGTGAACGCAGTGAAGTTATGGCTCAGTACTCCTGCTATTGAAAAGAAATGCATTACTACATTGCCATCCCCTACAAGGAAAATGGCTTCGATTTGACATCCAAGTGAACCTATTCCTATGAACACTAAATGGCGATCGCTTCGTCGGTTATACTTCATAGCGCACATTGTGACCTTCGACAACCTTCCTAGCCTTCACTGTCTTCGCTTTGTCCTTGTTGCCTAATCGAAGCGGATTGCTTGTTATACTATTGGACAGGAGGCTAGAAGGTTTTGTGCTGGTCGATCCAGCATGACTAGACCGCGATCTAAAATTAGAACTGTACTTTGAAGATTCTACCCTTAAACATCCTGGTGCGTAAGGATAATCATCATTCCACACAGATGATTCTTTATTGGTTGTGATTTCCGATACGTCGTCCCAGGCGTATTGTCCCTCCTGTTGGAAGTTATCCCAAGAGATACACATGCCAACGTAATTAGTGGGGAAACACTGTAGAAATTTGGGCCAAATGCCATCTCCGTCGTTTTCTTTGCATTGACGCTCCGATTCAGCAAGTGACCTTTCTGAAGGTTTTATCATTCGTTTCATCTCGTTGACATCCTTTCTCAACTCCGCTAAATCGCCGCTGTGAGCGATGCTGGCATCCCCATCCCGTTGACAAAACATCATCTCACAGTTCCCGCAAGCATTGCCCTTCGCAGAAGCATCGGAGCATATCGAGGCCGTTCGATCTCCATCTTCAGCGAGCCTGCTCGAAACGGAATAGGAACGCCTATCTAAATCATTGTCGTTGTACATACAAATATCACGGTTGTTCATGCCGTGGACTCGAGCTGCGCTTGTAGTCTTTTTGTTTCGGGGAGGCGTCTTGACATTTTTTCTCACTCTGTCCTTCTCACTGTCAGAGTTAGAATCAAACTCTCCTCCAGACTTCGACGCCTCTTCCTTGGATAAAATGAACGATGCGGCAAGAGAAGCATCATTCAATCTCCGCGAGGAATCCACGATCGATCCCGCCGCAGCCTTGGCCATCGCGGCAGCCCTCGCTGATGCTGCGGATTGAATTAGGTCTATTGCGTTACTTTATTACGTATAGACAAGTCGCTAAAAATGAAAACAATGAAAAATGGTATTTATGTTATAGTATTCCATACGTAACACATAAAAAAATGCGACGGAGTTGAGCTCCTCACGAAAAATGCAGTGATGTGTAATCGATCTTCACAAATGCACTGTCCACACCATCACCACCAACAACAACAACAACAACTTAGGAAATTAGGTATTTACAATGCTACCTACCATACCGTAAAATGCGCATTCTAAGGTCAGCAAATGTCAAAAGATACATTTGTGAAGAAGACCAAAGCTAGTTACGTTAGCATGTACAGCTTGGAGATGGCTGGTCCTGCACAGCATAGGAATCACTTCTAAATCTACGTCTCACTATTATTCGCATAATTTGGCTTATGTAAAACAGCTATTATTCATTTTACGTCGCATGAATAAAAACTATAAAAAACCGTCTCTCCCCTGCTCGTCGCGATCGCTCCCCACACAACCTTCCCCCTGTTCACTGAGGTTGAGGGAAACTGTGCAATAGTTGAGGTATGAAATATTTAATATTTTCGTTCAGAGGGAGTGAACAAAACTTAGGTATGGTATACAACGTCCCTCCAATTTCGCCAGCTGTACTGGATTTTGTGAGAGACGAACATTACATACGTAGGATTGACGACTTGAACAGAGAACAGATAATTCGCATTTGTTTTTGAATTTCGACGACAACACGAATTGCGCAAGGTCTTCAATATTAGGTAATGAACATTTACATTAGTACTATCGAAGTAATGCAAATTTTCGAACAAGAATAAGCTTATTTCTATTTCCGAGAGATAAGGCAATAACCGAGGAATAAGACTATAACCGAGTCTCGGTTATAGTCTTATTTCTCGGTTATAGCCTTATCTCTCGGTTATAGCCTTATCTCTCGGTTATAGCCTTATCTCTCGGAAATAAGAAGCATGTCTACATAGGAATAGTACTTAGTCATGTAAATCTCGGGAATAAGCTTATTCCTCGGGAATAAGCTTATTCCTCGGAATAAGCTTATTCCTTGGGTATAAGCTTATTCATCGGAAATGGTCTTATTTATAGCGCTATTCCGAGAGATAAGCCATTTCAGAGATATAAGGCTATTTCCGAAAAGGCGATATTGTTTCGTCATGGAGCGGTTGTGCTTATGTTCGATGGGATTTTCAAAGATTTTTTTATTGTCAACCAGATCATTTTCAATAAAACAACATATGATTATTGTATTGTTCCTACATAAGGCTGTTTCTTGATCTAAGTATATTTTTCACATTTTTTCCAGTAATTGAAAAGAACTTTTGTCAAAAATAAAGTTATCTGTTACAATTGTCTTATCAATTGAAAATAGTGATATGATGCCGTACAATAATACATATCCTACATTACTATTTTGCTAGCTTCCCTCAACCTCACTCCAATCGGACAGTTCCGTTCTCCATTTTTAGAGTGCAGGAGTGTGGCCTAAAGGGTTGTATCGCATCTACTGGTGTTGTAGATGCGATGAAGCCCTTTAGGTCACAGTCGTGCACTCTAAAATTGGACTCCACTGCATTTACATTTTGGGCGGCAAATCCCATGGTTGCCGTGTAATTTTTTATGGTCAGCAGCAAAATCTTTAATGTTTTTAAAAAATAAAGGTAGTCACTAAGTATCATAGGAACAGGAAAAAGCATCTCCAAGCTGTAAAAAAATATTAGTATCCACTTTTAGTTACCGAAGTACCTGGAATTGTATCGTAGAGGCATTATTTTTATGATGAGAGTGTTAGCGCAGTTCGTTGTGGTGAGTTTTGCATGTTAAATGACATAACTTGCGAACCGGAAGGAGTTACGCGGAGCAATACATATTGTTGTGACGAAGTTGACTAAGGCTATCATTTTGTAATAGTTGCTGGCTCTGAAAAGCAAGTTAAGTGCGTGAAAAAGACATTTTTTATTGCGGTCGGTGTCTAGGCCTTAGAATGTGTGGGTCTTAGAATGCGCATTTTATGGTAGACGAGTTTAACCATACCGGAGTCTTTAGACGACTCGGAGATGAGTCCGAAGCGTTATAGTCTCAACCATTTGAGAGGATGTCTCTCCTTCCAGGGTATATTCCTGGGCATATAAACCTGGGCTTTGCTTCATGTGTATATTATGAGTTAGGATTGTTGAATTCGAAAGCATGTGCTGGCCGTTTGGATTGCAATCAGCCAATAATTTTCTTGTTCTCCTGATGACGCGCCCAAGTTATCCATGTTATTTTCCAACATCCACTTATCTTGCTCCTCCAAGTTCCCCCCCTTGTTCAATTTGTGCTTCTATCTCTTGCAGGAGCTGCTCCTTGCCTTTCGTTGCAACAAGACCGGACAGTTTATCGTGGATCGTCAGGTTTCGGTAAATCCAAACACCATGAGTCACCTCGATAAGCTTTTCACTTGCGTTTGTGCCCAGCCTTGTGTGGATAGGCGACAGTAAGGGAGAAGTAGATCGTAATGGTGTAGTTCCAAGAGTTCGTGGGAGATCATGCCTTCCATCATGCGTCTCCACCCGATATGACATTGAGACCGGAGGAAGGGTGCGTATGTTGGGGATGCGTAGACGTCTCTCCCGTTACGTTGCATAGTTCCCCTAGACCATAGGAATGCCATTATTAGGCTTGCTAGTTCTGGTACAGTGGCTATGGAGAACAGCCAATCGCCTATCACTCCGAGTTGTGCCTGTAAATTCATTTCTCTGCCAACCTCGGTGCAGTAGAGGAGGTGTGCTGTGGTTTCTTTTTGTATTGTGCAGCTTGGGCACGAATTCCCTAGGTGAGCGAATGCTTGTTGTTTCACGAGGTTGGCCAGGACTGCCGATACTCCGAACACTTGCTTGCCGGCGAACATTTGAAACATTTTTGGAATTGTGAATAATGTTGTGTGCACTACTTCCGATGCAAATTCGTTGAATTGTCAAGGAGTGAGTATTCCCAAATTGCTGTAGAGGGTGCGAGCCTCTGACTGGTGGGCGTGGAATCGAAGGGTGTGTTCGGTTTCGGAGGTGATTTTTTGTGCGTGTGAGAAGAGAAAGCAGGGCTCTGAAGGTAATGGACGGGAGGGTGGAGCCTGTGTGAAGGTATCGAAGATGCTTTGTTTTGCCATGGCGTCACACAAACAGTTAATTGCGCCGGTCTTGCTAGATTTTTCCAATCTATGTTATCGTCCTGGTGGGCTTTCATGTGGTGGAGGGATGTTTGAAATGAATATTTTTGGCGGTGTAGAATGAGTAGACGTAGTATACCCGTGTGTTTCCAATTAGGTGGGGAATTACATGTGGCTAGACGTTCCACCGTCTTTAGGGCTCCCTGACAGTCGGAGCAAATATGGGCACCTCCAGTGAGCTCGGGCCGCGTTATGTTTGCGCCATGCAGGATGAGTGATATTGCCATTAATCCGAGTAGCTCACCTCGATAGGCGTTGGCAAACGGGGATGAGTCTGTGAATGTAAAGGAGAGTCGTCTGCCCCCGTTGGAGCATTCCATGATGATTGCCGCTGCACACACCATGGGGTTCAACTCTCGTACGTACGAACCATCTGCGACGCATGTTAAAGAGTGATGTTCAATAGCATCGTACAACCGTTGGCCGTCTCCTGAACATTTGAGATTGGTCCATATGTGTCGGTTGGGCCATTGGTCTAGAAGTGTACAGAAATCGTGGGGGACACTTGGTGGAGAGGGGGGAGCGGCATTGGAGAGGAGTGTCGCAGACTGGTCAGGGGAGTGGTGAATCGTGCATAAGGAGAGGCCCGAGGTGTCAGTCCTGCAGGGGCCATTGAGTGAGTACAAGGAATGTTGAGCTCTCCGAATCCCGTTTGTTTTGTGGTGCCTGATTGTGCCGTGGAAGGTCTCTTGGTAGAGAAGATCATTGTTCTCGTCATATCTCCAATCCCATAAGATATGAGATTTATGCAGGAAGTTCCCTAATCCTTGTCGGCGTCGTCCTCCTGGTGCTATTTGTGACAGAGCCTCTCGCCATAGTTCCATGGCTCGGAGGGTGGGCCGCCGGAGGCTGAATTGGAATGAGGACCACTTCTGTCCTACCGATCTCAGAGAGAGGTATCGTTTATTTAGTGTCCTTCCGTCTGCATTGAAAATGTCTGATTCATGTACCACTTGTTGGTGTATTCAGACTTCGTTCAGTACAATGCATTCCTCTGAGGAGTATCCACTCTCTTCAAAAACTGTCATAATCCATCTGTCGTTTTGCCTAGGTAGTTGAAAATATGATGTCCCAATGTAGAGCTGGAGTCCGAATTCTCCCACAATGCGGTGAGGAAGCTTTGGGTTGCCCGACTTCCATTCTTGGAGTAATCTAGTATGAATGGCTGAGGCGAGATTCCTAACTCTAGAGTGAGTAGCTCTAGCGACATTTGCAGTTGTACACTGATAATAGATTGTGAAACCTCTTATACGCCTCTATCATGGCCTCAATCCCCCAATGAGGGAACCCTAAACCGTAGAAGCCGCTATCCAGGTAGCAGAGCTCCCGTTTCGCTGATCGTATAAGGCCTCGGATTGGTGCCATTCAGAAATACGGTGGATGCATGGCAGCGACTAGTTCGTCATAATGTCCAGTGTTCGAGCTTAGGCCATATCGGATTTTCGGCCTGAACTTGCGTGCGACGCTAATATAAAAGTCTCGCGGGCTCAAGCCTGAGTTCCGAGCCTGTTATGCCCAGGTTGTGGCGCTCTACCATACATCTCAGGGCGCTCGATGAGGCTCCGGCCGGGCTGGTGGATCCACCTAAGGTCGTACTGGCCGTTTGGACCGAGAGCTGTTGGATGGGGGCGGTGGATCCGTCCGGCAGAGGAACGTTGACGATCATATCTCCCGCCAAGTGGGTCTTGGAGTAGCTCCATTTTCCCGAGGAATCCCATTCGTAACCGATAAGGTAGAAAAAACATTTCGGGGGTTTGAGGGAGCCACCAGTGGCAATCAGTAAGTTGCCCCAGCTGGTGACGCTGCATTGTAGAGCCTCATGTGTGTGTTGGACAGTGTCAGATTCTTGATCGCAGGGGTGTATGAGGTCGTTATCATCCACATAAAGGATGCAGGATAGGGGTTTTGCTATTCCGCTAACAGAACATCTGAACGTTGCAGCGTTACTGTTTTGGGAGTGATCATGCAGTATCACTATCGATATAACCGTCCATCCCACAGGGGAGCACCATTTCCTTGCATGAGACCTTGCATTTTTAGGTGTGCTCACGCTCCCACCGAGTGCGTTGAGTCTCCAAATGCGGTTCTCAGGAAGAATTGCATTTGTTGGATTGCCTGGAGCATTGAGAGTGTGGCGGAGAGTCTAACTCCAAATGCTTGGAAGATGAGCGATGCCATTGCGTGGGAGACCCAGTCGTAGCAGTTTGTGGCGTCGACCGAAGCTAAAGCTGCCGGGGCTCCTAGTTGACGCGAGATGTCATAAAAGAGGACCTTGGACAGGATACCATCCTTTGCCATGTGTTGACGCTCACTAAAGATTTCGTCTGGCATGAGTTTATATTGTTGGGCTGATGCCAGCATCCGCTGCCCGAAGATGATTTTATTTGCGGCATTGAAGTCGGCTTCCATCAGGAGGATTGCCTGTAGTTTCGAAATCAGACGGACGCCTGGAAATTTTTCCAGCATAACGCATAGGCCCATTTTCTACCTTTTGAGAGCTACTCCATGGTACAGTGCGATGGACGTCTTAAGAGCGTGCATGTCCGATAGTATGTCCGAATCGGCACCAGAGACGTAATGACCAAAGTGTAGCCCGGATTGAGATGATGAGGTGGACTCTTGCTTTTTCTGCCAGGTGTGCTGCCAGGTTGTTTGGTTGATGATCTGGCTGATAGAGTCCGGAGGAACTTGCCTTCATATCTGAGCGATAGAGTCGAAGGTGAGTTGTGTACCAATGTGATCCCCGGCGCGGTGTGGGTACAAGCCAGAGAGCACCGCTTCACCGTACTGGTTGTTGGCATTATATCCTAATTCACCTCTGAGTCTGCCTCGACAAATTGGAGCCTCCTCGGCTAGGTGGTATCTCTCTCTATGGATTTTCTCCCAGATGACTGACTGGACTTCTGTCTGGGTGTTAAATTCCACTACTTGGCCTAGATCGTCTTCCATTTGTACCGATCTCACACTCGTACCCCGTTTTGCTCCCATTGCCCAGTTTAATTGCCGCCAGAAGGCTTTATCCCTCTCCGATCTCATAATTTGAAGTATGTGTCTTTCCGCCGCTTTGTCCTGCCTTTCTTGCCCTTGGTGAAGGCAGTTCTCTAAGTGTGCTCGTCTATGTCTCTGTCCGTGTTTGGTAAAGTACAGACATCTTTTTCTGCACTCAGTTAGGGGGTCTTTTATGGACTGAAGAGAGAGGGAAAGGGGGTTGTCGATGTAGCAGCATCGGGCTTGTCTGAGTAGGTTTACTTTGTTCCGAATTTTGCCGGCCCAGTATCTTGGCAGTGATCTATACACTAGCGTTTGCTTTATCCACAGCGAGGCCTCCGGAGAGAATGGGATTGTCCTGATTTTAATTTCCTTCACTTCCTTTCAGCATGGAGCATAAGATGTGTAGTGGTGCGGTCGATGGAGTCCAGTTGTGCTTGGATCTCATCTTTCCGCCTCCTTGTTGATGTACTTGATTTAGCTTCGGGATGATTCCGTCTTGTAGTATTTAGTTTTCGAGGATTTCATTATAGCGGTCTGCACACCTGGGAATTTTTGTGTTTAATCGTCTTGCGGCGGGTCTTTTGATGGGTTGAGGGTTAAGTCCGACCAGGGACGCCATGGAGAAGTCAATTAAGAAGGGGCGATGGTCCCCAACTCCAAAGCCGATTGGAAGGGCGCACGAATTTTGAATATCAGTATCGGGTGTGGTCCATACGGTGTCTAAGGGGCGGGAACCGCGGAAGTGTGTAGCCGTAAGTTCAGCTCCTGTGGTGCGGAGGATTGCCTCATTGAAGTCAAGGCATTCCTCTCCAATTGAAGCTTTTCCGAGGCGACTGTGATACACATGCTCATTGGCGTCGAGGCACACGATCAGTCGCCACCCTTCGTTCCTCCATGTTTTGAGTAAAGAGAGTAAGTCAATTTCAAATTTCCGTCATGGGCACATGGTGTCTTGTTTGGCAATTGTCATGTATGCACGTTGGAGTTGATAGGAGGATGATGTGTGTGAGGTTGGGGTGTGGCATGGCTTGTAACCAACCAGTATTGTGGTGAGATGATCCTCCCTACCGGAGAATGTCATGTAGGTCCATCGAGCCAGGCCCGTGGCATCCATACCTGACAGGTCGGTTCGGATCATGCTGGCTAGCTCACCATAGGCTACCATTCCTGTCCCACCTTCCATTCTCTTGCCTAAGGATTGTATGACTGGGTGCTTGATGTTTCCACCAATAGCTTTTGTCAGGGACTCTCCTCCGTTGAAGAGCTTGCCGAATCCATGCCTCCTATTGTCCTGGTGGAGGAAGTTAATTTTGTGTTCGTTAAAGGCGAATACATCTATTTCTTTGTCATCTATAATACTCATGAGTTGTTGTGCCTTATTGTTACCCCCTATACTCGGTGAAATGCCGTTTAGGTTTTCATAATAGAGACGCGTAGTTCCCTCGATCTTCTTACCGGGGACGATTCCGATAGGGGACAACAAGGCATGGTTGGCATCTAAAAAGGACTGTATTTCTTGGCTGGGTGTTTGGAGTGCAGCTGTCTGAAGTATCGATGGAGGAAGTTCTGTGGGTGTGCTTCGGGCAGCTTCGATGTGGAGTCGTCTGTCTTTCTCGGCTTCACATGACACGTGGTTAGAATAATTTTGGGATCGACGGTGGACTGCATCACGGATCGTCGTGTGTGGTACTAGGTTCAGTTCACCGGGCCAGTGTATAATTGTCCTGTTGCCAGCGTCTCGCAATAGCTGAATTGTCCTAGTTGTGTTGTTGAGTGTACGAAAAGCACCTGCACGGCGTTTAGACCTCCTGCCGTTGGAGGGTTTACACAGATTACTGACGGCGATTGGTACCTGCCCTCCGTAATCTCGGAGGGGTATGGCCTGCAACTATCCGGAGGTTCCGGGTAGTACTGCAGCTGGATCGGCAACACTAGCCGTGGATTCGATTTCGATAACCGAGCTCGAGGCAGAGTCCTCTGAGATGCAATCCATATCCTGACTGACTTCTACCCGTACTCCAACACTTGTGGGCGTGTCACCCGACCGCTTGCTGCTACGGTCCTCGTCGGACACCACACTGCTTTCAGAATCTGTGGTTGTCCTTTTTGTTGATGGCTGCTCTTGTGAGATACGTACTCTTTTGGTAGAATCCTGGGAGTGGTCTGTGCTGGCTGCTTCGTTTGCCTCGTGCATCGTCTTGACCGACTGTGTGCCGTCAAGATCAAAGAGAGCTTGCTGCGAGGCGAATGGGTGCTTCCCTTGTCCCTTGCTCGCCTCAAATTGCTCGACGACATCCTTCCACCAGCCTTGATCCTCCAATCCTGGGGAGGCTGAGTTTTTGGCCAGCTCGTCTGGGGTTAGCAAGGTCTGAGTCTCCGAGTCCCACTCACACATGTGGGCTTCGTGGATTAATTGAGGATCCACAAAGGCGCGGAGGAAGTCTTTTAGAAATTTTGGGTCCACGTTTTGATCCATTAGGTGGCCGATGGCAAAGGCAGAGATTTGCTTGGTGAGCCCCGAGATTAGTTTTTCCCTTTCTGGTATATTGGGGTATACTAAGGAGACCGAGCCGAGGGGTACCTGTTGGTGGACCTCAGCAATGAGTATGGAAGCGTCTTGGAATTTAAAGAATGATGTGAGGCACTCCCTGCCGGTGAATGACCGAAAGATGCTGCCGTCGGGTTTGAGTAAGGTGATGGAATCGTTGAGATACAAGAACCCGAATATACCGATACTAGTCATGCTAGCGTTGTAGTTTGTGGTTTTTACTGCGAATTTTGCGGCTCAGCGCACATCGCCTGGAGATGATTGCCAATCAACACCCTTGGTAGGGTGTGTGGGAGCCCCTCCACTTCGAATAGATGCTGGCCTTTTTGGCATAATTTACCATGTGCGTAACTCTTTCCACCTCTCGTTTGTCGACTTCGAGGTGGATCACTTTTCGACAAGTTTGGATATTGGCTGGCAGACGTGCCATGTTGGTTGGTTCGGAGTGCTTGGGATTCTTGGGATGTTCATCCTTAAGCTGCACAAGGGCAAGCTCTCATATCCCCAAGACAGTGGCAGGTCACAATCCAGGAAGTAATCCTCTTCGTGCATGGCTACCTGGGCAGCCTTTAGAATGTCACGTTGCTCGTCTATCAGTGTTTGCCGGTGAGTAAGTGCATACACAGAGTATATCTGGAAGGGTGTGACTGTTTCAATTGCTTGTAATTCTTTTATTTTGAGCTGGTTTCCGAAGCGAGCCCAATCATAGGAGATCTGGGTAATGAGTTGCTCGGGGTCCTTGTCGCAGGAGATGGAGATGCATCCGTACGCTTGCGAAGATCTGGAGCGGTGTCCTGTGTTTGACGTTCCCTGGTCTTGCGTGTCTTGGGCTTGGCGGCTAGAGTGGAAGGCGCAAGGGTTGAGGCCTTTTACATAATTTCTGGGTGCTGTCATGTTGGTCCGTACTGGGTGCGTGGACTGACCTCCCAAAGGAGGTTCGTCTGTCGAATCGTCTGCGGGGTTCAGTGTAGCATGCTTATCGGCGATTGTAAGGTTCACCAGGAGTTGTTGTACTGCATAGACCATCTTTTTCCCGTTGTCGCCTTCGAATTACTCCAGTCCTTCTTTATTAAAATCAATGGAGATATCAACAAGAATATTTCGGTGCTTGTGAGCATGAGGCGGGACCACAGGTACTTCCTTGCCTCCAGGAGTATTGTTGGAGTACTTCTCTGGTGTTAGGGCTGACGAGGGAGTTGAGGAAGAAGAGGCGGAGTGTTTTTTTGGATTTCTTTTTTGTGGAGTTGGCTATGGCAGCTGCAATTGAAGAGTCTGTTTGCAAGGTTGTAGTCGTTTTTGGCTTCTTTTTGGCTGGGGAGTTGGACAGTGAGTTTGCATTGGTGTCGGTGTCGGGGCGCTCGTTGTCGGAGAGGATTTTCGGGTTGTTGATCTTGTTGATTATCTCGTTGATTTTATCGTTTTCCTGGGAGAGGGATGGAGCGGAGGTCTTCTACAGTTGGTTCTGGGCCGGGGGTGATGGGTTTGTTGCCTTTTTCGGTGGCGTAGTGTTGGCAGAAGGAGGGGGAATAGAATCATTTTTAGCTTTTGAAGCTCGTGTTGCCAGGTGGGGAGTTTGTTGTCTGGCGGAAGTCGGCATGGTGGTTCGTGTGTTGTGTTGCGGAGGAAATACTGAAGAAAGTGATGTGTCAGGGTGGCGGGTTGCCATTTTGCAGTTTGACACAAGACGTGTCAGCTCGGTGCATCTTGAGGTGTGGTGATGTCCACAAGTTCGTACCTTTAACGTGCAAGGTGTGAAAGTCTGGCATTTGTAATGTGGCCCTTGTGGACCGGGAGAGGTGATGGTGCAAGTGTGGGGTGTATAGTGGAATTGGTGTCTGTGCCTGGAGTGTTTAGTAAGGTGTTAAGCGGGAGGAGGGAGAATTTGTGTGTATGGGAGTCACCAAGGTGTTCTCGGGGTGGCACGGTCTCGGCCGACCTGCGTGGGAGGAGGACGCCTTCAGGGATAATGTTTACCACAATAGTGATGAGTGCTAATGTAATAAACGTTTGTAGTTTGTGGGGGGAGAGACCATGTTTGTCGCGGTGATGTTCATGATGGAAGAGGTGGAGGTGTTTAATTCCTGTGTGGAGACATAGTGGTTTTTCAGTATGTATGTATGTTGTACCAATTGTGTTTGACTAGTCTAATCAAAAAGTGTCCACACCAACAACATACCCTCCGCCATCATGGCCCCAACTCCTGATTGATCTTCACAATGTCTTCACACTTTCACTCTCATCACCATGAATTTTTCAACAGTGTTGGGGATGGCACTAGCACTGGGGGTCATTGGTGAACATGGTAAAACCTTTGTCCTCTGATTCTCATTGGGGATCTCATGGGGAAATTATTCATTAGGCAAATCAAAAATGTCAGGTCACATTCTAATCAGAACCTTACTTGTTTCATATTCTAGACTAAGGAATGACATTAGAAAAAATTAAGACTTGATGTTGAAAAATCATGACTTGTCACTTGACCCCATGAATTGAGTGATAAGGTGTCAAGGTGAATGAAAATATAATACCTCAAGAGGAAAAAAGACATCAGGTAGGGAAAAAAGAAGATTCATGATGATGATGTGTAAGTGTTTCATGGAGAGATAAGGATTATGTGTACACTTTGTTTTATTTTATTCAAAATTGGGTGTTACTCTCAATGTTTAATCTTTCAGATTTTGTTCCACATTGAATCCTTACTGCGCCATTTGTATGAACTGATGTGATAGTCCAAGGTTCACTTTCATACTAGCTTTCACTTTTGTGGAGGATACCATCTTTAATCAATAGTACTTTATCATCAGGTTGATAATCCCAGTCGATATGGCCACTGTTTTCTCTGACAGTATTCTTATCCATTTGTATTTGTTTGTATTCCCCTATTTTTCACCAGTCAGGTAGGAATGGGACGTAAAACAACATGTCCCTTCTAAAGATTGCTGCACCTGGAGAGATTTTCAGTACTGTGTGATAGGTAGAGCAAAAGTCCCATGCAGGGTTTGTGAGAAGTCTGCAATGTCACTCTCACTGACAGTGTCGGCCATGTCTATCTCAGCTGTGCATGGCATTGTCATGATTGTTAGATACACACACTTGAGTATTGCGCTGGCTTTACGATTCTTGACACACTCGGCTTAGGCTTCAGGCTGTATGATTCACAGAGGGTCTCAAAGTGAAGTTGAAATTCACTTCCATTTAAACTGTTGTAGATGATGCACTGACAACATGGGTACTGACTAAACCAGGTCCGATTTACTAATGTTCTGACTGTTGCTGATGATTTGTCAAAGGATGGTTTTGTTTGATATGTGTGTCTATGGTGTTGTGCTCTTTTGTACCCATGGAATTATCAAGCACACAAGGCTGTGATAATGACAATTCAAGGATCTCAAACCAGCTATTAGCTGGCTCAATCATTGACACACACATAAAGTTGATTACTGTCTTGTCTTTACCTTTGACGGTATATGGTCCTATAATGCCCAAGCATAATGCTTCCCAAGGGGTGGTGATGGCTAGTTTTGTTGGCAGTTTTCCATACTTGTAATGTCTATGTCTATTCATCTGACAACTATGACATTTTTGACATATGATTGAACTGCCTTTCTTAGACCTTTCCAATACATCAAGAGACAAAGAGTCTCCTTGAGACACTTGGTCCTGGGATGTTGCAGGTAGTGGTGGTACCATGCTACTGCACAATTTTGTAGACTCGTTGAAATTTCCATTTGGTCATCTTTACAGAGTACTTTTTTATTCTCAACTAACTGTGTGGTATAACCATACTTCTCAGACATTGTGTTGAGTTCAAGGTCATGTTTTTATGGTTTTGCTATTTCTCATGGGTCAACAGGAAAAAGTGTCATACAAATAGAATATTTTGTACTTACCATAGTGTTAGTGCATTCCCAGACACCCCCTAATGGCACGTCACCCATGATAGCATGCTCTACTGCCACATAAATAATGCCGAACCTATCACTGCTCTAGTGACATAGGCAAAGAATTCATCTTATTTAGACCCCTATGTGCTAATAGCTTCTAAGTAGAAAAGACTACTCTGAAAGACCAAGATCCGGATCCAAACTGGATAGATGCAAGAGAACACCCTCAAGAGAACACCCTTGAGAATGGTGTACTGTACCAATTTCTACCCATTTTTGTGTTTCTATATAAGGGATTGCATTTCCCATTCATCCTGAAGTTGCCATGTAGCGTGTAGAGTGTAAACAATAAACTAACAAGGAATCAATTGCAAGAATCATAAACCCATTTACATACCAGCTACTCCATAATCTCGTTTATGCAAAATGGCTCAGGGACCCATTTATACATAACAGTTTTTGCAACCTTCTTGTGTAAAAATCATCATGACTTCATCCAGTCATTATGTATCCAAGTATGTAAAAAACAAGAGTTTTCAGAGCATGCATACTTTGTTCTCTTGCTAAGGAATAAATTATCTATGCCCATCGGTGGTACAACACTAAAGCTTCTTCAAGCTCTGTTCATCAGAACACCCCTCAGAGTGGCCCTGAGGAGAATGACTAGCTCAGAAGCAGTTCCTGACTACCAGAAGTGAAGGAGTGCAAAAGGAATCCAGGATTGATTTAACCACAATTTTGTGCATTTATGTGAAGGATGGACTCCATCTCCAAGATGCATTACATGTTTATGCCAACACCCTGAAGCTTGCTCTACATCACAAGGTGGAGCTGAGGGTCTTAGTGTGGTCAGATAGATTACTCAAGATTTTTCTAATCTTCAGCAAAACTTGTAACAGACAGACAAGCCTTTAGAGAAGGGGTTCATCATCAAGCGGAAGGTCAATGAGACACAAGCAACCTTAGGGAGAGGACAAGGACACCCTGGATAAATTCGTACAGAAGGCGAATGAAGCCATGAGAGTAAGGGGTGCACTGACAAAATTGCCCATTTTCTCCTCTCATTGTAGTGAAACTTCATGCCCTGGTGGGGATAACATTCAATAAGATTCACCTCTTTGTTTTTGTCAGCATTTTGATAAGAATATTACTTTTGACAAAATTTATTTGACTATGAGGAGAATAGACCAGGGACTGGACTAGGGACTGGACTGAGGACTGGACTATGATCTGGACTAGTAATTGAAGAGGAATAACCAGTTTGGGACAAAGGCATTAGATTATGAACACTGTTTTAAAGACATTTCATCATGTAACATGTAACATTAAACACCAATAGATTTCTTACTAGAAGTACTCCCTCAGTGCCCTTCCTGATGGTTTCTTAGATTCAGTCTGACCTACCTCCTAAGGAAAAAAATAACCTCTGGTAGGAAAAAAGATGGTGTAGCACGTGACGAAGCGTAAGTGTTATGTGGAGAGAGGGGATACTGTACAGAGGTTATTTTAGTCAAAATATGGTGTAACTCTCCTTATGTTCAATCTCTCTGATTTAGTTCCGCATTGAACCCTTATGGTGCCATTCGTATGAACTGACATGAGGGTCCAAGGATCTCTTTCATACCAGCTTTCTGTTTTGCGGAGGATACCATCTTTTTGCATCAGTACTTTGTCACCGGGCTGGTAGTCCCAGTCGATGCGGGAGGCATTTTCCCGTCTTGTGTTTTTATCCATTTGCTTTTGTCTGTATTCCCCTATTTTTGACCAGTCAGCGATGTAGGGGACGTCAAACAACATGTCCCTTCCAAAGATAGCTGCTCCTGGTGAGGAATTTAGTACTGTGTGATAGGTAGAGCGAACGGCCCATGCGGCGTTTGTGAGATAGTCAGCAATGTCACTCTCGCTGATTGTATCGGCCATGTCTTAGACAGCTGTGCATAGCATTGTCATGATTGTTTGATGCACCCGCTCGAGTATTGCGTTCGCTTGTGGGTTTCTGACACTGGCCGGCTTAGGCTTCAGACCATATGAATCACAGAGGGTCTCTAAGTGAAGTTTAAATTCACTTCTGTTGTCGTAGATAATGTATTGACTACGTCGGTAATGGCTAAACCAGGTCCTATTTATTATATTACCTACTGTTGCTGATGTCTTGTCAAAGTAGGGTTGCTGTGGTTGGACATGTGTGTCTTTGCTCCTTTGCCCCTTCGTACCCATGGGAATATCAAGCTCCTGGAGCTGTGATACCGGCAACTCTACAATTTTGAACCAGCTTGTTGCAGGATCAATCATTGTGATGCACATGAAGTCAATTTGTGTCTTGTCGTTGCCCTTGAGGGTGTATGGTCCTATGACGTCCACACATAATGCCTCCCATGGGTTGGTGATTGCAAGTTTTGTTGGCAGTCGCCCACATTTTAATTGCCTGCACTTGTTCACCTGGCAACTGTGACACTTTTTGACATGTGATTGGACTGTCGTTTGTAGACCTTTCCAATACATCGAAAGACGAAGAGTTTCTTCGAGACACTTGGTCCCTGGGTACTGTAGGTAGTGGTGGAACCAGGCTACCGCACGGTGTTGGAGGCTTTTTGGAATAATCATTTTGCCATCCTTACAGAGTACTTTAATGTTCTCAACTATGTGAGTTGAGTAGCCTTTATTTAAGAGGTTTTCATCTTCTTGTTGTGCTTCCGCTATCTCTCTGGTTGTGAGTGGATAGATGGAGTCCTCTTCGTGTCGATTCGCAAACACCTGGATCATGGATTGCTTGGTGGTTGCTAGGGATGATTTCCGTTGTGCTGTGTTATGATAACACCAACATTGTGCGAAAGTCATCCAGGTTGACCTGTCATTTGCAACGGGTCCATAGTCCAGTCGTGAGATGGCATCCGCAACTGTATTGTGGATTCCCTTGATGTACACAACGGTGGGGCCATACTCTTCTAAGAGTAATCTCCAGCTGTACACTCAATCAGAGGTCAGACCTAGAGCATCCTGCATTAGATTTCTGTGGTCAGTGTAGACCGTAATTTGTTGTCCCCAAAGCATGCCTTTGAACTCTTTCAGTGTTTCTACTATGGCTAGTAGTTCTTGTTCGGTCATGCTGTATTTTTGCTGCGCCTGACTCAGTTTTCTACTGAAGAACACCAGCAGCCTGTTGTTTTGAGTAATTACGGCAACCAATTGAAATTTGGAGCTATCCGTATAGATCTCAAATCCCTGCGAGTAGTCAGGGTAGGCCAAGGTAACATCGCGAGCGATTGTTGCCTTTACAGTGTCAAATGCTTGCTGGTGGATGTTGTCCCAATGCCATGGCTTTTTCTTGGTTTTATTAGCCTTTGTGACTTTGGTATGTCCACACTCCCCAACTAAGTTGGTCAGTGGTGCAAGTATTTCACTGCGTCTCGCCCAAATATCCCTGTAGTACTGGACCATGCCCAGAAATCTACGGAGTTGTTTAACATTTTGTGGCGGTGTTAATGCAAGGATTGCCTGTAACTTCTTTGGTTGTGGCTTTATACCACTCTGGATAACACAGCACAGAAAGATGACTTGCGTGCATTCACTGTCAAGCCTGTGATGAAAACCTGTCTTAGTTTACTAAGGTGGTCTTCCAGGCTACCCTTGCTGATGTATAATAAGTCATCAAGGTAAGTTCGGACAAACTCAAGGGTTGCCATTAGCTCAGACATCTTAGCTTGGAAGATGTCGGGAGAACATGCAACACCTATTGGTAACCGTAGGTAAGAGTACTTACCCCACGGAAAGATAATGGTGCATATTTTGGACGCATCTGGATCCAATCTAATGGTGTAATAGCCCATGTTGAGATCAAGGGCTGTGGCATATGTAAAGCCTTCTAGTTCTTGTAGAACAGTGCTAATTTTAGGAATAGGAAACAGTTTTCTCACTACCCGTTTCTTTACTTCCCTAAAATCGCTGACAACCCATACGGTGTTGTCCTTCTTTGGTATAATGAATGTGGGCGATGCCCATTCAGAATCATCTTGCCATTTGAGTACCCCTAAGTCACATAGCCTCTGTACCTCCCTTTTGGTGATTTCTACGTGCTTCTTGGGTATGGGAAAAGGCCGGCCATGATATGGCTGTGCTCCTTCCTTCAACTGGTGGGAGACCGGCTTACAATCCCAGTCTAGTTTCCCGCTAAATAGCTCCTCAAATTCTTGTAGGAGCTCCAGTAACTTTGTTTGTTCTGGTACACTTAGGTGTGTGCAGTTGTCTTTGACAATTGCCCTGAGATCCGCTTTTTCATATTTAGCGTCTAGTATGTGTATGAGGTGTTTTGTTGCCTCGAGCGTACTTTGGGGTTCTTTGGACGTGTCTTGGTAGATGCTATTATTCATAGTCCAAGCCCGTTCAATTGTTGCTCTTGTTTTTAATTTATTGATGTCTCTCATTGGCAGTGAGATGTCATCTACTGTTATTTCCTTTGTCCAAAAGTCTAGGACAATTCCATTACTACCAAGAATGAGGTAAAACCCTGGTTTGGTCATGCTATCCTCTTCGTATTCCACAACATCAGGTTGTAGAAAGTACTCCTTGCTGTTGGAGTACTCAAAGAATTAACTCTGATCTTCCCCCGCCCAGTTGTCTGGAAGCTCCCATTTGACGTATGCCAAGACTTTGGCACCTGCCTAGTCAGGTAGGGAAAGGGTTTGTCTTTTCCTTTTGGTAGGAAAATAAGGTCGCCGCCTGACCCAGAGTCCAGTAGGACATTGATTTTGTTACTGGGGCGACTCCTCAGAGGTTGTTTGTATGCTCTGGAGGATTGACTTTCAGTCGCTGGTTCCATGATGGCTATTAGTGCCGTAACACCGAGGTGGTCCTTGGTGTGGGATGCAACCTCTTGTTTTGGTTGCTTGAGACCATGGTTTGCACTGGGAGTCTTAATACTATCCTCAGTGGCTTTTGTTTTATTACTGACATTGTTTTTGTCATAAGATTTTTCTGAAATATTTGAGGACGTAGTCTCTAAATTTTCTCAAATTTTTAATTCCGACTTTTCTGTTTTGGAACAAGATTTTTTTGACGTCCTCTCTTTGCTGACGGTCAATTTAATTTTTTTCTTTTATTTGTTTGGATAGCTTTCCTCAGACTGGGGGTAGTGTTAACTGTTAACTGCAGTACTTAGTTTACGTTTCTTACATATATTTAATTCCCCAGTGCTATCAGACCCGCGCCTTCACAAACTTTCATCGGAATCGCTGCCGCTTTCCGAGTCATTGGTACGATGTTTCTTGCGCTTGCTAGACTTCTTGCGGAGTGCTTTCTTCAACTCCGCCCGGACTATCTGGGTGAAGTTTGCACCCTCTGGCTTCCTTTCTTTTGAATGGGGCTTACCTGCGCCCCCATTCTTCTTGATCAGAGTACCGTCTTTGTTGTAACGAAGGCAGTCACGGGTGTTGTGACTTTTGTGCACCCCCCCATGTTTCTTGCATAGCACACAATGCTTGTCAGTCCAGCCCACCTTCTTGGGCTTCTTGGCAATGCAGGAGTCCATTGACTCCATTTTGCACTTTTTATCAGCCCCCTTGCTTTGGTCGTGCTGGAAGGCTTCGCATAGAGTTCCGCAGTATTCTTGATGTTCTCTAGGACCAAGAGAAGGGCCCTAGTGCTGACCGGAGTGGTATTCTCAGTCAAGTCGTATTGGGTCTGACACTTGGCCGGACACATGCACAACAAGTGAGTTGCAAGGTCGGCATCATCCAAGGGCAATATACTTTCTTAGTAGCCTGATTGGCCTTCGGGCTGTAATACAGGCAGGGCAATGTCTCGAGGTAGTTATTGAGTTGTTCCACTCAGACAAAAAACTGACGTATCAAGACCCGGTTGGGCTTCTTCAATGTGTTAGTTGTGTAGTACTTGAGGGCCTCACCAGCGTCATGACGGAACACCTGTAACAGGTGAAATGTGACGCACTCGTGAAACGAGTCCCAAGTCTTGGTGGGAGTCTCCATGTGTGTGACTCCTTTGATGTCTTCCCAAGGAGCGCAAGTCACTGGGGCCTTGATGATTTTCTCGCATGGCTGTCAGGCCTCTTTGGAGAGGAGGTTTCCATACAGCTCAAAGGGCTTTGCTCCTGCCGTTGTGACGGCGAGCTTTGCGGCTTAGTTTCACATGACCACTGTGTCCGCGTCCAAAAATTGGTGAAAAAGACACCATCCAGGACATGTCCTGGACACATCCTGGACACGTCCAGGACATGTCCTGGACATCTCGTGTTTTTGGTGTTTTCAAACGAGGACACGGGACATTACATTTTAGACACAGTGGACACATCAGGACGTGAAAGGACATGGAGTGTTTACTTCATTTAAGGCTCCCTTATTATACTTTCAGGTGAACTATACCAAGAGTGGGGGCTGTTGCATGTATATTATATTCATTTAAGTGCAATCCATAAGGATTGCAGTACAAAAATACTTAAAGTACCTTGGCATGTGCCTAGATACTGTTATGTAATGTATGTGAGTCAAAACTTCTGAGGACACGAGGCGGACATGGGACTCAACACGGATGTATGTCCTCGTGTCCACAAAAAAACCACATCCTGGAGGAATTTAGGACATAGGACACGCCCAAGGACACGTCCAGGACATGTCCAGTACATGTGAAACTAAGCTTTGCGGCTTCTAGAGCCTTTAGGGCCTTGTCATATATGGCCTTTGCTTCAGCTAGGGCAGGCGATACAGCCTCGGTGGTCGTACCGGGCGCATCTCCTTTACTGCCCTTCTTCTTTTTCTTGGAGTTGCGCAATTGTGCGTACTCCCCCTTTACAATCTCAGCATCAAGTTTAGCTGTCTCAACAGCCCTCTCTGCCTCGGCAAAGCTCGTGTCAAGCCCAATTTGCTTGCACGGGTGAATTGCGGAGCGTACATGCAGTAAGAACTGCTCGGGAGTCCCGGACGCCCATACTGCCACCTTTAACTCATTCCCCGTGTTGGGAAGAGTCAACTTGAAGTAGGTGGTCTTTTTGGTCTTCTCAAGGGAATCCTGCACGGGATCCTGCTCGGGAATGTAGCGTATGGGGGAATTCTTTCCTCCGACTCCAAGTTCGCACTCAATCCACTTGAGCCCTTTGGGAAATGCTTTCACGGAGGACATGACTCGTAGCTTCTCTCCTAGACTAGTTCCCAAAAACGTTTCTTGTAGAAACTCCTTGGAGGGCTGAGGAAGAAATCGTTCGCACGGTGGTACGCAATGAACGTAGTACGTAGTACTCTGCGTGGTAAAAATTTGTTTTTCTCGACAGCCTGTGGGTCGTCGGGAGAGCCTTCTTTGTGTGGTAGTGGGATGAACTTACCCGGAAGTAGGTAAACAGTAGTTGTAGATAAAGAAGTAGAAAAAGGGTATTCCAGCTGATTGGAAATTATTTTTATGAGCTATTAAATTGGTGAGAATGAGGACTGTACACTATCAGTCCTCATGCTTTTATCATGAAATTTTCATGGTAAATCGATTTGTGTCACAATTGACTATTTGTGAAGTTTTAACTGTGAAAACTTATCTGTAACATCAAGTGTTTCTATGGGGGAAGACTTGTTGTGATGTGAAGTACTTTCATGGGAAGTACTTCTTGTGATGTGAAGTGGTTTTCTGTGAAAAACAATTCATGTCTTCTTGAGACAACACTTTTTGTGAAGGGAAGTGTTTATACTTCCTTTGTTGTAAAAGTTTATTGATTTGGGCTATTTAGGTCCTGTTTTGGGGTCTAAAAGCCTGGGGAGCTACCTTGGCTCATGTCACAGTCTTATGGCAACAGCTTTTCCTTAGTCACTGCTGCATTTGATTAGGCCCAGACAAGGATCTTGATCCTATGACACACTAGTTATCATCAAACTGGACAACGCCATTGAACCTGCCCTCATATTTATTCTCATTTTTGCTTCATTTTTTGTGAATCAACCAGTGTAGTTGGAAGTGATGATGACAGGTCTGTGACAAAGTTCATGTAGACACTGAAATGGATTTATTTTTTCTCATTCATTCACCCACATACAGAGAGAGTTGTACTTCTTATAGGATTAGAAAAAATGGATCAAAGGTTGAATGGTACTGCAACATAGTGGAAATGGAAGTTCAACAAAACAAGCCAATTTCAGAGCTTAACTTTGACAGGATAACTTCTGTCAACATCTGTTGATCTCATTGAACTTATCAAAATTTTGCAAACTTGGTTGGCATTTGTCCACCATTGTTGTTGGCATCTGTTGATCTCCCCATATGACTGGTCATGAAGTTCCAACTTCCACCATCCATACAGTATTGTATCATATTGAACAATACTCCTGTACCATGCCATACCATACCATAGATGTTTCATTTTTCCAATATGGTAAGAACAGTTCTAAGCCCAATGAGCCTGCAATATTTCTTATAAAAGAATCAACAACATGTCTTACCAATGTAATCTTGCATTGTTTTGCTGTGTTATGTTTAATGGAAGAAACGTTAACAACAAATCATTGGGAGCATGTACATAGACTGTAAACTACTTAATGAGAAGAACTTACAAGAACCCAAAGTGTATTCATGATGTCAATGAGGAAGATCCATATACAGTAATCTTCCAATGGAGAAGGACCCAGTACTCCTGTTCCACTAGCAGGAGGACAGGATTGTTTTGACTCACTGACAAAGTTGAAATGATCAGTTTCTACATGCTATAAGACTACAAACTAAATCTGATTATGTCTCATTGTCTAAAGAAATCAGATGGATATCTATGTAGTACATGGTTGCAACCCAAGCTGTACCAAAGAATGTTGGTATACAACTAGAAACCACTTGTTGTGTATTTGAATAAACTGTGCAAAATGAATGGCAGCTTCATTTGAAGACTGTGGAGGTGGAAGTGGAAGTATCATAGTCAATTTGTGCATGGGAGCACAGTGGGGGATTTTCCACTGTCAGGTGGCTGGAGAGTGTTTTTGATCTATTCTGGTCAAATCATGCCAAATGATATCTTTTCAATGCAACTTCTATTGGAGCAGCAATACATTCATGGTGAGATAGATTAAAAGATATGGTGTTTATAGTTATGGTTGGCTATCCTAATGGATCAGGACTGGACTTCCAGTAATGGAGACTTGAAAAATTTTGCAGATTGAAAGTTTGCTAGTACTGATCTACAACGCTGTTGAGAATACCATCAAAGAATGTTAATGTTGATCAGAATCCAAAAAAACTACATTTTCCATTTGTAACATTGTGTTCATTAGAAGTGCCATCATGATGTTCAATCCAGAGGATGTGCATAAATGTCAGAAACATGTGACAAGAAAACCTGATGGGGCAATTAGGATGGATGTAAGAGAGTGACCAATTCATTGCAGTGCTTTGAATGTGATACAGGATGGTTAGGTGCATTGAACACAGAGGTTGGATTCAATAGCAATTTGAGTTGTGTCCAGTTGGCAACATGCCTCAATTGTCTACTGAGGCATGGATATGATGCTTCATGTTTCATATTCACATTCTAACAAATATGGTCTTCATGAACAGCTGTGAGGCACTCAGAAAGGTCTTTCTTGCATTGACTTTTGGTGAGAAAGCAGGTGTAAGCAGAATTCATGGCTTCATTGTCTTGTGGGAACCATTTATTGAGAATTGTCTCATGAATATTGTCAGATATATCACAACATATGCCATAAGAAGATCTAAGGATACGAGGTTTGTATATTCACAAGCGGGGTCAATCAACTTTACAAGGATTACCTGATAATGCAAGTTTTAGAATCAAACACGGGATGCTTTGACAGAGGGAAAGCATGGATTTCTGATTGGTTGAAATGGTATTTGGGGACCTCATTTGTGCAGTTGTGTTATCATTATTCCAAGTTATAGAATCCAATTGATTGGCAAAACGCCAACAACCATTTGGTAGGACACTTGATATCAAAAGCATTTGATTGAGGCATTTAGTATGGTTATGTTGCAATTCAGTTCTGCCTATGTTCTCGGAATCATAACCAATCACTGTCTTAACAGTGACTTGAAATGCCTTGTAGTATGTTATCATAAACTATCCAGATCAAGCAAGTTCGACTTGTTTGTCAACCCACATGAGGCATCTGCAGGATAACCAGACTAAGCATTTTTTCATCAAGAAAATGATAGTGACAATGGGAGGGTGTTTATTGTGCATTGCTAAAGTTCATTCCCCACTGAATGTGGCATCGGCAATATTCTAATAAGAATTATAACCACAAATGGAAGTGACATTACAAAGAACCAGTCCATCTGAAACCTTATCCCGTGAGGGAGCTCTGTCATGTTCAAAATTGGTCCGCTTGGCAACTCAATCACACTACACCAGGAACTTTGAAAACATGGCAAGGTGCATGCAATGTACTGAGTCATTTAGAAAGCCTTTTGGGATGATAATTAGAGATGGGTGTAATCAATCATAGACTGCAATACCTAGGTCTTTGACTGGTTGATGTCCATGTTTCATCTAAAGAGACATGGTCACTATTGGTGCAGCATAGTCAGTTTTGCTGCAAAAATGAAGCTTGGGCCAAACATTTGTAAGTTGAAGGGTAAATCAATATCCAAAAGAAGGGCCAGCTGAATGGAAGACTATGTTGAGATAACAAAGGGTGCATATTTGGAATAATCAAATGGAGTGTGCGATGTTGTCATTTGTTACAAAATTCAGGTATCAATGGACTAATTATGTAACTGATTTGAAATTTTGTGATGGTAAGAGCTATTATTAGCATCATTGTGAAGGAAAAAAAGACTGGAGATCAAACGTAATAGAAAGGGGTTCTGAAGGGAAAAGGATGATGGAAACACCAACACAATCAGAAGTACCACTATTACCAAGTCCACCTTTGCACAGAACTTTCTTATGATTAGTAAAAATGAGAAATGATTCCTTTGTATCTTCATGGCATGTTGCCCCCTCCATCAACTCAATTGTTGATTTATAAGATTTGATTGAAGGAGACAAGTAAGTTAACCTGGATGTGGTAGCAAAGTTCATCAACATTCACATCTGAGTCACCCTCAAGAAGATAGATTGCAGATTGTGAAGCAGGGAGGTTTCTTCAATTGAAACATTGAATAGAATGGTAGCATCAGGAGAGTTGAAACTGAAATGAAGTGGAAGTCAATGATGAGCAAGTTGCTGTAATGAAGTGCCATTACTATCATTAAGAACAAACCTACTATTGAAAGACATATGATAATTCATCATCCTTGTACCAGAGGGCTTTGAATGACATCAAGGGGTGGGCCAGGAGCCAGAAAATTTATGTGCGGCCTTGTGGGATTATCTATCCATGTACAATAGGTCTTAGGGGACATGGATAGATGATCAACTTATCAGCATGACTTCAGAGAGCTCATGCTTATTGGCTTCTTTGTTGCACTTGCAAAATGAGTACATGAACCTGTTAGCATAAGGTAAGATCTCCAGGTTGCATGACATGTGGAGGGAAACAAATAAACTTACCCAGTCTAATGCTCTTCTGTTGCAAGGTGACAGCAAAAGGTGTGGCTCTAGACACAGGAACTTCTTCATCAGACAGTTTGAAAAGCTTTGAATGGTCTACTTCATCTAGTACACCATCATACAGAAAACAAGCTTCATATATTGGTGGGTCAGTTGTGCTGCAATCAAAAAGAAGGACCTTGAGCATGTCCACCCAAAGGAACATACCATCTTTGTGGTGAAACAATGCAAGCTTTCCATCCTTCAAATGATATGCATGTTGTACAAGAGAGAAATGATGACCTGAAGCGAGAAGAGTGAGAAGGGAAATATCACGTTAGTCAAAGTGAGGGCATGTATCTGCAATATTCTGTTGACCAGCTTAATCACTTTGAAGATTATCCTTTGCAGTTGAATGGAATGCTTGCTGCTTGTGTTGAAAGGAGAGGGCACACAAGTCTTCAACTGCAAGAGGAGGATATTTCACACTCAGAAGGCCAAGCATGTCATCATTTCCACCAGTAGCTTCAGTGATTAGTGCTGCGGGGGCAAAGTTGTTGATGAAGAAACTACCAAAGGAATGTTTCCAATGATAGGCTGAACATGATATGAAACAGCACTCTGGATTGTGGACACATAATAATAAGTCTACTTTTACTTAGAATCATTGCAGGTCACTGAGTGTGATTACAAGGGTTGTCACTGTTGACATGATGGGCCGTCACAAGGTTGTCAACACCAAGGTTTGTCAGGGTCATTGAAAGATCACCACCGGTCATCAAAGTCATAAGATGAGTCATAAAACTGAAAAGTCATCACTTGTTGAAGCTTATTGTCTGAGAAAGCAAATAATTCCATGTGATAAGCTCCTGTCATGTGGATGAAGATTCTGTATCCTCTGCCAAATATGTTGAAGAATGTAGCAGGAGAGGTATCTTTCTTGACACCAATGCTGTGTTTTGGGGTATCTTTTCAGGTATTCTTGATACAGCTTCAGACAGCTGTCTTCTGGTTAACAGAGATGGATAGAACAGTAGAATGATGTCAGCACATTGTAATGGATCAAGTGTCATGCTTCCAATGGATACAGAGAGATTGATGAAGATAATCGATGATGCTAATAAACAAGAATTAATTCTCAAATTTAAGAGTGTCCAGATAATGTAGATATATTCATAAATGAAGGCTTCGACAGTTGGATTTTCTGCCTCAACTCGATCAAAAGCATTGTTTTCACCATGTATAACTCCAGCTTTGCAGCATTGGGCCCATACCCAGGTGTGACTAGTCTCCCGAAGGAGAGGGATTCGGTCGCTTGATTTACCACTAGACAGGAGGCAAAGATCGTTTGAATCGTTTGAATCACTATGGAAGTCGAAATCACCAGTTTCTAGAAATGATAATACACACAAAAAGGATTCTGTCTCCTCGTCTTAACAAGCCAGATGGATACAAAATATTTTTTACTTTCAACTACAAACAGGGCATGAGTCTATCAGTGAAGCGCAATCCGGAACAACCAATAATTCTGGTACAACCACAAGACTGTAGGCGATAGTTCTTTCATAGTTCATGCATTTATTGTTACGGAAAAGACTTTTACATCCTTTCCTTTCGTTATTTTGTTTAATCCTGAGTCGATTATACAAACCTTGAACCTCATCTTGAAAACACATTTATACCTCCATTCCCACAAAAGAATTGCTTTGGATTGAATTCCGAATTATGAGACTGTTCAACATTAGACTTCGTACAGCAGGCTCCCGTCCTCGATCAAGATTCGAGCCTTCACTTTGGCTTTTGTACTCGATCTAAGAGGACTCTTTGCGGTATTGAAGCTTCGCCTAGGAAACTTTTCACTTTTACCATTGCTTGAAGGTGTGCCACTTGATGGCGTTCTGCTGGAGTACGTTCTTCTCGACCTCTCTCTGCTCATCTCAGCGTTAGAGGACCGCGTTCTAAAGCTATGAGTGTTACCCGATGATTCTAGCTGCGATAACACATTGTCCACTCGTAGACGTTGCGGGGGCGTCCCCATTGTGTACAGGCCTCGTTTATAGTCATTCAACAACAACAAATCCTTCGGGGTGGTTATATCGGAAACGTTGTCAGAACTGTCTTGTCCCCCATTTTGGCAGTTATTCCACGAGATACATGTTGGAAGGCAATGTAGAAAGTTGGACCAGATGCCATCTTCATCACCTTCGCGCTGCGGGATGCCTCGCCTTCCCAGTTCGGTTAAATATTCTTCGCGTCTTCTCTTCTCTTCCTCGTCTATCGTGTCCACTTGTATCAAATCATTTTGAGATAAAATCATTAATTTGCCATTTTTTCTTGGAAAAGGTCGCACCAAGTCGATTTCCATCCCCTTTGAATGCACCTCGGATACAGCTGTGGAATCGACGACTGAAAAAGTTGACGGTTTGATCATTCGTTTCATCTCTTTGATATCCTTCCTCAATTCTCTCAATTCGCTGCTGTGATCGGAGTTAACATCGCCATCTTGACGACAAAACATCATGGCACAATTCCCGCATGCAAACCCGTCTTCAGAAGAAGTAGAGCATGTCGAGACAGTCTCATCTCCGTCTTCGGCGAGCCTACTCGAGATCGAATAATGACGTCTGTCTACGTCGTTGTCATCGTACATATATCTACCGTGGTTTCTGTTGTAATCGCCTCGTTTCGAACTAGGATGGCTTCTGTTGGTGGAACGAAACCCTCGCCGCTCCAACTTGGCTCTCATAATTCCGTAAAGGATATTGACGAAAGAGAATTCTTAAGCTTTTGTGCGGATGCACACAAGATCATAGGTAAAATGCCCAGTCTTGCCTTTCCTCTTTGCTCGAACACAATGTTATCCGAACCAAAATGCTTGAGTCGAGAAGCTGTTGGCACAAAGGGAATCGGAGATGTGACGATGTGCTGAGGGGTGCTAGTTACATTTGTTATTTCGGCTGCGTATTCAGTGATAGAACTCGTATTTTTCATACTTTCTGAGCAGGTTTTTGATCCAACAAATACGTGAACACAAAATAATGTGAGAGTGCGCGAGAGTGAATTCCAGTGGAATAAAATGACATTTGCTTGAACTGACTGTCGTTACGTGGTAGTTCGCAAGATGCTTCGCACCTATTAGTGTTCAGGAAAAGAGCATATCACATCGGAAACACTTATAGACTTTATAATAGAAGACATAAAAGCACTTTTAAACAATTTAAGGGTTTTTCCAATATGCTTATTTTGAGAAAGAATAATGGTATCACTTCTCAAACCGCAAGGAAAAAATCCCACGGTGTATAATACTGCGTAGATCCGTTGTAGCCGATCTTGATTGGACACTATCTAAATATTCAGAGATTTCATGTTCATGGACAAGAAAAAAAATAAACACACAGTAGAGGCCACCTGAATCGTTTCGGCCGCTGACTTCAATTTAGGCAGACCATATCAGGCGGCACTAGATAAGTTGTTAGTAAATGCAAATTATTTTTTATCTCAATGAATATCACGAATTTCAATATGCTTCCTTAATGATTTTTACTTCACACTGCCCTATCTATTGATTTATGAAATAAAAAAGATATATTTTTAATCATCCCAATAATGTGCGATGCGAGCTCTGGCTGACAACATCATTGATCGGTGGCAGAAATGTAGTATGACCATCTAGTATTGCATATGGGACTAACTTTCCTAGTATTTTGTCAGTAAATTATTTTTTAGTCCCATGAAAAAAATTCCACTAGCTTTCTACTAGATGCCTAAATTTTCAGGTTAGTTAATTTGATCTTGTAAATTTTGAAAACTTTGACTGTCCATATCTCAGTCAATATTGGACCCCAGAACAAGTGTAAGGTGTCTCAGAGACCAGAATGAATGCAATCTGTTCAAAAATGCAATAAAAACGGTCACACAAGATAAAGTGTGACTTGTCAGAATTATTTTCCCAATCTCTGCCTAACAGCTCAGGTTGCCTCTACTTCTGCCATTTTGTGCACGCCACGTAAAAAATCAGAATTTTATACATATTATATTCCTACAGTATCTGACGTGCTTGGGAGAGATCGTCCGTACACCCCTTCCACCATCAAACACGAAGCCGGTCAACTCCCGTCAAACACTGAGATGGTCAATTGTATGGTCCCACGTGCATGGGACATAGGTTCCCCCAGTGGGCGATTGAAGTCATAAGTGCATCTGCGCCCTGTTAGACAAAATGTTGACCATGGGGTGTCTCTAAACTCGATGGTCTCACGCTTTTTTTGTATGAGAATTAATTTCACTGCTATCGCATGACATGCCCCATTTGATTGTTGTCCTCCTGTACCCTCGCTGCTCCCTCGCTGTACTGCACACCCGCCCACATGATGTACGACGACCAGGACGACGACCCGATCGCGATCATCCTCGGTCGGCCATCATCAACAATCACCGCGTTGACGATCACGACATCAACAACATCAACAACGCACTGTGTCCAAAAGAAGATGACCCGCTCCGTTCTGCTAGGAGCATGCGTTTTTTGGGCTGCTGTAGAGGAGGGGGCTCGGTCGATGGTGTGATCTGTCGGCTGCTTCAAACGGTGATGACATGTCGGACATGTCATCGTCACTCGTTGCCATCAACAGCATTATACAACAACCAACCACTTGGAAAAGACCACAAACGGGACCTGGAAGACGGAAGAAAAAAGAGAAAAGGTGGAGCAAATGAGAGACCCTCCACTTGGTCGGCTCTATCAGAGGGTTCAGGCGAGTGGTGAGGATGACGTGAACCTTTGGGGGCTTTAGTCGGTAGACGGTGATCCTGCCGTAGCAGATATGGAAACAGACATGGCATCGTCGCGGTCGACAAAAGAACACAACAACCAACCAAAATTAATAGAGAATTCACGAGGAAGAACAGTTTGGACTGGTGGTAGCCATTGCGGAATATGATTCCATGGAGGATGTATTGACGTATGCCAGAGAGGGGAAGTACGGTCAGCAAGTATCCATTTTTACAGCGTCAGCCGATGAGACGCAACAGAATGGAGTAGCCTAACTGCTAGATCGCTTCTCCACTGTTTTTGGTAAGATCAATATTAATTCACAATGTGGGCGAACGCCAGATACGGCGCCATTATCTGGAAGGAGAAGTTCTGCCATGGGAGTCATGTCAATGATGGAGGCTTTGCATGAATTTTCGATTCCGAAGGTTGTATCGAACAAAGATGAAGGGCTCAACTCTGATGTTGTCCATGGCGTTGAGAAGTTTTCCAACTTTATACAGCCAGTAATGTAAGAAACAGTCATTGTAATGAATCCCGAATAATTCTTGTTATAACATTTGTCAGAGATTAATATTATCACATGTAACTGAATGGGCAAATGCAATTTTATCATCATAGTTCCGTCTGTATTGACGACAGCTTTATTGCAACAACACCCACATCCAACTCTTTACTTTTGTCATCTCCCAACGCACGGAACAAATTCCTCTCTCTCTTCTCTAGAGTGGCATCTCCATTTTTCCTCTTGCTGCCATGCATTCCACCACAATGATTGTTCCATCCAAAATGTACCATGTCAAGAATGACTTCATTCAAACTTTGTTTCACAGTCTGCTTCGCCGGATGATTTGCATCGCTCTCCCACAGATTCGTTGTATCTTGTGATAATTGTGCTCATACACCCTCGTTTCCAGAGAAGTCTTCAGTGACTTGACACAAGGTCGTTTCTTCAATACGATAAAAAGAACTAATTTTCCCTCACTTCCAAACTTTGATCATGGCTTCATTGTAAAATACCAACACATGAATCTTCCCGAAAATTATGAAACGGAAACAGTGTCGTGTCATACGTCAACAGTGCTGGTTGCACCTCACCATCCAGACCACCAATGCAAAATTTCACAACCAGACTTTCCATGATTCTCAGGGGATTCAATGTGATTGTGCATCATGCGCAAGCTGACGGAGGTGAAGAGTGAGTGTGAGCTGGATGGGAGAGAGATCACATAAAAAAGAGAGTGAATGTAGTGTGAAACGCGAGATCTCGCGAGATCAAGATTATCGTGTGATGATGATGTGCACACGGACGAGTTGTTGTTTGGTTGTGTGCTGTGTCTGCGCGATGATTAATGTGTGATGATGATGTGCACACGGACGAGTTGTTGTTTGGTTGTGTGCTGTGTCCGCGCGATTAGTATTATTTAGTTTTTTCTATAGCATTCTTACGAATTTTTTTAGTGGCGTGCACAAAATGGCCATACGTACTCAGTCCATACTGGGGGCTGAAACGGGGCAGACACGAAAAGGTTGAAAAATTAATATCGATATATATTGTACCGTAAAACCCGGTTTATAGGTGCACAGAATTGTACAAAAGATACATTTTGGTGGAACTTATAATCCAGTGCAAGTTAGCATTTTTAACATGGTGAAAAATTATTGGTATCGTTTACAACTTACACTATTTACCTCCAGGTAGCAATATTGTACCCCTCCCGCCATTTTGCCTCCATTGCTCTTCCATGCTGTCCACCCCTTGACCACCTGTCCACCATGTGCGCGAGTTGTGTGGTGTCTTCCGACAGAATTGGATGTTTCTCGGCAACTATCCCGAGTCACGCAGAGCGATACATATGGGCAAATTGCGTTTAAGAAGGGGAAACTACCCTTGATGGTTTTAGGTCCATTTGGGGGTTTTAATACTGAAAAATCACAAATGTACATGGAATTAGCTCCGCGTCACTTATACACCGGCGGCATCTATAAACTGGGGTTTACGGTAGTGGGTGCCCTGCTATAATTCATTTTTTGGTCTAAATGTCCAAATATCCAGTTCCAAACTTCCGATTTCGAATGATTTTAGAACTGGTTTAGAACGTCCCTGCTTAGGCCCACCCTTACAGGTCAATGTTGAAGTTAACGAACATTCCCTCATCTGGTGTACAATCAACAAATGTTGACAAAGTTGTTTTCACCATCCTTACCATTAGACAGGAACATGAACAGATTTGAATTATTTCATCAGAGGAACTAGTACTAAAAACACACAAAAAATGTTCTTGGATGCCTTCACTATGATATTCCCTCGGGCCGGACGATTGGGTGGATCTGCGAAGGGTATCATCGAGATGTCGATCTTGTGAGAATTTCTGATGTTTTTGTTCATACCATGTACTTTTCATGTGTTTTACACAATCTCAATGGAACGTTGGTCGGTGTTTGATCGACATAATTCAAATCTGAATTTGGTGTGTGTGTGTGCTCATCACAATTAAAAACGGATCCCTAATGAACATTGGTGAGTGTTAGAGTACAGTAAGGACAAAAAAACGCTGACGCTAACCTATTCACACCATTATTTTTCAATTTTGGTTGGTATATGTGTGTGCGTTAACGTCAATGCCGACCAGTAAGCGCGGGCCTTAGCTGTTGCCCATGATTCATTTTTTCCAAAATCTAATCCAAACACCCTTTTTTGGCAAATGATTGGTGATTTTGGCAAATGATTGTTAAAAATTCTGGTGCGATGTTCCAGAGTTTGGCACAATGTTCGAGAGTTTGGTGCGATGTTCCAAATCTTGGCGCTATCATGTAGAGCAGCCTTGAAAGTTGGAGTAGATCAAAATTTGGAAAAATAGCAGCCTGTCCGGACTGGGCAACATTTTTCCAAAAAAACAAAAAAACAATGGCTTGGACATTTGGAACGGGTTTGGAACTGATTTGGAAGGTCCAAATATTTGGATATTTGGACATTTAGACCAAAAAATGCATTACGGCAGGCACCCAGTGGTTTGAACATCATCACAGGAAATACCTTTAATTGGTTTTGAGTAGAAATCATTGATAAGTATAAGTAGTATGGTAGATCCCCTAAAGTTAAGCAGATTAGGCAGGCCCACACAGTCTGCCTGTCACATGTCAGCGACAAGGATGCATTGGTTGGATGGGCGCACAATAGAGAGTGTAAGGGATGTGCCAGGATAAACTAAAAAGTATTATCTTTTAGCGATGACCAGTTGGCACCCTGCTGTCCCACCACTGTCGTGCCACTTTCACGCCACTTCAAAAGAATTTGAAAGGTACAAAAAAATGAAGTAAATCTAAACTGAAAATTTAATGAAGGTAATACCTATGATTGTTGATCAGAGAAATTCCATGATTGAAATGAGCTAAGTATGGCTCGTTTCAAAATTGTTAAATAATAGTACATGATATGAATGATTCAACCGCTCACCAACCTCATTTTGTGTTTCTTCTTGGTGGAGTGATATTCTTAGAGTTGTGTCTCCTTCTCATCCCGGAAGTTTTACCAGGATCAGGATTGTCGTGGGATTCAACAGGAGTAGCAAATGTTCTGATGGTATGCGTATCTGGCCAGGATGATCACAGAACTTGGTCCAAGATATGATTTCATGTCAAATAGTCACATATGTCATATTACAATCAGATGTAAAAATAATGATATTTAATTTGAATACAAATAGCTTAACTAAAAGTCCAATAGATGATCATGTGGGCCAACATCATCATCACCATCTCTGACAAAAGGAATACAGTACTTCATTTCATGCTCAACCATAGGATGTAAATGCTCCTTTGCCTCCTTCCTTTTCAAGTTGTAGTAATGTTTGTGCAAAAATTTTATATTCTCTCTGACAAACATCACTTGGCCTACAAGGTCATCCTTAAGTTTTGCACCGCAAAAGGAAAGAATTCTTGCAGTCCGGCTGCAAACCCATTCAGATGGTTCAGTGTGGCCAGAATTGCAAGCAATTTTCAAGTGTTCTTTCTGCATTTGGGGGAAGATACTTGTAAGTGTGATAACAGTGTCTTGGTTTGCTGTTTCTAGCATGATTCCATCATATTCTTGACATAGGCCAAGAATCAGCCCATTTTTGTACCCATTGGTACAAAATACAAAAGGAGCATTCTCAGGACTCGTCAGGCGGGAAGTCCACTGCCCCTGATCCAAAAGGCAAGGACTCCCCAACATTGGAGTCCACCGCCCTGGTCCAAAAGGCTAGGACTCCCACCACAGGAGTCCACTGCCCTATGGGCTCCGGAACACTAGAGTCCACAGCTCCTTCATTTAAGAAGGCTAAATACATACCAAATGTGTGTAGAATCTACACACATTTAGTTTGCATCGTTTGGATTGGAAGAGCAGCTCCACTGCCCTTCCATCCTCACAATTAGAGCAAATTAAGCTTATAAAAATAAACTCTTCGACCCTTGTCGAACTTACCTATATTTTTCGCGTGATATTTTTTTGCGCCGAACGGCTCAGGTCAATCTTTGCAGTGATGAAATTGAAGGTGACTTTTGCACCCAGAAGTGGTACCTCCCTGCAACAGTACCTCTGTGGAAGTTTTTCTCTTCAAAGCACATAAGACTTACTGCTTTATCTTTTTTCTCAGAGTGATGACAAGCAGTGAACTTTTGGAAGTACTTCCACCATTTAGACTTAGAGTTCAACCCTGCTGGCTTAGACAGACACCACTCTGGTTCATCAAGAGCAGCAGTATCCTTCCACATCAGCCACCTTGATGGACTCAACACCATTGTCACTTGCAAGGGTGGATTGTTGTAACTGGGATGATATGGTTGACCTGTTGTGTAGAGTTGCTTCATCATGAGCAGGAGGTGACCTTGTTTTTGAAGAAAATGCACATCATATTCTCATTTTATGCTGACTTGTTCCAGGTTCAGAAGGAAGAGATTGTATCTCAAAAGAAAAAGAAGAAGAAGGAGGAGGATGCATACCACATTGAAATGAGTGAGTCCCTCCATGTTTGTATCCTTCCCACTATCTCTTGGAGCTTGCTTCTTCCCCTCCGTATCCCACATCACATTGCAAGCATTTGATTGTTAGTTATTTCAGCCAAAATAGATTGCATTGGAAATAGAACTGATAATTAATGTTCTAATCATTATTATTTGTTGGGGAATGCAAACACAAGCACCAGCTAATAACATGTATTGCTTGTGATGCATTAGTGCATGTAGATAATGCAAAAATTGCAAATCATAAATCATATCACATCATACCATCCAACATGCATGTGTTTGGTATACACGTGGTGGCTCTGTCGGTACTTTTAAGTATGCCACACTTGATCCCAGGAATCCTGGGATGAAGGGTGACAGGATAGGATGGCAATCTTGGCCAGTATCTCCCATCATCCTGTTTGTTAATCCCGCACAAGACACAACTCTAGTTATTTTGAATCGTGATGGATTGTATGGTACCATGTATACTTTTGTGACTAAAACCCTCTTTTAATGATAAGGCTATCTCTGAAGACAGATTTTTAGGCACTCATCCCAAATCACTGTAGATTTCTCTCAGTCTCATCTTGGACAATATTTGAGATTGAGAGATGTTTGAGATTTGACCTCGTGAAATCAATATCTCCTGCAAAGAATCTCATTTTTGAAATCCCATTGGAACTCCTGAAATTTTGAACGATTGCGCAAAGGTGGATTGTTTATTTCATCCTTAATATTTATGTTTTTATTTACTTTATACATAGGTACACAAACCATACACAGAAAATCTCGTCTTGATTCTTTGATCAGAATGGTTTGAGATGAGACACTTTCTTTATAAAAGAACCGCCTGTCCCCAGTTCGTCGCGATCGCTCCCCACACAACCGTCCCCCTGTTCATGTTCTTCTTCTTCTTCTTCTTCTTCTTCTTCTTCTTCTTCTTCTTCTTCTTCTTCTTCTTCTTCTTCTTCTTCTTCTTCTTCTTCTTCTTCTTCTTCTTCTTCTTCTTCTTTGTCCTCATCTTCTTCTTCTTCTTCTTCTTCTTCTTCTTCTTCTTCTTTGTCCTCATCTTCTTCTTCTTCTTCTTCTTCTTCTTCTTCTTCTTCTTCTTCTTCTTCTTCTTCTTCTTCTTCTTCTTCTTCTTCTTCTTCTTCTTCTTCTTCTTCTTCTTCTTCTTCTTCTTCTTCTTCTTCTTCTTCTTCTTCTTCTTCTTCTTCTTCTTCTTCTTCTTCTTCGTCCTCTTCTTCATCCTCTTCTTCGTCCTCTTCTTCGTCCTCATCTTCATCTTCATCTTCATCATCATCATCATCATCATCATCATCATCATCATCATCATCATCATCATCATCATCATCATCATCATCTTCTTCTTCTTCTTCTTCTTCTTCTTCTTCTTCTTCTTCTTCTTGTTTGTCTTCTTGTTTGTCTTCTTTTTTGTCTTCTTCTTCTTCTTCTTCTTCTTCGTCTTCTTCTTCGTCTTCTTCTTTGTCTTCTTCTTCGTCTCCCTCTTCTTCTTTGTCTGTGTCTTTGTCTGTGTCTTTGTCTGTGTCTTTGTCTGTGTCTTTGTCTGTGTCTTTGTCTGTGTCTTTGTCTGTGTCTTTGTCTGTGTCTTTGTCTGTGTCTTTGTCTGTGTCTTTGTCTGTGTCTTTGTCTGTGTCTTTGTCTGTGTCTTTGTCTGTGTCTTCTTCTTCTTCTTCTTCTTCTTCTTCTTCTTCTTCTTCTTCTTCTTCTTCTTCTTCTTCTTCTTCTTCTTCTTCTTCTTCTTCTTCTTCTTCTTCTTCTTCTTCTTCTTCTTCTTCTTCTTTATCATCATCATCATCATCATCATCATCTTCTTCTTCTTCTTCTTCTTCTTCTTCTTCTTCTTCTTCTTCATCATCATCATCATCATCATCATCTTCTTCTTCTTCTTCTTCTTCTTCTTCTTCTCCTCCTCCATTGAGACATTTTTTCACCTTTGGTCAATATATGTATGAACCAAAGATTAGTCTGCTTTGAAGCATAATTACCTTAAATAGTTTTTACAACTGAGGTGCATGGGTAGTTTTGAGGTGTTGATGTTTGCTTACCCATAAAATTATATCTCATTTCCAACATTTTCCAAAATGAGTGTGCTCGGGTGTGCGGCGTGCGCGTAGCACATGCTGTGCACTCACCCATTAATCAAGCTCTCCTTTCCTCAGATTTGTTATTGTACCACTCCAGCGCAGCCCTATCTATGCACTGCTTTTTATATTAAGCTCAATACTTCCTCTGTTTAATGATTTTGCCACTGTCTTTCTTGCTGCAAAAATCAGGCATTGGCTGCTAGTGATGTTGGGTTATTTAGAGGAGCGATGACTGTGATATTCTATCCTTCCGGAAGAAGAAGGTGCCCACCAGGTTGACAGCAGACAATGACAGGGGAAGGGGGAAGGAAGTACAAACAACTATTGAAATTCATTTGCCTTCAGAGATGGGGTAAGAAGTGTAACTTGGGGGATGTGAACTAGTTGCACAACACAATATGTCAAAAGGCACAGCTAGTAGGTGTGTGTTCTGCTTACATATTTCTACATGACTCAAAACACATTACTAAATGTCATTCCTTTGCTCTCAACTTATTTGTCAAAACATTTAAAACTTTTTAGGGTGACAACTTCTTTATACTTTGATCACATATCAACTGGGAAACACACACACACAGGTATACATAGTCATGGTGGAGTCATTATGTACAGTCGCAATAAATCACTAAGTGAAATACATTTTCCTTCCTCACAAGGAGGTCTAAGTAGTAACCATTTAAGTTTTAATGTTCTAAAAATTCATTCTATACAGACTTGACAGTAACAGTGACTAACAGTGGCAAGCAGTCGTTGTGTACCTCTGAGCCATGTGTGCCAGTACCACCTCCTTCCATCCAGAAGCCCTCGTCTTTTCCTTGTCACAATCAAAAAGGGAAACAGCTTATTCATTCACCTCATCCACCTCCACATCTGCATGATGAATAGCTACTTTGACTTTCTCCTGCAATTCTTTTTCAAGCTTGTTGTTGCCTTTCTTAGGTCTTGATGCTGGGGTGATGTCAATCAGTGCTGCAATTGGATTCCGATTCCCCTTACAACAATCACAACTTTGTCATGGTTCAGTTGCCTTGTTAAATTGTGGTTTGTGATGCAGTGTGTTGGACCATGGAGAACTTTGGCTTCAGCCACCAGCATAAGAAACAGTTCTTCTTGTTGTCTGCCTAATGTGGAGGAGAGTGCCATCATCTATTATAATATGTTGTGTCAAAATTGTAATGAAATAAAAATTGTTGGTGATTGCAAGATTGATTCATTTAAATTCATGAAATACATACAAAAATAAGCTCGTCAGTTAACTGTTTTAAATTACTCACCTGTCATCGTTGTTGCAATGTTACATCTCAAGCATCCAAAGTTAAGGGTGCATTTGTTGATTTACGTGCTGGAGGCCATGAACATTCTCACATTGTTGTTGAATTATTGAAAAATCAAAAAGCAACACAGTAGGTAGGAACTCGAGATTGGCTTCAAGTGGTGCATTCTATGGAGACTGTTTAATCAGTGGAACAGAGGGGGGAGGGTTGAAGGTTTGGTGTAGCCGCTTTTTCTTGTTTTGGCCACACAGCAAGGTGGTGGTGTGTTTCAATGTGGAAATAAACCACATTTTTTCAAAAACACACAAAACAAAGACAAATTTTACCAAAAATATATAAAGTGGTTTACAAATGTTGCGTTAACCAAATTCCTCTTTCATTAGGTAAAAAATGTAATATTTGTATCAAATTGTGGGGTGATTGATTGGAGGTTTGATTTTTTGTGGTGTAGAATTGAAAGCAGGCTGGAAATAAGCATAGACTGCCACTCCCTCAAGAGGTTATGTAGAAGGAAAAATGACGTTTTGAATGGTAGAATTTGGTGAGAGATTTTTCATTCACCCGCAACAATCATGATAACTT
The DNA here is from genome assembly GCA_013187285.1 of Cyclotella cryptica. Lineage (NCBI taxonomy): Eukaryota > Bacillariophyta > Thalassiosirophyceae > Thalassiosirales > Thalassiosiraceae > Cyclotella > Cyclotella cryptica. Next base: position 136,853 of record JABMIG010000148.1, on the reverse strand, counting down.
CATTGGGAAATATGCTCATGCTCATGTTCTTAGTTTCTACCCATTTCCAGCTCTTGGGCTTTCGACCTTGATAATCACAGTGAAATGCGTTAGTCTAATTGTGTTTAAGTGGTTGACAGAGAAAGGAAGAGCAAAGGAAAAATATACTGTGCAGTTAGGAATGGAATGCCCCAAAGTGAATGATTTACTAATACAGTACTCTGGGGAGTCTCTCCTACGAGTGGTGGTGACATCAATTTGTCATCAATTTGGTCAAGGGTAGTTTCTCTCTGCACTTTGTCCCACCCAATCATACTGGTACCACTTTTTAACTTGGATGTGTGCAATGATGGGGAGACACTGTCATCCAAAAACCATGCCAATATAATGTAGTTGGTACAGTCATATGAGACTGAGTGGGATGAGGATGTGTTTGAGTTGACATTGATTTCAATCTATGCTTCGAGCTTTCTTCTCATGCTCTGCTAGGGGGAGAAAGAGGGTTCTCAATTGTTAAAAAGATCTAGTTGTCCTATGATGTGATGTACTTTCCTCTGATGAGATAGGAACCTCCATGCAGTGGCATGGCATACAGTTGGAAGATTCAAGTGTGACAAAGAGAGATTGTATCACTAAGATATTCCTGCTGTGGTAACTGCATACTCTGGCCTTTTTTTCAAGAGGACTCAATAATTAAGACTGGGGCTATAAAAACCCGGACCCCTAACTTTATGTCTCTAAGATACTTGAAGGGACAGACCGTCCTTTTTTCGAAGGCACGTTTTGAGATATTTGAGATAAACCTTCCGCGACACAACAATACGATACATACAGTACAATAGGTGTATCATCACACACAAACGAGGTGCATTAACTTGTTATTTGCTTTTTTTCCGGCTTCTTATGGTACAACAATAGAAGTACGATAGAAAAAAAGACGTTGAGAATAATTGGCGATGCGAGAGAAAGTATGGTTGTCATTTCAACGGACGAAACATTAAACTAAGAATGTTACAGCCTATTTAGAGACAGGACAACAGTTCGCTTGATGTCCACATCTTAAAAATTGCATGTTGGCTTGCCAATGGCCATTTTTTGTCTGTTTTTCTTATCGCCATTTCTAGGGGTCCGGGTTTTTATAGCCCCAGTCTTAATTGTTGAACAACTTGCCATGTGCTCATTTAATAAATATTGTACATTTCAAGAAGCTTCAGCACCATAGCAAAAGCTAGATCCTATGAAAATGACATCATTTCTCATCTCAAGGACTTAGAATATCACAAAACTGATTCATCCCATGTGTGATATCTTGAATGACTAAGATCATACCATTCAGTGCTCAAGTCGAAGGTTCCTTTAGCATGCAACCAACCAAGGAGTGAAACATTGGGATTGGCGCAGATGACAGACTGACAGAGCTAAGGGTTCATGATCAGTAAAGTGTAGCATGATCCATACCTCCTAATCTTTGATTTGATCATCACCAGCTTGCTGAAAGGTTGAACATGAAGAGCACTACAAGGATTCCAGTCTTGGAAGTTCACAAGAGGCTTGCAACAAGGAAATTTTCATAGAACAATAACATGTGGGGTTATCACTGCAGTCATCTCATGAATGGATAATCACAGGTAAGGTTTGGAGGACTTTGTCCTTGCAAAGGCAGTGTTAGTGCACATCCTTCTCTTTCATTGCTGTATCAAAATGAAAGAGTGCATTAGTTTACTCTTGCCCTGTGTTGCAGAAGCAGGTCTAGGAGTATTCTTGGGTATGCATGAAAAACCCCACACCCACTTTTCTTTCCAAATTACAAATGCTCATGAAAAAGATTTGCTAACCTTCTGTGATTCATTTTTTCAATGTTTACCGTTGTTGCGTACCATGATCTCAAAAAATCGGTTTGTCCTGTTCAACGCCCTAAGACAGGGTATGTTGTATGTCATGGCTCTGCATGTCATGGCTCTCGTGCTCCTTCAAATTCTAACCACCCATCACCTCCGTGTCCTACCCTGTTGAGACAGTATGCGGACTGAATTGGGCAAAAAAGGTTGGCACATGCTATGAAGAGAACACTGATGGTTGGGAATCACCCAGCACAGGCATGATGCATGCATCATCCATTCAATGCACATGTGTGGCTGCAACAGAATAAGATAGGAGAGCAATGTGCTCATACTTTCAGTAATTGTTAGTCAACCAAATAAAACTCACCGTGTCTGCCTGAACCCCAGTAATCTAGTTAGCATTTAGGCTGGGGCTTTCTCTGCCATTTAGCTGCTGGACAGGGCTGTTCATCGACACAGTTACTGAGATTACAAGGTTCCAAAAACCCTGAACAGAAACCGGTCATCAAGAATGAAGACAGCGCAGTCGGGAATGCCACGAATTGGAAAAATGCCCAGAACAGAAGTTCATAAAGAAGGAGTGATTTCAGGGTACACACCCCGATCTTGCCGGTTTTGTGTTTGAGACAGGAAGTAATTGCACAAATCAAATTGCCGATTTCACTGCTGTTGACACGAGGACCAGAGCTTTAGTGGGTCAGCAGTTCGATCCATATGTCCTTGAATCAATCAAAAAGATGAAGGTGACAATTCCTCCTGAACCCGCCATTGTGACCAAGGCAGACGGGTAGGTATCAAAGATGGAAGAGATGAAGTACAGAAAAATGTTTGACCATTCGCTGATAAGAAGCAAGAAGGCCAAGAGAGAACTGAAACAGGTATACTCCATCTACTATGGACAGTGCGACGAAGACATCAAGTCAAGCCTCACATAGGATCCATCATTCAAAAAGGTGAACAAGGACAAAGACCTTATCAGGATGTACAAGATCCTCCAAGGGGTGAACTAGTTACAAGCCAAGTCAGGAGCCAATACTCGCCATGTGGAATGCAAAGAAGGATTTCATCAACCTTTGACAGCAAAAGCACCAGAGTGTGCAAGAATACTGCGAAAGGTTCAAGGCCCTAAAAGAGGTAAATGAAACCATGAACACCAACATCCAAGATGGTCTCGGGTTAATCAAGGCAATAGCTTGAGAGAAAGGAGAGGACCCTCCACCCTTTCTGATGACAGAAAACTGACTACATGGAGCAGGGCAGAGAGTGAATGATGGACATCCACATGTTGATGGGGGCTGACTGAGAATGGTTTGGAAGTGCTGTAGAGGACTTTGAGTGTGCATACCTGATGGACCGAAAGAACCAATATCCTAAAACCCTCCACGATTGCTACACACTCCTCAACGGGTGGAAGAAGGGATCCAACACCAGACACAACAACATGAGACTGGGCGTATCCTTCAACACAATGGGAAATGAGGATGACAATGATCAGGGAACTGCATTGGTCAATCAGGGAGCAAAATACAGTGGTCCGCCAACAGTCATTGGGAACAGTGCTCATGAACTAATGCTTGTTTATTCCAACACGATGGATAGAAAAGCGGGGAGGAAGTCATCTTCTAATCAGGGGATTCCATCGACATGGATCTTGCTGGACTGCCAATCTACAATTGATGTCAAGATTTTTCTTGAAAAAATCTTAGTTTATTATCATCTGAGATGTGTTCTTCTTCTTCTTCTCCATGAGACGCTAGTTTCACTATTGACTATTTTAGGTTCAATCCTACACAGAATTTGTAAACTTACCTGTAAAACAATGATTATCATGTTTGAAATGCATGGGTAGTCACAATCTTTTCATGTGTGCATACCTATAAAATTATATCTAAATTCAATGTAATGCGTGCCCAACAATTAAGGGGCTTGATTGCGATTGACTACCACCGTAAAAATTGGTTTATAAGAACTAGTAAATGTTAAAAGTTACATTGAGCTCTTTCCCCAAAGCTAGTGAAATTAACATCTAGCCTTTTTCCAACCTCTGTATTTACCTGAATTAGGGGATACATCTGCTTCGCGCCAAAAGTGGGTGTGCCGAAAGCATGTGGGTGGCATGAAGGTGGTGTGTGGGTGATGCGGGCACGATGTGTGGTGAGCTTAAGCGGAAAATGACATAACTCGTGAACCAGAACAAATTACAAGGAGCCATGGATATGTGCATGTTGAGGCTGATGAGGGCTATTGATTGGTATGGTAATACGTTAGATTCTAAAGATTGCATTTAGGGCCTAAAAACGACAAATATCGTGCGAGTTGGATGTGGTGGTTCTTATAATGTGATCTTATAAACCGATTTTAAACTTATGCCCGTCTTGGGACCTGACAGAACTCCAGCTGCTGACTAAATTACGTGGGGACGGAGGCAGTAATCCCCAGGAAAGATCCGAAAGATCCATCAGGATCTGACGGATCTTCCGGAGGATCTTTTGTTACGTAGGAATAGTCGAGCACGAAGAGAACTCTGACATATTACGTAGGAATCGTCGAGCACACGTGCGTCGCACGATTAAAATGTAGAGGTGGTGACACTGGGGACCACCATAATTCTAAAAATACTGACCTCTGCAACCGAGTTGCATGTCGGGGCTTACTGGCCACCAGTTCTTGTTTTTTAACTAGCTTAACACCATGTCCGCCCAGCTCCGCCGCCGCTCCGCCACGGCCAAATCAAATCAGTTTATCAGACCCAGCTATGTGTCGGTTGACACCGCCTCCGCCGCCCGAAGGCTGGCGTTGAGAGGAAGCGGGTTTGGCGCCTCCGACGAGGTTGCCACCGCAATTGCCGCAGGCGTGGCCAGCGAACTGGCTGATGAGTTGATGGCAGCTCTTGGGAGCCGCTTTGATACTCTCAGCGGGGAGGATGTCACTGCCATCCTCGAACTTTACGAGGCCACACCGAGTGTGGCAGCGCCGGCGAGCCGAGCCCGTGCCCGAGGCACCGAGCTTGTCCGAAGGACTCAAAAAGCTCCGTCCACCCTCGCCGAATGAGGCAGGTGGAGATGAATCTGCCGGTTCTCCGAGTGCCAGCGTACATGCTGTGCCTGAGGAGAAAGGTGCCCTCTCCTCTCCGGAGGATGACTCGTCCGTAGATGAGTCCCCATGCGGTGATGGGCGCACCTCTCCCGACAAGCTTCCGGTCGACTCGTTTCCCATCCTGGCGTACCCTTGGCCGACCGCTAAGGGAAAGAGGGGCCAGCAAGAGGAAGCTGCGCCACCTCACGCGTTGCCTAAAGGGAATGTCATTCCCAGGCATTCGGAACGCCCCGCCGAGCGGGCCGGGTAGAACCCCTGGACCCACTGCCACAGGGGCCGCACGGTACAGGAAACCAAGTTCCAGGAGCGTCACCGTGGCTGATCCGAATGACCAGCCCTCTGACAGTGACGAGGACGACCAGGGGGGCAATGGGAACAATGGAGGTAACGATCCACCTCCCCCACCCCCTGCTCCTCCCGCTAATCCACCCGATGGTGGGGAAGCGGCCGCCCCGGGCGGCGGAGGAGATGACCCCGACAATGACGGGGAGGATGGGAGTGACGACCCCATGGAGGACGACTCTGACGACTCGAGTCTCGGGTCCGCCGAGTCCGACTCACCCCCAGAGGACCCCGAAAATGCGGGAACGGCAAGTTTTACAAGGCCCAGACCCGAATGGGAAAGCCATGGTCAAAATGTTCGGAGGTTCTGTGACCTCACGGATCGTGATGCCAACGCCATCGTGGTCTACTTTGGCGTCTATAGTGAAGGCCGCCTTGCCGAATTCCACCACGACCACTGGAAGGATACTTTTACCCAGTGGCAGAAACGTCACCCCAACAGAGACGGAACTGAGCGGGCGATGGTGTTGTCACCCCCGCAACAGGACCGCATCAAGTGTGCCGCCTGGGCCTGCCGGCATCGTAGGCGTGTTCCTTGGCCGGTCGAGTACTTCTCGGTCAAGCAACTCAGGTCCAGACACTTTGAGCCCATCCGTGCCCAGATGGAGCGCAAGAGGAAGGGCGGGTCACGGTCAAGATGATCCCCGACCTCACGGATATTCCCAAGTGGAAAGACCGGGGACATACCTCTATGTCCAAGCACTTCCGAGATTTTGAGACCTACCTCTCTCAGCATTATGGGGTTGAGGGTTTCCCCTGGATTGGGTGGTGCGAACGAACTTGCCCGCAATCCGCTGGAGCACGGTAGAGACCGCGCGTGCACAGAGCGAAGGGAAGAAGCCTGACTTCTTTCGCTTTGAGGAGACCGACTATATATGCCGGTACTTCACAAGTATTGTCCCTCGTAACGACGAGATGCACCTTCGTCTCCCCGGTTGGACGACGGACGATAAGGTGAGGGCAGACTGGGAGAACGGAAACCGTTCCATGCGCCGAAGCGACGTCTTCCGCCGCGACGATGCCATTGTACTCCAATTGGCTCGTGTGGCCTTTGCCGACTCTCCTGGAGAGATCCATTTTATCCCCAAGAGAGGCAAGACATTGCCAAGCGGTCGGCAGGCATATTTTGCTTGCAAGGGCCAATTTGTCGGCATTAACACTGCCCGCCTCGAGTGTGACCTCGCGCGAGATGTTATCCAGAAGATGCGGTATGATGGGGAGTCACGAAGTTGGAATTGGGATAAGCACTGTTCCAAATTTCACGCGCAGATCCAAGTGATTGATGAGTGGGCCGCCGAGGGGCTGGCCACGCGCATGTCTAACGAGGACCAAATAAGTGCTTTTCTCAAGACTATCCCCAAGGATTGCAAGAATAGCGAACTTTTGATCGCTAAGGGCATTATCGAGGGTGACAGATCACGGTTCCCCACCCTGGTTGGCAATGTCATCCCTCACCTTTCTCTGTCCATCGAGGCCAAGGAGCACGGTACGTCAGCTGCCAAACGTACTATTGCCAACACGAGCTCCTCCGCTGGACAGCGCTCCGACAAGCGGCGTCGGACCGGGAAGTCGTCCCGTACGACCACCGGGAAGTTACGTCTCGTAGACGGTAAAGTGGTGGGGACCATTGAGGGCCTTCATTACTCCGAAGAGTTATGGAAGGCCATGACCTCTGAGCAGAGGGCGCAGTGCCTGTCGCTTCGCAAGGCCAAGAGTGCCAAACGAACTGCGAAGGCCACAAGTACCGCAGGGTCTGGAGCCGTCCCGATGGACGTCTCCGACCACCTTGAGTCGTTGACGCGTGCGGTCCAATCTCTCGATTCCAACCGAGACAGCGGGCGCCGGTCATCAAGCCGTCATGCTAGCTCCCGCCGACGCGGTTCCAGCTCGCCTGAGAACAGGGAGCGGAGCTCGAGTCGTTCCCGTGGCTCTCATCGGTCGGATGCCCACGAGGGACGCCGTAGATGCTGACGGTTCGGGCCATCTATGGGTTTGGAACTCGATAGTTCCTGTGGGACTCAGTCCGAGGGGACTGGTTTGTTTGATGCTTGTCAGCACAGCCCTGGGTTGGGCGCGCACCGAAGTGTATGTAGCGTGAGGACCGTTAATTTATCCCGCGCTGTCGGCAGTACCCGTAGCCGAAATAATGTATTAAGAGTTGAGTTAGACTCACATGCTGACACTTGTGTGGTGGGCCGACATGCCCTTGTAATCCATGAGCATCCCAACGTAGTCATGGTCAGTGGTTTTGACCCCTCCCAACCTCCTCGAAAGGCTAAGGTTGTGGATGCTGCTGTCCGGTATACTTGCCGCGACACAGGGGAACACTTGATCTTAATGATCAACCAGGCCATCTATGTGCCTGAGGTTGAACATTGCCTACTCTGTCCCATGCAATGCCGGATGAATGGTGTGGCGATTCACGAGGTCCCGAAGTTCCTCACGACGAACCCCACTACCTCAACCCATTCTATCCTGATTGCCGACCCCACCGATGATGCCCACCCGTACACCATCCCGCTACAACTTGAGGGCGTTGTGAGCTATTTTGAGTATGCCCTCCCTACCTCTGCTGAGTATGAGGATGTTGATATCCCTCACTTGGAGTTGACGGCCGCGACCCCGGCCTGGGATCCCTATGACAAGGACTTTGCTTCTCTCGAAGAGAGCCACCTTGATTTCAGGGGACATTTAATCTCTGCTGCGCGACGTGATGGTCCGCGCCGTATAGCTGAGATGGGGACACTTCCGGCCGATGCCGTTAGCGACGAGGAGCCCCGTTGGAAACTTTGTCCAGTTTCCCTGCAGTATGATGCTGCTGATGTGACTGACGACGACAACTTTGGCATGGCCCTTGAGGCGACCCGCCAAGTGGTGTTGGTGCGAACTAACCACACCCCAGAGACTTATGACGTCTGTGGAGTCCGCTCAGGTGAACGGCAGGGGGCCATGGACTATGTCACTCTGGCCAATCGTTGGCAGATCCCACTACACAAAGCCCAGAACACGGTCCGACAGACCACGCAGCACGGTGTGCGCACGGTCTTGCATCCGACGCTGTCAAGGCGTTTTTGGACAAACGATCGGATGCTTCGCTACAGGAGGATGCCGTGCAACCTCTATAGCGACACCATGTTCTGCCCGAAGGTCCCATCAGCCCGAGGCTACACGATGGCGCAGATCTTCGCGACCGACTTTGGGTGGAGCCGATGCTACCCCATGTCACGCAAGGGTGAAGCCCATGAGGCCCTTGGTCTCCTCTTTGCGCGGGAGGGTGTTCCCCCGAAGATGATAGTTGATGGCGCAAAGGAGATGAGATTGGGAGAGTTTGCTCGGAAGTGCAAGGAGGCGTCCTGCCTCTTGCAGAGCACGGAGCCCTATTCTCCATGGTCTAACTCCGCCGAGCGTGAGATTAGGGAACTCAAAAAGGGAGCCGCCAGGAAACTGACCAGGTCAGGGGCCCCTCGCCGGTTGTGGTGCTTTGCGCTTGAGTACGAGGCTTATGTCCGCTCGCACACTGCACATGACATCTATCGCTTAGATGGCCGGGTCCCCGAGACAGTCGTCTCTGGGGAAACAGCAGATATTAGCCCATTCTGTGAATTCGGCTTTTGGGATTGGGTTAAGTTTCGTGACCAAGGCGTTGCTTTTCCTGGCGACGCCCTCGTACTTGGCAAGTACTTGGGTCCCAGCATTGATGTGGGTCCGGCTATGACCCAGCGCATCATGAAGGCAAACGGGGAGATCGAAGACCGTTCGACGGTTCACTCCCTCACTCCCGAGGAGTGCGTCAACGCTGCCTTACATCAAGAACAGCAGAAGTTCTTGGAGTCCATCCAGGGCAGGTGGGGTGAGAAGACTCGAATTAAGGACCTCGGCCCTGACTTTCTCAACCTCGTTCCTGATCCAGAGAACAATGAGCCCTGGGAAGATGACGACGGGCCGTCGTTCCCCGAATTGGATGACGAGCTCGCAGACGCCGAAGCATCTGGGGACTTTCTGGTGAACACTGAGGTGCTTCTCCCCGTTGGGAATCGCCAGGAACTCGCCAGGAGACCTCCGCCGGAAGCGCGACCCCAATGGGTCATTAGTGGGTACTGCTCATGCGAACCCTGCGCTCGACACTCGTATATATGAGGTCCGGTTCCCCGATGGGCGGACTGAAGAGTTGGCAGCTAATGTCATCGCTGAGGCGGTCTATGCCCAGTGTGATGCCGACGGCAATCAATATGTCCTGCTGGACGCCATCGTGGATTACCGCAAGGATCCATCCATGGCATTGCCCGGAACGACCAGGTTTCGGTCGTTGATGGTAAGAAGATTGTCAAACGCTCCACCAGAGGTTGGGAGCTGTGTTGTGAGTGGAAGGACGGTAGCACTTCTTGGCAGAAGTTGTCCGACCTTAAAGAGTCTCACCCTCTTCAGGTTGCAGAGTTCGCATTTGCTGCGCAAATTGCCGATGAGCCTGCATTTAACTGGTGGGTGAATTGGGTCCTTAAGAAGCGGGACCAGATTATCTCCTTGGTTAAGCACTGAAGCGCTCGATACCACAAGCAGACTCAAAAGTATGGGATTGAACTCCCCAAGACTGTTGAGGAAGCCTGTGCCATCAATCGTGCCACTGGTACTACCTTCTGGCATGATGCGATTGAAAAGGAGATGAAAATGTGCGTGTTGCGTTTGGCGTTCTCGCAGACGGTGTTGCACCACCGGCAGATCATCAGTACATACGGTGCCATATGATCTTTGACGTCAAAATGGAAGATTTCCGTCGCAAGGCCCGGCTCGTAGCCGGGGGACATGTGACGAAGGCCCCAGCAACCCTCACTTATGCCTGACATAGGCCAATTATCTACCTTAAGTAGTAAACCCAACAAGGTTCCACCTGGAACATCTAAGGGTCCTCTTCACTTTGCATTGGACAAAGGAAGTGTGAAAGTCATAGTATATTCGTTTCTCAGAAACAATATATTTCAAGTACATACTGATCAGGTATATTTTGAGAGACCATAATTCAAGTGAAGCAGTTGAGCGAGTTCAACTGCCCAACTGACTAGACTGCAGTGTGAGACCTTCTCAACTGACAAGCTTGCAGTGTGAGAGTTTCTCTATAAAAATTATCACCTGAGGATTCATACCAAGTCAGGTAGAATTCTACACAGTTTCATTTTGTGCAATGAAGCATATTTGCTTCATTGCTACTTGTTAGTACCAAATAACTTAACTCATAAAAATCAGTTCCGAACAACTCGTATCTATCCCTTACTACATAGTACAAACTACATCAAAACGGCTTAGGTCACTATCAATTGATAGCCTTCGCACAACAAGATCGGATCGTCTGTCCGTCGTTCCACCATCCATCATCCATCAGCTGTTGTGGGTGGTTGACCATGGTAGGTTCGTCTGTCCGCCGTCCCTTGTTGCTCGAAGCCGTACAATACACTTGGTGTGTTCCACGTGGCGCAACTTGTGCTGCCTGACTCCAAGAGTAGCAACAGCCACAGCTGAGCCCCGAATCACGTACTCAGCCAGTTCAAGTGAGTTCACTCACAGGCCGGCACGTGTTTTTTTTAACATGCAGCCAAGAACAATTGCCCTGAATGTCAGGGAGGACTAGATCCCACTTGACGTGGGTATACTCCGCTTTTGTTAGCAGAGTGCGCATGTAGCACTAAGTAATCTTGCCGTAAAAAAGACCACTTGTGACATATCATACGCACTTGTGGCACAAATGCTTACGTGCCTATTAGGTAGTAGCAGCCCCTCATTAAAAATGTGGAGGCAATAAACATAAATGCCTCGGTTTATTTTTTCTGAAAGAGCAATATGTGTGTAGTTTATTTTTAGACCTAAAAACACGATTAGACTTAAAAATAGTCCGTACCCGTGATCACATGCAGATGCAGTGACAACACGGAGTACTAAGTACTTATAGCCTTAGGGCAGTACAAAAAAAAGATTTTCTAGGGCAGAAAATGACCCTTGAAGAATCCTATGGGCTCTAAGGCCTAAAAAGCTTGCTCGTGACCCCCGAGAGGTTTCGGTCATTTGAAGGACTCGCGATACCCCAGGAAGTTCTCGTCTTTGAAGTGTTGGGTACTCCAAGGATCCAGTTCCCTTGTTCGTTCGCATGGTGGCAGTGGGAGTATTGATGCAACACTGTACGGGCATAGGTTGGGCGCGGGACTCAAGGTTTCAAGTGTGGTTTTGCGAAAACCTCAAACAAAGATGCAGTCGCGCAGGACTTTGTCCCACGATCGCGGATCTGCCCCATTGACATGGGAGCTTGTCAGGGCACAGCTGATTTGATGAATCGTGTAGTCGCACAGCCCACGCACTCACGATCTCAAAAAAACGACCACAAATAGTGAGTCCTAGAATCATCGGGCTGAGCCCATGATCGCAAAGGACCAGCCTAGGAGAGAACATTGTTCTACTCCGTAAATAGGCATAGGAGCGCAATATATTGCCGCATCCCGGTCAGACGTCAGAGTGACGTGGAGTATTGTCTCCAAGTCCCAGCACGCATGGGGCACAAGATGGACCCATAAAGCGACTACGTGTCGGGTGCCCCAGAAACACTCTGAGCAAAATTCTCGCGAAATCCCGATTTGCGCAAGAATGCTGCTGACTTTTTGCGGTTTTTATCAGGAAAACACGCAACTTGTTGATTTCTTTCTGAAATCCAAGCCAAAAAGTGAGAAAAGTCCACAAAAATGAGAATTCTTCTCATATGTTATCATAAGCTACCGAGCTTGGCAAAAAGGAAAGAAAAGCTAGTTGGCTTATGAATAGCCAAATGCACAACCTCTGGTCGAGGAAAATAGAATTTAGAGCCCGAAAATATAAACTCGGAATTATTTAATTTTAAATTAAAGAGCTCATTAGAGAAAAATCTTGATCAAAATTCTAACATCACGTTAAAATAACCTGATATTCAAATACCTTGCTACATGTAAAAATAAAACAAAAATGCCAAGAAATCTTCTGGCATCATGAATTGTTTTCTCTAGAAGATGAACTCTTCTCCCACGTAGAGAAACATACACATGTGCCATGCGCACTATTCACAAGCAAAAGTAACAAAAAGCAAGTGGAAATCAAACCATGTTGGGTTTTGAACCCCTGACATGGTGTTGCTACAGTAACAGTGAAAGCAAGATGGACGTTGTTCCAAGCTTCCCCCCATGATCCAAAATTAGGAACACCCATATGTTTTCCTTACCCAGCTAGGCAGGTGTCAAACTCTTGGCGCACGCAGGATGGGTTCTTCCTACTCAAAAGGAAGGGCAAAGTCACACGATAATTTTTATTGCGCAAGCATTAAATTCCTGTCAAAACACACTTTTCTGAGTACATATTACCCAGAGTGACTAAGCCATCATATGACCTCAGTCTTTGACAAATGCAAGAACTGAGTTTGAATTGTTCTAGATTTTCGAACAAATAACAACATAAAATATGTTAAGATCAATTTTACCTTGCCAGTGATAATTGATGCAAATCTGCAAAAATCTGTGAACCAGAGTTGAAACAAAACCTGGACACAACATACCAAGCACATAGCTAACCACTTAAGTGCAGGGCTCTTTTTGAGCAAAAATACTCCTAATCACAGAAGTAACCACTCCTGTGAAATACCCCTCTGGGGGTTGAGTAAAATAGTAGACCTTCCAAGCCGTGTCAAAATAAAAGAAAAAGACACACACTTACACTACAAACTCAATTTCATACACGTTACTGAGGTTTCTCATGACAAGAGAAACTGTTTGATGAAGTTCAGTGTGTTGGAAGAACGTGCCTGTTTACCTCTATTTTTCGAACAAGGTAGGTTTACAGCCTATAAAGACAGAGCACAACCAGTCCAAAACTAGGTTGCGAATTACTGTTTTTGGTTACTGTCCCAATGTACAGTAATCAGTAACCGAAAAAAGTAACTTACTGGTTACTCAGTAAGTTACTGAAAAAATCTGTAAATGTGACTGTCACATGAGTCGTGACTCCTACCCGACTCCTACTCATCTCTTAAGCAGTAACTTACTGTCCATTTAAGCCAAAACAGTAACCTGGTAGTAGATTACTGTATGATTACTGTCTGATGTGACACGATGACATATTTTACCCATGAATCCCTAAACAGTAACCAGGTAGATTATTGTCTGATTACTGTTTTATGTGACACTATGAAATATTGTTTTACCCATGAAACCCTTTTAGAAATGACACCAACAAGAGATGTTATCTTTCTATATCATTCAGCCATTATAGTTGTCAGCATGTTTATGTCATGTTAGATTTAAAGAGGCTTTAAAAAACCCCAAAGTGCACTATGTAAGTCCAACTTCTTTGGGGAAAAAGCTTCTCTATCCAAACCGAAACAACTGCACCGGTGTCCCTCTTACTCCAGCTTTTTATCTGTATCGCCGCGGCGACTGGGCAATTTGGTTCATTAAAATTGGAAGAGGGGATGGGAGGAGGGCAAGGGTTAGTTGCCATGGCTTTCAATTAAATAGTTGGAAGTGAAAAAAAATCAAAATGAGAGAACTCACCTTCCAGGGAACTAATGGACCTGGTTCTTTTTTTGCCAGCACGGCTGTTTATCTGTGTTGCCGCGGCGACGGGGCGATTTGGTTCATTAGAAGTGGGAGGGGTGTGGGGAGGGAAGGTTTAGTTGCGAGTTTTTCAATTAAATAGTTGGAAGTGAAAAAATCAAAATGGGAGAACTCACCTTCCAGGGGAGCTATGGACCTGGTTCTTTTTTGCCAGCACGGCTGTTTATCTGTGTTGCCGCGGGACGGGCGGTTTGGTTCATTAGAAGTGGGAGGGGTGTGGGGAGGGAAGGTTTAGTTGCGAGTTTTTTCAATTAAATAGTTGGAAGTGAAAAAAATCAAAATGGGAGAACTCACCTTCCAGGGGAGCTATGGACCTGGTTCTTTTTTTGCCAGCACGGCTGTTTATCTGTGTTGCCGCGGCGACGGGGCGATTTGGTTCATTAGAAGTGGGAGGGGTGTGGGGAGGGAAGGTTTAGTTGCGAGTTTTTCAATTAAATAGTTGGAAGTGAAAAAATCAAAATGGGAGAACTCACCTTCCAGGGGAGCTATGGACCTGGTTCTTTTTGCCAGCACGGCTGTTTATCTGTGTTGCCGCGGCGACGGGCGATTTGGTTCATTAGAAGTGGGAGGGGTGTGGGGAGGGAAGGTTTAGTTGCGAGTTTTTTCAATTAAATAGTTGGAAGTGAAAAAATCAAAATGGGAGAACTCACCTTCCAGGGGAGCTATGGACCTGGTTCTTTTTTTGCCAGCACGGCTGTTTATCTGTGTTGCCGCGGCGACGGGGCGATTTGGTTCATTAAAAGTGGGAGGGGTGTGGGGAGGGAAGGTTTAGTTGCGAGTTTTTTCAATTAAATAGTTGGAAGTGAAAAAAATCAAAATGGGAGAACTCACCTTCCAGGGAGCTATGGACCTGGTTCTTTTTTGCCAGCACGGCTGTTTATCTGTGTTGCCGCGGCGGGCGATTTGGTTCATGTGAAGTGGGAGGGGTGTGGGGAGGGCAGGTTTAGTTGCGAGGTTTTTCAATTACATAGTTTCGAGCTTGAAAAAACAAAATCGCAATAACTCAACAACCCACCAGTATTCTGCAAGGGCGCCAAGTATGCCGCGTTGCGCCGATTAGTGGCCAGATGATGTGACAACTCGTGGCTCAAAACTCCATGAACTCAAGGAGATTGAAGATGATGAAGATCCGCTCGAGCGGAAATACCATTGTGTTGTTTTATTTGGGCAATGCAAAAATGGGCGCGCGTGGCCATCTGGAGGTTGATTCTAACATGCGTGTGTATTATGGCAATGACAGACCATCTGTCAAGTTACTGAATCTAAAACAAGTGATTACTGTGCTAAAATGAAAGAATACTAAATCTATCTTTACATTCCCTCATCTAGTTACTTTCTAAAACAGAGTAATCTTGAAGGGGTCAGTAACCACCATTACTGCCCAAACGACAGTAATTTACTGGGTAAGCAGTAATTACTCAGTAACTTGACAGTAATTTGCAACCTAGGTCCAAAAGTCAAGTAAAAACAACGAGGACAATTTACCTTGGCGACTGGAGGGCAGAACTGGCTGTACAAGTACAGAACACCCAAACAAACATAAATTACTGTAAATCAAAAAGTGATTCTTAAAACAAGTGAGAATAGACAAAAACAGTTAGGAAAACTGTCTAAACTCAAAGAATCCTTACAGTACTGTAGATGTTGCTATGTTCAACTCTGCAAACACCATAAGACTTCATGAAAAGTCAACAAATCATAGACTAGATACTGACGCATCTGGAACCCGTTCATGACTAGAAACACTGAAGAAGGTTATACCTACTCAGAGCTAGCAATAACAATCATGGGTTTTCCATGTGCCTCACAAGCACATTCAATGGAGTCAATGATGGCCATACTGTTCTCAATAGAACTCATTTGGAGTAATATGATATTCTCCAAAGGCTAGCTTGAGAGACCACCTTAAACAAGGTTAGGATGGACTTACCAAGCAGCGAGTAAGGGTTTGCATGACAAACCAATACACAACATCTCTGCACAAAGACAACAAGGGCTTAATAATAGACCCAAAGTCTTCGCATGGCAAAAGCACCATCTTACAAGCAGATGAAAACTTCGCTAAAACATTCGCCCATACAGGGAACTCACATGCTACTGGGTGGTCCAGTACAAGGGAGAACCTTGGGTAAGACAATATGATTGTCTCGCCTCACTCACAACTGGAATTGTAGAGGAGGAGGTACACTGTACACAAAAAAGAGACACATTAATGTTAGACATTTGTTACCACAACAAGTCTAGAGCAACACCAACTCAGGTTGGGTATGCTCGCATTCTAGTACAGCTTGCTGAACATAGAGTGCATAAACGCAGAATAAAAGAGATTAAATCCTTGACAATGATTAATATGACTGGATTCAAACGAACTGTGTTGTACTAGATAATGGTCTCACTGAGACTCATTGACTAGTACTTGATTCTCTTGTGAGAACTCCTGAATGTTTACCTTCAGAATTATCCATGGAGAACACATATGGTGTCCATAAGGAAGGACTCTTAGAGTCACTGAAACACGTGGGTCTTTTTGCTAAAGACAACGGGATGACCATAGGTAGTGCACATATGTGTTGCACAACAAACCATAAAATAAGCCTCATAATCACATGAGCACACAAACAAAAACGATCCACAACCTTTGTTCTTGTTAAACCACAGCACATAGAATGGTGAGCATCCCTAGTTAAACAGGAATACCATCTCACACAATAGGATAAGTCAAACATGAACATCTTTACTGAGAGACATGTAGCACCTTGTTGGCATGCAATGCAAAACAAATGCAACACAGGCAGCTATACACAGAAATGTTGTATCGCTTCACTAGCTTAGACAAATCCAAAGAGAAACACAACTATTGCGTTGTCAACATATCATGGAAAGTTCACTTCTAGCTGTGAAGTCACAATATGGTTCCATAAACCATAAGATTATAGTCAACAACTGTCTTTCAAAATATAAAAATAGGTACGTACATGCACATTTAGTTATGTTGCAATGTCATTACCACCACCAAAAGAGTTATACAGGTACAGACCTCCCCTGAGGATCCCTGCTACAAAATACAAAAGGATATCATACACACTGAATCCGTACTCTTCATGGTACAAAAAGACATAGACGTTGACGCTTGGACCTTCCAATGATTATAGTCAATACATTATGTATGACTTGACATTGTTCACTTGCCGATAGCTGACCCTTTGGGCAACTATTCCCATGGATACATAGGGGTGACAGAGCAAATTGAAGAACAACATACCAACACAAAGGATTGCAGAAGATAGCAAACAGAATATCTGTACTATCAGCACCTTCGTACCTAGACCTGGTTCAATATCCACATTGTACACAAATAGTGACAAGTAAGGTGCAGTTTCAACACTACACTTTTGGACCATATGCATTTCATTTGGCTTCCCAGTGTAAGTCAACCAGAGTCTTTCAAAAATCAAAACCCAAAAAGTGAATAACTATCTAGAGTTCAACATCAACCAAATCATGGAGATGCTTGGCCTGCTGTACCAATCATGGTCTTGTCAGCAGCTTCTAGTGGCACAATGTTTACCTAAACAAACACTCAGATGCCATTCACTCATACCTACTATGCAGTGCCTATCGCCTAATCATAGTGTAGCAATCATAAGATGGAATTGTTGTTCGGCATTCCACTTTGCACACACAAACATAATCAATAGGAGACACCAGGCAACACCAAACCGACCCAAAATTATCCTCATCAATTTATGGTCACATGGTCCGTGGAAAGCAATGCTTTAGTAAACAAAGGTATTTTACCCCGCACAAATATTCAGTCGGTACACCAGTGATAATTGGACTATCGCAGACAGTATACGATAAGACAATCAGGGTTACACGCGGAAGTAAGTCAGAATAAGTTTGACTTAGGAGAGTACAATCAAACCAGCTTTAACATAAGCCATGACAAATCTCCCTCGCCACAAGAACTTACACTTCATATACTACATAAAAAATATGTAGGTACAAATTGTCGCAGGCAGCTTGCACATTTTCAACCTTAACAACAAAGGTTTTTCTGCAAGTCTGTCTCATAATCGGATTTCTTTCCTCACAGAGGTTTTACTTTTCCGCGAGCCACGCTAATTCTCCAATCGTGGGGGCGAGTGACATAGGCCAATTATCTACCTTAAGTAGTAAACCCAACAAGGTTCCGCCTGGAACATCTAAGGGTCCTCTTCACTTTGCATTGGACAAAGGAAGTGTGAAAGTCATAGTATATTCGTTTCTCAGAAACAATATATTTCAAGTACATACTGATCAGGTATATTTTGAGAGACCATAATTCAAGTGAAGCAGTTGAGCGAGTTCAACTGCTCAATTGACTAGACTGCAGTGTGAGACCTTCTCAACTGACAAGCTTGCAGTGTGAGAGTTTCTCTATAAAAATTATCACCTGAGGATTCATACCAAGTCAGGTAGAATTCTACACAGTTTCATTTTGTGCAATGAAGCATATTTGCTTCATTGCTACTTGTTAGTACCAAATAACTTAACTCATAAAAATCAGTTCCGAACAACTCGTATCTATCCCTTACTACATAGTACAAACTACATCAAAACGGCTTAGGTCAATGCCAGTGTCGTGTCTCGAGAGACCGTGCGGATCGCCCTGCTGCTAGCAGCGCTGAACGACATTGACATATGGGCCGATGATGTTCTTAACGCCTACATCACCGCGCCATGCCGCGAGAAAATCTGGACCACTCTTCGCAAAGAGTTTGGCGATGGTTGCGGTCGGAAAGCCATAGTAGTCCGAGCACTGTATGGCCTCAAGTCTAGTGGTGCTGCCTTCAGGGCGCATCTGGCAGGGTGCATGCGCGAGATGAGCTATGTTCCATGCCCAGCTGACCCTGACCTGTGGCTCAAAAAGCAAACAGATAGGAAGGGTAGGAAGTACTATTCCTACATCCTCTGTTACGTTGATGATTTGTTGGTGGTCCACCATAACCCCAAGCGCATCATGGACAGGATTAATAGCTTTCTCCCACTGAAGCCCGACTCGGTCGGCCCGCCTGAGATGTATCTCGGTGCTAAGCTTAAGAGGAAGACTTTTGAGGAAGACACTACAGCCTTGGGACTATCCCCCACCAAGTATGTTGAACAAGCTGTTAAGAATGTCAAAACATTCCTCAAGAACAATTTCGAAGGACGGTTTTCCTTGCCGAAGCGAGGGGACAACCCATTCCCCTGTGATTATGCCCCCGAAGAGGATGGTACCCCGCTGCTTGAGCCCGGTGTGGCTACCTATTCCATGCAGCTGATTGGAGTCCTAAGATGGATGTGTGAGCTCGGGCGGATTGACATCTGCACCGAGGTCTTCATGTTGTCTTCCTTTGCAGCGATGCCGCACGAGGGACATCTGGAGGCGGCACTGCATGTGTTCTCTTACCTAAAGTTGAAGTCTAACTCCCGGCTCATCTTTGACCCAAAGGAGCCAAATGTGGGAGAGTCCGATTTTGTGGAGTGTGACTGGTCCGACTTTTACCCGGGCGCTGAGGAGACCTTACCGCCTAAGGCCCCGACTCCCCTTGGCAAGGGTGTGACACTACGAATGTTTGTAGACAGCAACCGCGCTGGTGACAGTGACAAAGTGAGCCGACGCTCAAGAACCGGCTTTGTCATCTTTCTCAACTACGGCATGATTGATTGGCTTTCGAAGAAGCAATCAACAGTTGAGACTTCAGTGTTTGGCGCCGAATTCTGCGCCATGAAGCACGGCATTGAGAACCTGCGTGGCATTTGCTACAAGCTCCGCATGATGGGTGTCCCCATAAAGGGCCCCTCATACATGTATGGCAATAACATGTCTGTTGTCACCAACGTGAGCAAGCCTGAGTCGACACTCGGGAAGAAGTCTAACTTGATCTGCTACCATGCAGTACGTGAGACCGTTGCAATGGGTGAGGCCCTTGTTGCCCACATCCCAACCAAGAAGAACCTTGCTGACTTGTTCACCAAGGTGCTGTATGGTCAGACGCGTAGATTTCTGGTTGACTGGATGCTCTGGGATGTGTACCCCGGTGATTAGGTGTCGTAGAGTTTTGTTGGCTGGGGTGTGGCTAATGACTGGCCCTTGTCTCTGAGTCTTTGTGGCATTGTTTGTGTTGGAGTGTTGACTGCCACCTTGTTTCCCTTACTAGATTTGCCAAGTTTGCCTGACTTGTGGCCATGCATCCTTGGGGGGACTGACTAAATTACGCGGGGACGGAGGCAGAGATTTTCCCGGAAGGTCTGAAAGATCCATCACGATCTGACGGATCTTCCGGAGGATCTTTAGGTTACGTAGGAATAGTCGAGCACGAAGAGAACTCTGACATATTACGTAGGAATCGTCGAGAACACGTGCGTCACACGATTAAAATGGAGAGGTGGTGACACCGGAGGCCACCATAATTCTAAAAATACTGACCTCTGCAACCGAGTTGCATGCCGGGGCTTACTGGCCATCAGTTCTTGTTTTTACACTAGCTTAACACCATGTCCGCCCAGCTCTGCCGCCGCCCCGTCACAGCCAAATCAAATCAAGGTACCTATAGGTACCACCAATGATGTACAAGCACCAAATCCCCGATTTTTGGAGCATTTGCATTTTTATATTGTTCAAACCTATAAATTAGACCTAAAACTATCTTGAATATTTTTTCCTTGTCACCACCAACATGCCAATATGTATAGGTCCCCATTACTCCCAATTGTTGCCGAGAAACCTCCGATGCTGTCGGAAGTCACTACACATCTCACACACATCATGGTGGAGGGGTGGACAGCATGGACGAGCATGGAGGGCAAACGGGCCGGAGGGATACAATATTCCTACCTCAAAGTAAATAGGGCAACTTTCAAGATACTGATAATTTTTCACCGTGTTAAAATCACTAGCTGGTCACATGGTACAGCTTGGAGATGGCTGGCCCTGCACAGCGTAGATATCACTACTGAATCTACTTCACACTCATATTTGCATAATTTGGCTTATGAAAAGCAGCTTATTTATTTTATTTTGCATGAATAAAAACTCTAAAAACAGCCTCCCCCACCCGTCCTTGCTGCTCTCTCCCGCTCATCGAAATCGCTCCCCACACAACCGTCCTCCCCCCTCACTCCAATTGAACAGTTCTGTTCTCCGATTATCGAGTCCTGGAGTGTGACCTAAAGGGTTGTATCGCATCTACAGGTGTGTAGATGCGATGAAGCCCTTTAGGTAACAGCCCAGGACTCTCTATCCAGAGTCCACTGCATTTACACTTTGGGCGGCAAATCCCATGGTTGCCGTGTAATTTTTTATGGTCAGTGGCAAATATCTTAAATGTTTCTAAAAAATAATGGTAGTCACTAAGTGTGATAGGAGGCAGGAAAAAGCATCTCCAAGCTGTATAAGTACAACTAAAAGGAATCTTTTAACATTCGTGGGTACCTATGAGCCGCATTTTACGGTAGTTGTAATGCAATTGATTGATACCGTTAACTTAATCTCAGTCGTCTCTTTCTCAAAAATAGTCTTAGTTGTCGGGGAAGGCTTATTTCTCAGAAATAGCATTATAAATAAGACTATTTCCAAGAAATAAGCCTTCTACGACAAATGAGACTATTGCCGAGAAATAAGCCTATATCCGAGAGCTACGTGAAAATGTACTATTCCCACACAGAGATGTCTCTTATTTCCCAAAAATAAGGCTTTTATGAAAAATAAGACTATCTCGGAGAAATAAGACTATTACCAAGATTTGAACTCAGATTTCTCATATCTCTCGAGAAGATTTGACTTGATACCTAGTGCCTTTGAATAGATAATATCTCCTTGCTAAGAAAAATATTAACTGGTTTCCAAGCAATTCAAAACACAAATGTTAAGAAAAATAAGTGAGAAGTCTCTAACACCACTTCTAACTCATGCCAGCCCATCATATAAATGACCTCTCCTCTTCTTACCTTGTCCTCCACCTTCGACATCCTTCTTTATGTGCTTGCTATTGATAGAGTTTTTCCATTTGAGAAATATGTTGCTGTAATGGTCACAATACTTTTTAGTCACACCTTGAATCCTTGTAGTCTTTGCATCTGCATCAAGCTGTTGCAATGTGCCAAGTTTCTGGTGACTTGACCGTACTACCCAACCTTTCTGTGTTGTTTCCTCGTTTTGGAGTTGAAGCTTTTGGCCCAATAACATGATGCATCCTCTTGTTAGCTTCAGCTATGTCCATGATGTCTTGTTGATCATTCTTGCCATCATTGTCCTCTGTGCTTGGTGAAGATGATACAGAAGTAGCTGCATTGTCATTTGAAGCTTGATTCTAAGCAAGCTGTAACCATGATTACAAATAATGACAGTGGTTATTTGTGTTTGCATTGGGATGCAGCGGGTCTGGGTTGAGGAGACTCAGGGCATCTTCAAAATTTCATCAACAGAAGGCTGCTGCATCCATGCCACATTGGCACTGCTCACACAAATATTGGGGCTGTCAGAAAACTTTGTGTTCTGGGGGATGGGAGCATTAGCCATGCAGTAGAGATGCTTGGTGCATTGAAAAAGTTTGTTCAGTAAAAATGTGGTCAATTGTTGTCTGTTGTCTAATGTGTTATTGAATCACATCACGGAACACAAATCCACAGTGACATTGACGTGTGTACATTTATGATGCAATGTGAACCATGATAATGATATTTGATATCAATCCATCATGATGATCGAGGTCAATCCATGATGATGATAGCACTCAATCCATGATAACAACAATCAATCTGACATGATAGATCAGGTCCAGTGATCATAAGTTCCGCATGCTTGCAACGTGATGTGGTGTGTGAATGTGCATGAAATTGGAAATGCAGAGTGCCATCCCACTTATGGTAGGGTGTGGTAGACTGTATGCGTACCATACCTGGGCTTATGCATCACAACCTAAAATAAATGATATATGCATGCATGTACATATCTGCTTATATACATGCTCCCACTAAACAAGAAGTAGTCAAAAATTTATGCATACATAACTGTGATGCACACTTTACAAAATGCACTCTCAACCATGCCCCCCTGTATATGATTAGTTAAAGGGGGGTTCAGTGAACAACTGGAAATTAATTATCAAGAAAAGATCTATGAATATCTAAGAAATCAATGGATCTGACTTCTTGTATGGTACCATACAATTATCGAGAATACTAAAATGTAACACTCCTTACTAAAGACCATACCTTTCTACAAAAGTGTATTTAACTTATTCCCTGTCCACTGTAGCTTAGGTATAGGATATTATTCCACAGCTTTTGACCCATGCACTTGTTCTCATTCCATGATTTCTTCATGGAATCACTTACTGGGGTGTTTTTTGGTGGCTTGTCCACTCATCTCACTTGTTACATCATGTGCCAGTCTTCAACAACAGCATGCATCTCTCTTGCCACCATGGTCATGGCTCTTCCAAACAGTGGTGAACCGTGTAGAAGATGATGCACGGCTTATGAGTATTGCAAGTGATTACGTTGCTTACCCCCAAATTGAGGCTCCCACATGACATAAGGGACTGCATATTCACCGCAATAGTATTGATTGCACTCTGCAAATGAGAGTACGATATCACTCAAAAGTCCAATGAACTCTAACTACAACAGTCAGACACTATTGAAACATCTAGCACCATGTAGCAATGGAGATCATAACCAAGAAGAAGACTAGGAGGAGAAGGACAAAGATCTCAGTTCATTGTATAATCAAGATTTAAAAAGTCTTGGCGTTGATGTTATTCTTGCTTGTGAATACTGACTTTTGTATTTATTGTAAATTCCTCATAATACCTAGGTAGGTAATACGCTAGTATTTTTGGAAGTTTGCAACCAAAGTAGTAAACTGGTGACTAGAAGATGTCAACAGCACGTAAATTTAACACAGGGTAGTACTCATCTTCTTGTATTCTATAGATTTGTACGTATTCCCCTACACGTAGACTCTAGTAAGTGGTAATACTACATTTTTGAGAATAGTATTACTGCTATCATTGTATTAAATGTGGTGGTGTGAATTCTCCACTTGCAACCAAACCCCTCCACGATCTCCCCATAATAAGAAGTTGCAAAATACATCAACAAACCGCAAAATGGACATTCCCAACACTTCTAAGTCCTATGCCACCTGCCTCATCAGCCTCATGTCCTTCATTGATGGGGTCCCATACACCACCGCATCCACCTTCTCCCTTGAACAGCTAGTAGTGGTCACGGCCAACCAAGTTGCCGCCTACCTCAACAACAAGGCCTATTGCACGCCAATGCCTGGCCAGAACGACCACCCTTATCAGGGCAGATCCAACTCCCTTGGCTTCCAAAAAAAGGCAATCTCCCATTTCATGCCTCGTCAAACCACGCAATGGGATGATATCCATCTTCGAGGAAACCCCACGCACTCCACCGCCATCAATGAGGTAATCGCAAAGGTAAAAAAGTCAAGCCAGACAAGAAGGTGTCTTCAGTCAAGCTTGTCGCCCTCTCAAATGGGAAGAATTCTATTTGCTGCTTGTACTGATTCGTCATCTCTTTGCTAACAGTGACATGTGGTTCTTCTTATCTGCTGTGTTCTGCCTCCCGTGGCAAATTATTGGATGCATTGATGATGTGATGAATCTGGCAAAGGGCTCATTGTTGTTCAACCCACATGAACCATGTACTTTGAATGTTAAGATGACTTGGTCCAAGAACATCCGTGATGAGAGAGAGGCACCCACACAGATCCTCTTCTGAACATTGTGATGTGGTTGGAAGGTGGTGAGGATTACAGCTTATTGTTTTTCGGAAATCATCAGACTAACCATGCTGTCTCAAATCATTTAGAAAGCATATTCAACAGTGAGCTCTTTTGCAAGATCAAGGAGGGGTTGCTTTGCACACAATCAATTTGCAAGGGCATCGCGACCTATGCGGCTCGTCAGGGCATTGTCCGAGACTGGATTGTGACACATGTTTGTTGTGGGGAAGAAGATGCAAATTGACAATTCAAAATCACTCTCCCGTATCCTGATGCTTGAGTTGCATCAATCCTCACTGGCCCCCATGGACCATGCAAGTACGACTTCAAGGGAGAGCATCACATAAGTGATGCTGCCATTGAGTCTCTTGTCCCTAAGATCCATTCCTCCGTTGGCAGTGAGATTGCTCGTGAGCTGGCGCTGCCCCTCCTATGGGCGGCATGTGAAGGTGAAATAACGGTGAATGAGTGCACTGTACCCATCATCCCTCCTCAACTTGCATCTGACATCAAAGATCAATGGGTTGGTGCTGGGATTTCGCCTGATGTGAAACCAATTGAGAAAGTCTCTTTGGCCATCCAGCAACTCAGTGATCAGCTTTTGATAGTTCCTCTTCGTCATCCTGCTCCACCAACCACGGAGACACAAGTTGATGCTGTTGATGGAGAGACTGATGTGGTTGTGGGTGTAGACAGAGGGGCAGCGCCAGCGGCCAATGCAGGGTCCGAGGGATATTGGACTGGTACGTTATCCATGGAGCTGAAACTTTATTTTCACAGCAGTTTATTCTTCAGCAGAGGATGGAGGATCTTTGCCAAGAGATTATCAGTTTGTTTGGTGTTCAGAGGTAATACCTCCGAAACATGAACACTAA
Organism: Cyclotella cryptica; assembly: GCA_013187285.1. Lineage (NCBI taxonomy): Eukaryota > Bacillariophyta > Thalassiosirophyceae > Thalassiosirales > Thalassiosiraceae > Cyclotella > Cyclotella cryptica. The sequence goes on along the minus strand of JABMIG010000148.1, from coordinate 111,325 downwards.
TGTCAAAAGGATTGCTGCTCGACCTATTGTTCATTCATATTCCACACAGAGGAGGACTACTGGACACTTTTCAAGTGGTTTGCATGGCACAATGAATATGGAGGGGGCAAGTACAAGGATGGAGGAGATGAGGAGTGGAGTGAAGTTGAGCAAGAGTCGGAAGGATCTGTACACAGTCTGGAAGGAAGAGGAGTTTGGACTGAATGGGACGAAGCCGGCAAGGGACTTTAACATCCATAAGAGAGGGGTGAATAAGTTTGCTTTTAGTCGGCACAAAAACCTATGGGACACAGTTACTCGTATGATTGCACATGTGTTTACACCGAATAGTGCAATTGATAGGATTTATCTTGTGTACAGCCCGGGAAAGTTGGTGTGCTCCATCTGCTATGCCTTGGCTAAAGATCGATGTGACAAAATTGATAGGTTATTATGAATGTTTGTTTGTTTGTTTGCTTGTTTGCTTCCTGGGCTTGGGAGAGGCCATTAGGAGGGTGGTTGGGGGCCTCTCATAATAAAATTAGTAAGTTACTGTGTTTGTTTACAGGAGTGACCCTCTCTTTCTTAGTGATATTTCACTGGCCCACATAATATTATCAGCAGCCGCTGCAAGATTTTTTGTAGCTAGCGAAACAGAATGCAATTTGTCGAGACAGAGGAAGACGTACTTTTGAAATAAAGTGCTTGTAGTAGTATGCCACTTTTCTACGCTTAATTAATATGTACTATAGTACCATAGTTGCAATGGGCGAGCGCCAGCTGGCCAGCCACGCTCCCGCCACCATTTTAAAAGTATGTACCCATTTTTAGTTTGCGAAATCATTCTTGTTAGACTTAGACACTCTTTTGTGACACGATAACATTCCCTTCAAGTTTACAGAACCATTGTTGTATGACTAAAATGAAAATTTGTGACTAATGTTCCCTTCAAGTTTACAGAAACATTCTAGAAAATAATGTCATATGTTATACAAAAAGATGTAATTTTAAAGGTAGGCAGATACTCAAAACACTATAACTACCGGTGTAAGTCCAAGCGAAAAATGAATTATTTACAGGTAAGTTCACATCAACTTCATGGTCAGTATCTGTTTTGGTAAAAAGCAAAGAAACGTTCTCACTGAAGAAGGAGGAGAAGAAGAAGAAGAAGAAGAAGAAGAAGAAGAAGGAGAAAACGGCTCAGTTTCCAACACAACTAAGATTACCAGCAGCCGCTGCAAGATTTTTGTAGCTAGCGCAACAGAATGCGATTTGTAGAGACAGAGGAAGACGTACTTTTGAAATAAAGTGCTTGTAGTAGTATGCCACTTTTCTACGCTTAATTAATATGTACTATAGTACCATAGTTGCAAATGGGCGAGAGCGCCGCCGCCACGCTCGCGCTCCCACGCCCATTTTAAAAGTATGTACCCATTTTTAGTTTGCGAAATCATTCTTGTTAGACGTAGACACTCTTTGTGACACGATAACATTCCCTTCAAGTTTACAGAACCATTGTTGTATGATTAAAACGATAATTTGTGACTAATGTTCCCTTCAAGTTTACAGAAACATTCTAGAAAATAATGTCATATGTTATACAAAAAGATATAATTTTAAAGGTAGGCAGATAAAACACTATAACTATGGTGTAAGTCCAAGCGAAAAATGAATTATTTACAGGTAAGTTCACATCAACTTCATGGTCAGTACCTGTTTTGGCAAAAAGCAAAAAAACTGTCTCACTGAAGAAGGAGGAGGAGAAGGAGAAGGAGAAGGAGAAGGAGAAGGAGAAGGAGAAGGAGAAGGAGAAGGAGAAGGAGAAGGAGAAGGAGAAGGAGAAGGAGAAGAAGGAGAAAACGGCTCCGTTTCCAACACAACTAAGATTTTGAAAAAATCTTGATTTTGAAAAAATCTTGATTATCTAGTTTTTGTCGGTCTCGGTGAAAAAAAACTCCCACGTGAAAACAGAATAGTATGACCTATAAATGTCATACAAAAAATAATGAGTGATCGTAGTACTTATTTTGTAGCGTATAGGTCTAACTGATGTCTTAGATTTTACGGAGAAACGAGAACTCAACAACATGTACATGAATCACTCTTGCACATACTGTTATTGTATTGTACAATGCACAGTCTGCGTGATATGGGCGTAATATTATTGTTATTGTACCAGAGGTCTTTTGGTCTGTGGCTTGTGTATTATGGTACAATATGGTACCATACAATATAACCATTCCATTCAATCACCATTAAATGAGACACTGGTGAGACACCTCCAGGAAATTACCCGGTACTATATGTTCTTTGACAGGCCTCGGACGGCAACCTCCAGTGCACCCCTGTACAATGCAGCAGCAATTGCCCCCTAAGCCGTCCAGTATAGCCGCACAAGATCAAGATGACATCGAAGCCACGGCCCCGAGCAACAGCAGCAGCAATTCAAATAGTAGCTCTCCCACGCCACCAGCAGCAGCCTCGTTTGACGCTGCGGCGCCCGACGATAGAAACCCTCGACGGCGTTCGCAAAGCAGCGATCGAAGCAGCCTCGAAAACGGCGTTCGTCGCCTCTCGTCCATCTTGATGCGGCGAGACTCGGCGCACATCGGCGGGGAAGGCCGAGAGTCGGGGGCCCAGTCCCGTAAGGATTTCAGGTTTTCCTTCCTGATGCGCGGATCCATTACGTGGGAGCAACTGGCTGAACGGCGGAGCACCGGAGGTAGAAGAGCGTCAAATTTGTCCACCGATAATGATTTTCCGCTGGCGGAGGCATCAAATAATGGCACGCCGGCATCACGCACCGCGTCTCATGGATGCTTCGAAAATACTGTCCATTCCACCCGAAGCACCGTCGCCAACTGCTGCCATTATCTACTCCGCTCCACTAAAAAAGCCTCCAGGCATCCTCGTTCCATTTTACTGCCAACTCTCGTAACTTTTGCCATTCTCGCTGCCGCCGGAATCATAGCCGTAATGCACGCTTCACATCAACATCACAAGGAGAAATCATTTCAATTGTTGGACGAAGCACGAGAGCTGGCCTACGAACTCGACGATCTGTTGGCAAAAGCGCTCTTACCACTTTTTACCCTGAAGGAAATGGCGGGGCAATTTGATGAATTTCGAGAGTTGCAACCGGAGATTGTGGATCGTAGTAATACTACCTATGTAAATGACAATGGAAGGACGTTTAGGAAGGTCACGGACATCTGCACTGACCCGGAGGTTGTGGACTTGTATCAGCGTGCGGCCGCATCGATCATGAAGTCTAGCGAGATGGGAAATGTTTTGTTGAATATCCAATTGCAGCCTGGTAAGCGCTCGCATTGATTTGAATTCAGACATGCTTCGGATATTCGCATTGTGCCATCATCACTCACTCTTGATATCGTGGGCATTCGTTATCCTGAAACAATCCTATGACGTAGCCGGCGTCATATGTTTGAATTATCCCCAGTTCACTACCTATCCAGATGGCACAACAATGGATCACACACAAGCCATCGGCTTGGATGGCATCCACGATAAACTCCAACGTCAGAATGTGTGGGAAAGCATAGGCACAGGGACCGTGGGGACAACAGGGCCCCTGATTCTAGTCCAAAGCACAAGTCTCCTTGATGGTGTGGACGATACACGTCATGAATCATTGATCTTCTGGGCACCTATCTACAACGAGAATTATGATGTGGTGACGTTTGATTCTGAAAAGCGATTCGACAATTTCTGGGGGTTTTCAGGGGTGTTGCTGGATTGGACTGAAGTTCTGGCGCGCGTAAAACTATACGAGTTCTTTGAGGAGAGAGATATGAAATTTTCCCTTATCGAGATAGTGGAGGGTGGAGATGATAAGGTTGTAGAAGCTTCTTTGGGTGTTGAACCTCCTCTTAGTAGAGATATGGCGCGAGAGGCGATTCAGGTGCAGGCACGGAACAATTGGGAGCTGCTCGTCGACGTGCCGCCACCGAAAATTGGTGAGCCAGCATGGGCGATTTGGGGATCAGTGCTGGTGCTGTTGGGCTCCTTCCTCGTCAGTCTCGCGCTCATGCTTTTTCTAGTGAGCAAGAACGATCACGAAGAGCTGCTCTGTCGCTGTATTCCCCGCAATATTGTACGGAAGCTTCATGCGGGCGAAACAGTCATCGAAAAATACGACCTTGCCACGATTTGTTTCATTGATATTGTAAGCTTCACCACCATGTCAGGAAGTATGAAAGCTCATGAGGTAATGGAAATGCTTCAGATACTGTTCAGAGAGTTTGATCGGTAAGATGTCCGCTCGCTATTTTACATGCAGATCATGCTGAAGTGCAATATTCACTCTTCGTTTTCTACCTGTCTTGCCGTCAGATTGGCAGAGAAGTATGGTGTCCAAAATGCTGAAACTATAGGAGATGCCTACATAACTGTGTCTGGTGGTCCAGAGGGAAAGGATGCAACAAATGGTGCCGCTAGCATTGCAGCATTTGCCTTGGATGCTGTCGATGTTGTAAAACGACTTACATTCCAGGATGGGAAAAAAATCAAGATTAGGGTCGGCGTAGCGTCGGGACCTGTGGTAGCTGGTGTGATAGGGACGGCCAATGTACCAAAGTTTACCCTGTTCGGCGAGACGACTGCCCGGGCAGAAGAGATGGAAAAGACTAGTTTGCCATTACAAATTCAGTGTCCGGAAGAGACGGTAACGCTACTCGAAGTAATTTTCGGACCAACAATGCTTTCAAGTGCAAACGCAGGAGAGAGCACAGCAACGAAAACACGTGGTGGATAATTCGCTCGTGTGATAGCAATGGTAGTTATTTTAGCGAGCTGGAGGACGTACGACCTGCGCTCTTGTCAACAAAGGATGACGTTTCCACTGTCAATAGCACAACTTTGACACCGAGCGATCCAAGGTTGAGCATGGAGAGTACAGGAAGCAATGAAAATGAAAAATACGTGGTTGGCGAAGCTGGACAAAATTCTCCCGACACTCGAAGAAGTAGTAGCTCGATAAATGCATCTGTCATCGCCGAAGGTTCCGATTCTCTGAAAGGTAACAATGAATTCGAAAATAATATTTTACCAGAGTAAGTAGGATGTGTTACTGCTCTGAGGCAGTCGCGCCGCTTTTTAATTGCCAATTTTATGCCTGATTATTCTTACCGTTGGATCCATTGAATTCCATAGAAAAAATACGGAACAAAAGAGCGACGGCAGAAGATCAGACTCTCGTCTGCTAAGATCGTTGTTCAATGTTAAGATTTCATTTCGGTCTATAGGGTTAATGCTCCGGGTTGCAGCGTTGAACAAACGTATTTTGCTCGGCACTTTCCTTACATTTGCTATTCTCTGTGGCACTGGCCTTGCAATCCTGTATTCTTTTGGACATCAGTATGAGGAGGATAAATACAAAGATTCCATGGATCTCGCAGACAAAGCTGACCGTTGGCTCGAAAAAGAGATTTCCAAGTCTCTTCTTCCATTGTTTGCCATGTCTGAGCTTGTTAAAGTTGTCGGAAAATGGAATGATCTTTCATTCAAAATTGATGCTATGCAGCAGTACATTCAGGGGAATTCAGTGTACAAAAATGTAACTGGCATCTGCGATGACCCTGCCTACATTGACCCTTTTATTGGTATGGCATCCAGTATAAAGCAAAGCTCTGGAATGCAGAAGATCCTCATAAATGTTCAGCTTGCACCAAGTGGTGTACTCTGTCTGACTTATCCCAAAAACAATACCGAGGACTTTCTGCCTGAGTATACCTTGATACGTCAGGTGCAATTGGGCTTGACTTGTTTTTTACCCCAAGCCGCGCTGAAACAAGCAAGGCTGCTGTTGTGAAACAGGGGAAAACAATACAGGGTCCCATAACACTAGATCAACAAGGTGTTGTTGAAGCTCTCATTGCAAGGTATCCTGTGTTCATCGATGGCAACAATATCACAATAAATGGAGTCAGCTATCCGTTTTGGGGGCTTACGTAAGTCTTGCAGTTATTCACATAACAATGCAATATTTTTGCTATTCGGTAATCGAACTCTTCTCTTCCTCTTCATTTTTGTACTCAGTATTGTATTAATGGACTGGGAAAAGCTCATTGCAAAGTTTGGTATCTACAATTTCTTTGACAAGGCTGACATGCAATTTAGAATGAATCGACGAGATACCTTAAATGAAGAGCTTGTAGTTATAGCGAACTCTTCAGATCACGAAATGCTCAACAATCAAAACAGTATCGTAGTAAATCTCACGGCGGTTGACGATGACTGGACTCTAGAAATTGGTTTTCCTTATGGCTTTAGGGCCCCGTGGCTTGGATGGGGTACAGCGTGTATTTTTATTGGCTCAGTATTTGCATCATCACTAGTCATGATGGTTCTTGCCATCACAGAAATGAATAAAATGCTCCTGTATCGTATGATGCCCCGCAAAGCTATCATTGCGGTGAAGCAAGGGAAGACATTTGTTGAGCGGGATAGCGACGCGACCATATTATTCGCACAAGTTCTAGGATTTGAAAAACTGTCAGGTGAAATGAACTCGAAGGATTTTCTGTTGATGCTTACGCAGTTGTACTCTGAATTCGACAAGCTAGCTTTAAAGTATCAATGCACCAAGATTGAGACCATAGGTGCATACTACATTGTGAAAGGCCCTGGTCCAGACTTGTGTAATCATGGTGAGCGCGAGGGTGTTACCCGGATTGCTTTGTTTGCCCTCCATGCTATGGATTTCGTCAGAAATTATCAGTATAAAGGAGTGCAGCTTCAAATAAGGGTTGGATTTGCAACAGGGCCTGTTGTGGCTGGTGTCATTGGCTCTGGGGGGTTGCCAAAATACACAGTGTTTGGGGATACAGTTAATTTCTCCAGTCGAATGGAAAGCACCTCACGGCCAATGAAGATACAATGTCCACACCACACCTACGACCTTCTTATGAATTCTGCAGAGTTCATTTTTGATTTAGAAAAACGCGAAGAAGAAGGAGAACTGGGTGTCTATGTCAAGGGTAAGGGCAAGCGTTGACATATTGGCTGAGAGGATACACCGGCAGAAAAGCTGGTCGTTGTGGAGGTTGAGTTGAACAGTTTAAAATTTTATTTAGGGACAGCAATGGGAGTTACCATGATGGAAACTAAGCAATTTCACTTTTGCGTTCTAGAGATCTAGGTTCAGGCATTTGAATTTCAGGGGAATGTTTCAAGTAGTGTCACACTTCGATGGCAATTTTGCTGGTACACTGTCGACTAGAAATAGTAATTCTAGCTATTAAATTTTATTTTCTCTATTGACAAAAATCATGATTTCGTTCTAAAATCAGGATCCACTTGAACAGCAAACACACCAATAGTCTAATTGCAACAACTGCTTAGATGTAGTCATTGATATAGTTCAGGAAACTAACAGGAATTGATTTTCCATTTCTTGGTTGCTTGGGGGAGGGGTGGCGATAGATGCAAGTGGAGTGCTATGAAAATAGGCTGAAAATATGGCAGGCAATGCTATTTGAAATGCTATTCAACCATGTCTACTCAACAGGGTTGAATAGCATGTGCTTCAACTTTGCTAGATCAAGTAGTCAAGCAACAAATTCATAAATTTTGCTATCAGTTAGTGAATTGATACAAAAATAATAATTATTTTTGGTTCAATAGAGCAATAGTAATTTTCTGTGATATTGCTCCTTGTCTTCTGTCAAACAAAATCACAGCCTAAAGGATGCAAATATTTGGAGCCGAAATTCCATGAGATTTTCTGTGTTGACTTTTTATATTATTTGCCCTTGAAAATATTTTTATTATCATTTACACACGGAATCTTTTCTCAGAAACCTTCTGACAATTTTCTGGCATTGGTGACAGAAGTTCACACAGCAATATTTGCATATGTTTTATAGTGTCAAATATCTTGTTGTCACTCGGATAGGTGCTTCCTCACAAACAAGCCATCACCATAGCACAAATCCTGCAAATCTCAGTCCCCAGACTGAATCTTGTTCAACCACCAACACTGTCCCTCTGCTAACAATGATAGCAAACAGGGACTGCCAGCTCAACGTAAGGTAAAGAGAACTTTCCAATTTTTACATTCATCATGTTGGCTAATTTTTTGTTTAAATACTTACACACAACTTACACACAAGTCACCCCACGGTTGATATCTCACCCCAGGACTGACGTTGGCGTTAAAGGGGTTTGAACACAAGGAGAAGAAAATGAACTTCCCATTGTTTACATTGATTTTATTAGACTGCTTTCCACCTTGGTTTCTATTCTTTGATTCAGTTGGTACATTTCCAACTTCATTGGGTTTGACGACCAAAATTCTAGACTCAATCATGCAGCAGAGGTCAGAAATGAGGGATGTCCCAAATCAAGATTTTTCAAAATCTTAGTTGTATTGGAAGCTGAGCCTCTTTTTCTCCTTCTCCTTCTCCTTCTCTTTTATCTTCTCCTTCAGTGAGACAGTTTTTCACTTTTGATCATAACGGGTACTTCGACAATGTTCATAAGCGAAAGTACCCGTAACTAACTAATTTTTTGAGGTAGTATAATGTTTTGATGTTTTTTCAAAATCTTATCTTACTTCCAAAATGGGCATCTTCATGTGTGCAGTGCAAGCTTCTACTAACCAAGCTTAGACAAGCCACCTAATTCCTAAACCTAATACTTCCTCTCTTTCAACAATTTTTCTATGGTGTTTTTCAAAAATCTTGCAGCAGCTGCTAGTAATATATTTTATGATTGCTTTTTTGCACCTGGGCAGCAACCTATGCCATCTGGAATCAAGTTCAACTTCTTTCCTATGTACTAGTTCCAAAGCACATAAATGGTATACATACCAAAAAACAATGGAATGTATGTGATAGAGGTCATAATAAATTTGGAGGAATCCTCTAAGGGTATGCACTCAAGTGACATGGATTCACATGAAAGGAGCCCCCAAATTTGGCAACTATATCAGCAATGATTGTATGGTGAACGTTGGTCACTGACTTTCAAACAATCGTTGGTGAATTGCATTTCTAAAAATTATGGCAATCCAAAAACTAGCAGTCCTGGTTGAAAACTCTCTAATTAATTTACTAATTGATATTTGTTCATATGTATGTAATATTTGTGAAAATCAACTCCAAAGTTAAGCACTCACATGAATGCCATCCATACCAACTCGTAAACCATGATGTGCACCATGACAAACTTGGCGGCCAACTCATGACACAATGGAGCACCTGTTGCCGGGTGGCGAAGATGCGGTTTTGCACAGTGCCCAATATTAACCAGTTCAAATGATTGATAATGGCTTTCATAGGTGAGATGTCTTGTGTCAAACCAAGAGTGTGATTTTCTCTTGCCCAGCCATTCTGTTGAATATGAATATGGCTGATTTGGGCAACAAGACTTCACACAACTCCAGGCAAATTATACATCAAACAAACCAGAAAGCGGTAAGAAAGGATGACGAACTATCAGGGATGTGATTTATCAGGGTCAATATTATGCGCAGTCACACTGTGCTCCTTCTCTGAGGTGACTTTCTTCTGTCATGGTATAAATATAAAATAGTGTTAAAGAGGCTGTCCTCAGGCAGAAAAATTAGCATCATACTTTCATACTTTCGTACCTTTTTTGGAGATCATGACCCATTAGAGGGTACGAAATTATTTTTGGCAAGCGAGCTCTGGTCAGAAAAAATATCGTACCTGACCAGAGGTCAAACATCATACCCCACCTTTTGGTATCAGATCCGTTGAATGTACATCTTGGTCAGTGGTGTGTGCAAATCATCAGAATCTTGCTTTTGGAGGTGAGGGATTTAACAGAAAAAGGAAAAGATAACTGTTTAATGAAAATAGCTAAGTATACTAAATTGAAAACATAGTTTTTGAAGTTTAACTGTCACCGAAAGGTTGTTTCTTACAATGCTCAACTGAGCTTATTTAATTTATGTCCGAAGGTCGACAGATTCTTGAGGAAATTGTGGATGCTCGGCAATTTTCTCAAAATCAGCCGTGCATCTGTGTTGCATCTGTCAAAAAACTAACCTTGTCATTTTATAGGTTGACAGTTGTTAATCTGTCAAACTGTTATCAATCGGTCAGAACCTTCCACAGATCGGTAATCATTTTATTTAAACTACGATATCAATAATTTTATCAATAACTTTGTTGTTTTGAAGGTTGTCAGTTGTTAAACTGTCAAACTGTTATGAATCGGTCAGTACCTCATACACGTTTGACTATCATTTTTGAAATTTCTACACACATCATGCAGTCCTGCCCGGTCTATTATTTACTCCCAATGGCAAGGTCACTTGACACGACTGACTATCATAAGCCCTGGATTTCTACGAATAGTGGATGGAAAGATTTGCAGTTCTCAATAAGTACGATTTTCAAATCTTTCTTTCGTCTCAGTTTAGTTCTACTAACTCTTTTTCAAACTAATTGACAGTTTCATAACTCGGATCACTCACCTCCTTCATCTATTCCCCACAATGTTGAATCCCACTCTCCCGCCTAACTTTTGCTCTCGTCTTCTTCTCCTTTCCACATGATCTTGCATGTTCCTTATTATTCATCCCCTTGACGCTCCCAACAAGCGTGAAAAGGTATAATGACATGGGAATATCTCGTTGGCTATTGCAAGAGCTTTTGACACTCCTCAACTCAAATGACGAATGAAGTGTGACGAGCATAATACAAAATTGTCGTGAAGACAATTGAATTAGGAAATTCTGAGATTTGTTCTTTTAAATTTAACAGAAACTAAGGTACGAAACTACGATCCAAATTTTCTGCCTGCAGACGAGGGTGCCTATTTTGTCTGTCTGGCAACCGTTTCAAGGGTACGAAAGTATGAAAGTAGGATCGTAATTTTTCTGCCTGTGGACAGCCTCAAGAGTACTTATCTTGCATACATGGTAGTAGAGCATTATTCCAGATGGCAGTGGAAGAGAATGTGTTATAACAATAGTCAATGAACTCACCAGTGCTTGGAAACTTGAGTTATACTTTTTAATAAGGAGGAAGTAGAAGATTGATCATTCCATGAGAAGAATTAATAGCTTGTTAGTGCTGAGCGCAGTTGCCCCAAAACCAACAAAAGAAAGAATTCTCATGCTCTGCATTCCTCATTGAGTGTAAGGATACTGCTAATGTGAATGGTAAAGGTGGGATGAACTATCTGCAAGTTTGAGGGGAGTTACCTGGAAACCAAGTGCAAAAGGTTGTTTCAGAAAAGTTTAGCTTAATGACTACATGAACAACTGTGAACGTTCTCATTTAGTTTCTGTCAGGATGGGTGGCATAACTGTCAGACAGACTGTCTTCTTTCCATCAGTCAGCCAGATTGTGTTTGTCAATATTGTAGACCTCAGTGGCAGAACACTTGTCAATGGTATGACAGTTCTTGATGCCACTCAGCAAGTCTTCTAATGCATCTTGATTTGGCCAATGCCACCTTGTTCTTTGAAATGATTTCATTGTGTGCAAAATACGAATACTGATATGATAATGAAGTATTCTTTGAAGCAATCCCAGTAGCTGGATTGGTATACCAGATGACTGCGAGTCAGCAATATATGGTGCATCAATGTTTTCCTTCTGCATTGTATTTCCTGAAATGTGGATGTTTGTGTTGGTTGAGAAAATGATGGAGCATATTCTTTTTGTAAGCGATGTGTATGTTACCAGTCATGTCTAGATGCTGCAGATGATGAAAAGGATGATTCAATGAAGCTAACAATGTTGGACATTGACATAGGCCAAGAATCTGGAGCTTCCAAGTGGAACTCCATAGGTCTCCTTCACATTGTTTGATACAAAGGAAGGACTCAACAGTCATAGGATATGAGTTTCTCAGAAACCATAGCCAATCAAGACTTTCCTTCCTAAGAATCCACCATACATATTGTAGGTGTTTTCTTAGGTTGAATATCCACTGGCAGCTTTCCTTCTGAGGAACCTTCCCATGGGACGGTTCCTTTAAGACAGTTGGATATGGGGCAGTCATGCATGCCACCTATCACTGCCAATCTCTTAATGATCATTTATGTCTCATTCGAACATGATGCATGTCTCACTTGTAAAACCTAAATGATAAGCTCACAATTTACCAACAACAACAATCTCTATTACCCTATCTACGCCAATAGGTATTTAGTATTTTTTATCTCCCAAACGGCTTAGGTCACTATCTATAGATAGCCGTTTCCGCGACCTTCTTGCGTGAAAGCCAACGAAAAGTTTTTTCCCTCCACTCCGTCACTCGTGCTCCGTTGCGCAAGCAGACCCGTCGTCAGCTACGTCATACGAGAGTGTGCAAAACGCAACTACGTTGCGTCAGCCACGAGAATTCGCGCATGTCAGCAGTACCCCTAGGAGCTTTTTTAAAGCCCTATTCATTAGTACACGCATAGGTGACGCACTTAAGAGAATGAGCACCTCAAGGGCAGTCCCTGATGGACTTAAAAGCCAAGAGTGTGAGAGGAACCCGGACGGAATAAGCCGCCCGTTCCATACATACCCGAAAGGGATGTAGTTCAAGATGCTTTGGCAGTAGATACTACAGCCAGCACGATGAAGCTCACCCTACCTGGTAAGGTAGAGCTGAGGGTATCCGTATGGTCAAACGGTACCCCTGAGCAATTCCTGATGCATGTCCAAGCAGCCCTGGATGCCGTGAGGCAGAAGGGCCTTGATACGGCATATGATAAAGTCTGCAAGGACCAGAAGGAATGCATCAAGAAGGCAACCAAGGCCGAAGAAGCTTTTAAAAGTTACTCGCGATCAGATGTGAATCCTCCCAAAGAAAAGGCTTATGAAAAGGCCCTAGAAGCCGCCAAGAAAGCTGACGAGGCTGTTACGTCCGTCATCAATCAAGTGTTCAGCCTCTACTCCAACCTACTCACGGAGGAAGCAAGGTGCCCCTGGAAGAAGATCGTGAGTGAACAAATTGACTGTTCTCCATGGACGGATATCTACGGGGAAGAACATCCCGAGAAGCGTGAGCAGTCTTGGGGGTCATTCATGGAATGCGTCAGCTTCCATTTGTTGACCGTGTTCCGTAATGATGCTGCTGAGACCCAGCGCTTCTACATAAGTAACGGGTTGAAGAAGCCCAACAGGGTTCCGATTCGCCAGTTCATCAGCCGCATCCAGCAGCTGAATGGCTACTTGGACTTATTGCCCTGTCTTTACTACTCCAACCGTGCAACCAAGCTCACCACTGTGGTGAAGCCGTTCGATGACCCGGACCTAGCTAGTCACATATTACGCATGGTCCCAAGGAATTGGCAAGACCAATACGAACTCAGTGGGGCATCGGTACCCCAAAGCGTTCGGAAGCTTCTAGAAGCACTCGAACGCATGGAAAAGGCTTATCCAACCTACAAGGATCGTGATGGGCCTAAAAGCTCTGCGAAGTCTGGCGACTCCTCCAAGCAGAAGATGGTTATGTTTAAGGATCATATCCCACGTAAGCGTACCACAAGTGCGAAGCACTGCATATTGTGCAAGAAGCATGGGGGCGCGCACACGACCCATAATAAGCAAGACTGCCGCAAGTATGCGAAGGATGGTTCCTTCAAAAAGGACTTTGCAGGAAGAAAGCCCGGTGGACCTTCGCATTCTATTGATGCTTCTCCTCGCACCAATAGTGCCTATGCGCAATTGTCTGCGAAGATCGAAAAACTTGAGAAATCTAACAAGAAACTCAAGCGTTTGCAGAAGAACGCAAGCGCCGCCACGAAAGTGACAGCGATGACTCCGACTCGTCCTGAAAGGATGGGTGCGGTAGTACAGGGAATTAACTAAATGTTGTAAGAAACTAAAAAGTAATAAACAACCAAGTGATACTTACCCCAGTCCGAGTAAAACTACCGTTAACTAAAATTCAAATATTACTTGAATAAAGAGTTTATAAAAGATTTAAAAATCTTAGTAAGATACCGGAACATTCAATTTCAAATAATCGAATTGTTTACAATACTACGACGAAGCAAGATCAAAAAGTCTTGCAGCAAAAGTCAAAAACAGCACACAGAGTGAGATAACTGCCGAATTGTCGGACCCGAACTGTCGGGTGCCTTTCTCAATAGTGTGAACACTTCTTTCAAAAGTCAAACAGAAGGAAGAGTCACAGCTGTAGTGGCCAAAGCATGGCACACCTTAGCAACTGAAAATCAACTTCCACAGAGACACGAACACTCGAGGAAGAGTTGCACTAGTAACAAAGTCCTTAAAGTTCTACTTGACAGTGGATCTGATGGTGACTTGATGTTCCATGAAAAGGGAGCATCCATGCATTTCCCCTACTTGGCTAGGCAGGTGCCAAATTCTTGGCACACGTCGAATGGGGACTTCCTAACCAAAGGAAGGAGTGAAGTTAATCTTCAATTTTTTGATTATTCCAACAGCAAGGAGTATCTGGTGAAGCCAGACGTTGTGGAATATGATAAGAAGAAGATGGCCAAGCCAATGTATGACCTCATTCTTGGTTGTAATACCATGAAAGAGTTAGGAATTGTTCTAGATTTTCGAACAAAAGAAATAACAATTGATGACGTCATTTTGCCAATGAGGGACATCAATAGTCTGACTAAGTCAACAATGGACAAAGCCTGGGCTGTTAACAACAGCATGGCTCATGAACCCAGCAGTACGCAAGATGCGACTCAGCGAGTGGTACATATCCTAGACGCTAAATATGAAAAAGCAGACCTCCAATCAGTTGTTAGCACCAACTGTACTCACCTTAGTCTCCAAGACCAAAACAAGTTACTAGAGTTACTCACAGAATTTGAGGAACTTTTTGATGGAACACTAGGTGATTGGAAAACAGACCCTGTCTCCCTGCAATTAAAGGAAGGCGTAACGCCATATCATGGTCGACCATTCCCAGTGCCAAGAATGCACAAAGAGACCATAATCAAAGAATTAAATAGGCTCTGTGAACTGGGGGTATTAGAGTTTCAGCCTGCATCAGAATGGGCGTCACCCACATTTATAATACCAAAAAAGATAACACTGTACGCTTTATCTCAGATTTTAGAGAGGTAAATAAACGACTAGTTAGGAAACCGTTTCCATTACCTAAAATCAGTACAGTGTTGCAAGAGTTAGAAGGATTTACCTTTGCTACAGCCCTTGATTTAAACATGGGTTACTACACCATAAGATTGGATCCTGATGCATCCAAGATCTGCACCATCATCTTCCCTTGGGGAAAGTATTCTTATCTTAGATTACCGATGGGTATAGCAGGTTCTCCAGACATTTTTCAGGCAAAGATGTCAGAGCTAATGGTAGCCTTAGAGTTCGTAAGGACTTATCTGGATGATTTGCTTTGCATCACCAGGGCAAGTTTGGACGACCACCTAGATCATTTAAGGAGGGTTCTTACCAGACTGCGAGATGCGGGCTTGAGAGTCAATGCCCCCAAATCGAAGTTTTGTGCTATAGAAACAGAATACCTAGGGTATATCTTAACAAGGACTGGCATCAAGCCACAACCAAACAAAGTACAAGCGATACTTGCAATTACGCCACCAAAACAAGTCAAAGACCTCCGTAGGTTCCTGGGCATGGTCCAGTACTATCGAGATCTTTGGGCAAGACGTAGTGAAATGCTTGCCCCACTCACCTCACTTGTAGAGAGTGTGGTCATACCAAAGTCACCAAAGCCAAAAAGACTAAAAAGCGACCTTGGTATTGGGATGAGGTACATCAAATAGCATTTGATAACGTAAAAGCTGCTATCGCTAAAGATGTAGTTTTAGCCTACCCTGATTTTTCAAAGCCATTTGAAATATTTACTGATGCCTCGTCTAAACAACTTGGTTCAGTGATAACTCAAGGTAATAGGCCTCTTGCTTCTTCAGTAGGAAGTTGTCTGAGACGCAACAAAGATACAGTGTGACCGAAATTGAACTACTGGCCATAGTGGAGACACTAAAAGAGTTCAAAGGTATACTGTGGGGACAACAAATAAAGGTCTTTACAGATCATAAAAACCTAATCCAAGATGCCCTTGGATTAACCTCAGACCGAGTATACCGATGGAGGTTACTCCTAGAGGAGTATGGTCCCGAAATCGTGCACATAAAAGGCATCCATAACACTGTTGCTGATGCCATCTCCAGGTTAGACTCCGGTCCGATCAAGGATGACAACGCCAATTGGATGACGTTCACGAAATGCTGGTGTCATTACACTGAGCATGCTTCAAGTGCTAACAGCACTTCTACTCACCAAGATAGTATCAATCTGGTGTTTGCAAATCGCAGCGACGAAGATGCAATTTACCCATTAACAGTGAAGGAAATTGCACAAGCCCAGGCGACAGATGCAACTTTAGAAAGGCTTAGTAGACATGACAAGTATACCACTCAATTAGTAGAGGATACACATTTGTTGTGTAAGGATGACAAGATGGTCATTCCCACATCCCTTCAAAGTTGACGAGTTAGCTGGTACCACCACTACTTGCAGCATCCTGGACACACACGTCTTGAAGAGACGTTACATGCAGCGATGTATTGGAAAGGTATGCGAAGTACCATCTGATCACATGTCAAAAACTGTCGTATATCCCCGGTCCACCTAACACCATCGCGCCAATTTTCCTGACATTTGTGTTTTTAACCTATTAAAACACAAACTATAGCTGTAATTGTTTCTCCGTTAGATTTCCCTAGTCAACAGCAATACACCCATATGTGTTGCTCCCAGTAACTCTGTCGGGAAGCAAAGTTACGGCGAATCATGTGAAAACACACAAGACACATCATCACATCACTGGTGGGCTTTCTGGTATGTGTGAGTGGGCGATTTGCACCGCAGTACAAATGGTGGGTAAGCATATCAGCCCAATGGCTATTGTATTGTAGTAGGAGGTACAAAAAATAATAAAATAACAGATACTTTTCACAGCTCCAGTGTTAAAAACACATACAACGATCGTAGTACAAGAACATACAAAGGTATCATTTGTACATTTGCCCGTTCTTATCCCCGGTCCACCTAACACCAACAAATGTAGGAAATAGTCATTTTGGCTCATTACCTGATATGTTGATAAAACATAGCCTAGTAGGTGTTAGGACGCGAAATGGCCTAACTTTGTGGGATTGGTCGGTATGGAAAACTGCCCGAAATGCCGATTTTTAGGCTTAAGACAAGTTCTAATACATCTCAGGAATGTTGCGTCGAGTTGGGGCTATCTGGTTTTTAGTATTGCCCATCCTACAGGCTGTTTCGTAAAATAAGTCAAATCAGAAATTACAGAATTTTAGGCGATTCTGTACTAGATCCTACATACAGTGAGGCGTATTGAAATATTCATTTTTAGCGCCAAAATTGTGATGGCCTCTCTGAAACGCCGATGCATGCCATCACTCTGCCATCTTTTGCACATCATGTTGGGCAAAGCGCGGTGTTGTCATACCACATTGGAGCCTTGTACGGAGAACTGCTTCTCCACAGTTCTTGCATGCCATTTCACGCCCAATCCATTAGTTTCGAGCGGCTCTGATCTCTCAACCAATACAATTCGTGATCTTATCTACATACGATTCCACCTTCTCCCTTCATCAATTTCATCCTCCAACACAGGGCTGTACATCTATTTGCCTCTCGGATCACGATCGGCTCGGACTGCTCTTCATTATGATGGTTCCTTCGCGATTTTGCTGAAACCACTCCTTTCAAATCAATACATTACCGAGAAGTATCAATCATCGCTCCTCCTTCACGATTCCTCCTTCACGATCGACATACTGCCCCGTCTTCATCGCAACTGAGACGGGATTTGCTTTGTGTTCGTAGCGACACTGCAGGCATCGCGCTCTCATTTACTCCAGTGGCAATTCACTCTTTGCGCTCAGCCGTACAAGCCAAGCAATATCTTCTCACGTCGACCTGCGTGTCGACATACTGCCCCGTCTTCATCGCAACTGGCACGCAATTTGCTTCGTGTTCGTAGCGACACTGCAGGCATCGCGCTCTCATTTACTCCAGTGGCAATTCACTCTTTGCGCTCAGCCGTACAAGCCAAGCAATATCTTCTCACGTCGACCTGCGTGAAGTCATCTATTTGAGGCAGTATGCCTAGGCCGGTTGCGTCATGCCCACGAAAGCGATCTGGGTACAAGCGGCGACCCTACCAAAGAAGAAGACGTTCTCCCAGAAAGTCCAAAAGAAGCAGGTCACACTCCAGTGACGAGGATTTCTCTCCACCTCCATCTGATGATGAACTGTTGCGCAATGTCAACAGTGGCATTTCCATACCAGATGCTGAAGACAGTCCATCTCAGGAATCACACCAATCCACCGAGGAGGTGGTAGATCCTGAATTATGTGATGATGCATCAGATGGGTCTGATGTCACATGGACTCCATCCATTGATGACGAGGATTCTGATGACGACTTGGACCTGGAAGATAAAGCCTCTGTCTGGCAGGAGGTACCTGTTCGGTACAATGATGTCTCCATCTCATTCAACAAGGTCGACTCAGATCTCGAATATGGATACAAGGAGGAGGTTAAAGAGATCAGGAAGAGAGTACTCCGTGAATACAACAACCTATCCCCAAGAGCAGTAAAGATGACGGCTACTCTCAATGCAACACAAGTCATGAATGCTCTCTATAACTCTGAGTTTCTATTCAGTGTATTGGGCTTTCAAAATAAGTCCTTGGCGGGGAGAAGGAAGAATCTGATGGATGTGAAAGAGTATGAGTTCTTCCTACGTTGTTTCTTTGGGTTATGTTTTTACTGCTGCAGTCTCTCGGATGTCTCAAAGCATCCTGTCTCCTATCCCATCCTTGTCGATAATCTGAAGAGACTTAACACACGCAATCCATCACTGCATCACAAGATCCAGAGAATGAACGACCTCATTCGCAGTTTCGAAGGGCAATCACCCGAGTTTAATTTGAAATCTGATGCAGACGATGGAGAGGAAGGAGTGTTCTGGAGGCCAGTCTTTGGCATTGACTGTGAGTTAGAGAAACTCTTTAGGGTTGTTGTTGGTCGCACAGCTGATATCTGCTTCGTCGATGGGTACACAAACCTAATCATTGATGACGAAAAACTCAGGATGCGTTCTACGAAGGCGAACCATAGTTCGTTATCAAGACACAAAAGCCCAAAGTCATTCGGTCCCGTGAGAAACTGTATCAACGCCATCTCAACAGGAATCTCCCTTTCCTGTCACATGAACCATCACGGCGAATCCTCCAAGGAGATCCTTACTTCAGGATTAATGATAATAAAAGGCACAAACAACCCGAACAAGGTGCAGTTACCGTCGACAATCATCCATGGCGATCGTGGATACAACGATGACGAATGTTTTGAGTTGGTGGAGAGTGCAGACATGGGCTTCCTAAATACAACCAAAAGGGGTCCTTCGTTTGGCTTTCAAGTTTGGTGCCGTCAGGTACAATACAACCAGAGACCAACGAGACATTCCAGAAAGTGGACCGATGCTTTCTTTAGGAGCAGTCAGATCAGTCGGCACTGCAACTTCACATTTTGTTGCCTACAGGAATGGAACGGGAAGAGTTACGTTCCTTCAGAGTACCATTCCTTCCCTAACTTACGGCTGTTTTGATTATGTCACCGAGACGAAGGATTTTGAGTATGGTAGGCGTTACTCTGATATCTTGCGGAAGGAGAAGTACCACGAAGAGGATTATGACCCAGAAGACTACATCACTGTTCGTGAATCTGCCATCCGAGAGATCTATGACAAACATTGTGTCTACGCAGCATGTAAAGGACAAGGTGGTGACGAGTGGCAGGTCATGCGGGCCTTCACATTCACTTCGACATCCTGTCATGCCATCCTTCCCAGATCAGATGAAGATCTCTCTGACCGCGAGTATTCTCTTTTGAAGGACGATTTAGGACTTGCTGTGAGGAACGCTGAGGACGTGGAACTTGATATCTCCTGGAAGGACAAAAGCGATGCAGAGCTAAAGCAGCTCTCCAACGAGGAGCTTAAGAAGATATGTAAATCATATGGTCGCACCTTCTCCAACAAAAAGAAGGATGAGTTGATGAAAACTGTGAAGGAGGGTCCTGTCAACAGCCAGAGCATCACCGAGATTGAAAAAATAATAAAGTATTCCTTCTTGCAGCCCTTGCCACAAGATGATCGGTCAGCTCACAGATTTGGTTCCCTGAATGAGGAGAGAGTACGATCAGCTATCTCATCAATTGTCTCGCACTTGGATTGGCAACTTGTGGATATGTTTGAATGTGGTCTTCTTAGGAATAAACTCAAGGAGTACTTGGCAACTTCCTTGGACGGTTGGTTGGTGATCAGGTATGATGTCTCAGACGAAGAACAGTCTCGGCAATCAGGTTGAGGGAAATGTCATGGAACGGAAGAATTACAATTGTGGGTTGGAGATTAAAACACCATCAAGCAAGAAGATCCTGCAGCACCATGTTTGTCAGGGAATCGATCTTTTTGGTACATTCTCTCAATGTGAATTTGGGAGTGACCATTTTAGACAATTGGTCTACAAACCAGAGTATCGTGTCCAAGTATTCCATCATGCACTTGTTGCTAATTTGACATACATTCTCTTTGTTGTTGCAGGTGCAACAAAAGTGCACTACGCCGTACTGATTAGGTTTCCCGAAGAGAAGCTTGGAGTTATGAAGGGTCTTCTCACACGGATCTATACAAGAAGTCTCAAATGGGCGTATCATACTTCAGGTAGTGCAAGCGATGTCATGTCGAGCATACCTGATTTTTGTGAGGACGTCGTTTCATCAAGGTCTTACCCAATCACAGCGGAAAACGTGTTCTTCAATTGGATTCTATGGAGGAAGCTTATGGACATGGTCCAGAAGACACAGCTGCCTTTGCCGAAGGCTCACAAGCTCATCCCGGAAATTGTGGCCAGATGGAACAGGTCTAAAGGGAGAATCGATGAGATGACTCGTTATTTAGATGGAATGACCTTTCCTCTCCCAAAAGGAACGCCGAAGCAGCAGCTCGTAATGAGAGAGTTTAAGAAGATGGCAGTAAATGTGAGTTTCATCTTGAAACATTGCTTCTCTTCTAAACCTCCTCCTGTAGGCAAGGGTTACGCGGCTGTTCAAAGCCATCATAAACATATGCGGGTTACAATGAGGGATGTCTTGTTCAAGCTTTCTACAGGTTATCGCATAATGAATCCAATAAGGGGTTTGTTGCCTGGTTCTCCGGCTGTCAGAACCACCGGTGTCTCTTCTAATTGTAATTCGCCATCGGAAGGAATGTCTGGTGCAAGTGCTGCATTTCATGCAATTGACATGGAAATAGAGAGTTCCAATTCGGATTGGCAGAAGAATGCGACAAAGTATGTGAAAGATAGGATTACTCCCGAAAGCCGTTACAAATTGAAGAAGTTCATCGATGACGAGACACTGAATAAGATTCGATTAGACCGGACACTGTTCCACATCCCGAAATCTCACGGAAGTTACATTGATTCGAGGACGGGCAGAGTAACCACAAGTGAACAAGAGCAAAGAGAAGGTGCCCAAGGAGCATGATCTGTCGAAGGAGAGTGACAACTCTCCAGAACCGACTGTTATGAAAATTCGAAAGTGCCCTCACAAATGTGTTGTGTGCTGTGCTATCGCTGATCCTAAGGACAAGGAATTCAAGATAACACAAACAACGATATACTGTTCTACTTGCCAAGTGAGTTTGTGTCTCAAGAAGAAAGGGCACAGAAGGGCTTCGTGCTTTGAGATTTTTCACCAAATTAGAGATCTAACTTATCTAAAAGGGATTCCAGAAGAGAGTGAGGCAAATACTGGGTCATCAAAGAAGAGGAAGGCGAGTAGTAATGATGCCAGTACATAGTTCTTTTGTTAAAATGAGAAATATCTGCAATAAGTGTTCAAAATCATTAATTAATTGCTTATAATACTTTAGGCATAAGAAGTTATGTTTTAAACTACTAGTAGTTGTATGGGAAAAAAATTAATGCATGGTTTTGTCACCGTTTTTTTAAGACCAACGAAACCATGAAATAGCGGAATTTGGGCCAATTCGGAAGCCTTTCTTTGAGCAAGCACCAAGAGGCTTTAATCATGAATTCAAAGTAAAGTGATGTTACCCACCATTTGAAACACTCCTGAACTTGATGTCAGACAACTCGGTTGGGCGATTTCGACCCCTCCCCATATTTTTTTTGTTTTGAAAATTACGGTGAGCGGCGTCACCGTAAAAAAAATGGACCGGGGATATGTCAAGTCAACAAACGACGCAAGCATAAGTATGGGAAACTCCCTACTAAGCTAGTCATCACAAACCCTTGGGAGGCATTATGTGTGGACCTTATTGGACCATATACCCTCAAAGGTAAAGATGGGACAGAAATTGACTTTATGTGTCTTACTATGATCGATCCAGCTTCCAGTTGGTTTGAAGTAGTAGAACTGCCGGTAACCACAGATGTGGTTACTCCCATGGATAACAAGGGGCAAAAGGGCAATAAGACTCATAATACACCTAAATTACCATACTTTGACAAGTCATCTGCAATGATCAGTAATTTAGTTAACAAGACCTGGTTTAGCCGTTATCCACGTTGCCAATACATTATCTATGACAATGGAAGCGAATTTAAACTTCACTTTGAAGCCCTTTGTGAATCATATGGGATCAAGCGTAAGCCAACCAGTGTCAAGAACCCACAAGCGAATGCAATACTGGAGCGGGTGCATCAAGTAATCACTTCAATGCTCCGCACTACTGCACTAGACATGGCCGACACAGTAGTAGCCAGTGACATAGATGCGTTCCTAACAAACGCAGCATGGGCCATTCGCTCAACTTACCATACAGTACTTAAAGCCTCCCCAGGTGCAGCTATCTTTGGTCGGGACATGTTGTTCGACGTGCCCTTCCTTGCTGACTGGAACAGAATAGGAGAACATAGGCAGCGCCAGACTGACCTCAACACGATGCGGGAAAATCGCTCACGCTGTGATTGGGATTATAAAGTTGGTGATCAAGTACTTCTTAGAAAAGATGGTATCCTCCGCAAATCAGAGAGTCGGTATGAAAGTGATCCTTGGACTATCACAACTATTCATACGAATGGGACTATCAGGGTTCAACGCGGTACTAAATCTGAAAGATTTAACATCAGAAGAGTCACACCTTTTTTAACCAACAGCCTTAACTTAAGCATGGTATTTTTTATGTGGCACCTCCCTCTTCCGTACAACACTTACGCTTTCGCTAGTCAACATACAGGGGTTATAGGTTAATTTTTTCCCTTCATGGTTTTTTCCCCCTCTTTTTCCACCTGCTACTCCATTCGTGGGGGCGAGTGACATAGGCCAAGAATCTGGAGCTTCCAAGTGGAACTCCATAGGTCTCCTTCACATTGTTTGATACAAAGGAAGGACTCAACAGTCATAGGATATGAGTTTCTCAGAAACCATAGCCAATCAAGACTTTCCTTCCTAAGAATCCACCATACATATTGTAGGTGTTTTCTTAGGTTGAATATCCACTGGCAGCTTTCCTTCTGAGGAACCTTCCCATGGGACGGTTCCTTTAAGACAGTTGGATATGGGGCAGTCATGCAACTGCCACCTATCACTGCCAATCTCTTAATGATCATTTATGTCTCATTCGAACATGATGCATGTCTCACTTGTAAAACCTAAATGATAAGCTCACAATTTACCAACAACAACAATCTCTATTACCCTATCTACGCCAATAGGTATTTAGTATTTTTTATCTCCCAAACGGCTTAGGTCAGACATCCATCTTCAAACCTGTTCACTCTTGCCTATACCAGTTTAACCTTAGCGGAGGAATGAATTATCTTTGGAGAGGCATTTGTCATTTGCCCCTGTCATAAAATGCTGTTCCCCAATCATCATCTGAATTATGTGGTTGCACAGTTATGATAGGGAAGATCATCATCTGCAGATGGGACTCGAGGAACAAGTGCAGTGACATGCTGTCACAGATGCCTATCCAGAGGTGACCAAGAGAAGTACAACATTTATAAGTTTAGCTTGAAGAGTACTGAAAGAATTGAAAATGGGTTCTGTCATACCTTTGCCAGTTACACACAAACATCTTCATATTTGCATCCACACTTGTCAGATATTCACTTACCCAACCCCCAAAGCAGTATACTTGGAGTAATTAAAATGATTTCACTTGCAACAGAACTGCTGAAGAACACATTGTGATTTCAATTCAGCAATTGGCCCTGCATTGTTTCTTTGCCGTCTTGTTTTGGTGCAAGGAAGAAATAGCATACAATGGTCCAATTACTGTTATGGCACTCAATCTTCTTTTTTCCTGTACTGTTATGGCACTCCATCTTCTTTTTTCTTTTATTCTTTGGAGTGATAGTATCTTTTCTTGGAGGTGATCCAGGATGCTTTTTCTTCCAAGACATTGGGAGGTGAAACAACATATTATTCTTTCACCTGTGTGGTTCTTTAGAAGCAGCTTATGGAGGGGTCTTTGAAAATGAAATGAGTAGCATATGGGATGACTGACAATGGGAGAAATGCTTAATCAAACGCAAGGAATCTAGCATTCACCTGTCCAAACAGTTCGTTTCTTACAACCTAGCTTGCAATTTCTGATTTTGGTCGCTGTCTCAAAAACACATCAACCAGTAATTGACGGGAATTACTGCAGTAATTCCGGACTGTCCCAGAAATATTACTTTGTTATTGCCTTATTTTGTGACATCAGTTTTGTCCTGTTATAGTAGTATATTATAAACTCCCATCCTCATGATAGACAGTAGTATTTCTCTTATATTCCATAGACATAATTTTCTTTGAAGTCTCAACTACTGAAACACTGCAATCATGTAGTAATATCCTGTTCCATTACTGTATAATTTCTTCAGTAATATTTAGTCATCATGTGATGCTCATAATAATAACATATAGTAACCGCTTCAATTACATCTTAAAAACCCACCCACAGGAACCAAACTAGTGTGAGAAAACATTGAATGGGAATTCCCTTGCCTTCCACACAAAGACCTGTACCATGGATCTGTTTGAAGTCTGTATCTTTGTACAACTTACCAGCCTTTTGATTAACCAATTGACAAAGAACTGACTTTTCATGTCTATATGCCACAGCAATTTCTTCCTGCCTTTGGTCTTCTTGGTCCCTAAGATGGCTCTCTGAGCTCCCTTATTGTTCTTGGCAACCTTCCAGTGCTACTCTGCTTCCCCAGTTCACAGCAAGTTTGAGACATCCTGCACCCAAGCTTGCCAAGTGCCTCAGTGAATGGACTTGAGTAGCTCAGTGAATGGACTTGAGTAGCTCCTGTGCCACTCATGGACACTGCAATCCAGATTCTCAGCTGTGATCCATATCTGTCTCAACTTGAAGTACCCATGCATAGTCCAGAAGTCATTATGCTCTTGCCAAAACTTGTTGATGTTGATCAACACAGCTATTCCTCTTGTTGTCTTTCTCATGATGAAGGAAGTGGTTTGGAACAAACATTTTGTAGGATAACTGTCATGCCAACATGACCTCCAGATCTTTATTCTAATGACTTGAAAGCAAAAGCATAATAGTGGGGTAAGGACTCAGACATCATTCAACAAACAAGGTTTGTCATACTCCCATATATTGGTCATCCAGAATTCGAAGAAGACAAATACATCATCAGGAATAGCTCCATTGCTTGACTTAACGTGCCACCCAAGGGAATCAGAACTTGCAGTCAATGCATCATCATTCTTGTCATCACTCCCTTCTTCATCACTCTCATCAGATTCATCAGATGACAAACCATCAATCATAAAATTAAGTATTTCTTAGAGATGCCTTTGAGTGAGAGAATCCTCCTATAGTCTTGGGAAGATCAAAGTCCAAGTCTCTGTCACATGACACCTTCAAATTTAGAGTTGGATCCAACACCTCATCAATTGATCGTGGGAGAAGGTAGTCAATTTTGATGCATCAAATTTTTCATTTTTTCAAAGCCTCCAATCTTCACATCAGCCAGGGTAATAGATCATTTAAAGGATATACTGCTTTGTATAAATACCACAGTAAGTCCCAGTGGCCCTCATGCAAAAAAGATCCTCTCCTGCAATAGTGAACTGTTTCATGTCTCAGAAGGTTTTGCTTGTGACACATTCCAAGACCATATGCAACTAGCAACTGAATAGACTCACCCACCATTCTGCAATTTGATGGCTTTCTGAACTCCAACATCTTTCCATTGTTGTGAGTCTTTGATGCCTTTGAAAAGACTGCACAGGGCACATGATGGGTGATATCAAGGACAAAGCTGATTATGAAATCAAGACCCCAATCTTAGCTTTAAGGGAAAATATGTACAAAAAAGTCTTGGATTGGACTACATCCAAACCACCTCCCAATAATTCTTGCAATAGTGTGCTTAACCCACTGCATCACAGTTGCAACAGGAAAATTCTCTTTGGATAAATCTGCTACTTTTTGGGCATTAGAAGCTCCATCAAAGGAAACAACATTAAATCTGTCTTCACAAGGATCAGTCTTTGTGAGGATCCATCATTTTCAAAATGGGAAAGATATTTTTGGCAACAAAGCAATCACCCTTCTTACTTCATACCACATTGCAGTGTGTGCTTGACTTAGATTGTTAGGAGAGCTTGCAAGGATATCAATAGGGTTGTCACTATTTATGAGACATGAGAATGTTCTTGGGTTTAAGCCCCTTGTTCATGGTACATGAAATGGAAAGACAGTTGTGAAATGGAAAGAGAATATGAATAGAATCTAAGACAAAAGAAAACTTATCATTTGGAAAAATAGAGGCAGGCTTCATCACTAAAGGTTTGTGACATGTCAGGGTAGAAAGATCTCCACATGGATGGTGATTTCTTGTATCTTTGTGTCTTGATGGCATCCTTCTCTTCCTGACGTAATCTTGTGCATGCTACTCTTTCTCATCAAGAGAGATTGACATCTTTTCATGATGATGAGACTTTTGTGTGGCTGCCAAGGACTTTCTGTCGACAATACCCATGTAATGCTTCTTCAATGCAAGATGCACACTCTTGCAGTCCCCAAAGTCTTTCCCTCCAATGGCATATCATTGCACATTGGTGTAATTCCAACCACTCCATTTGTGCTTAGAGTGATGAAATTTTTTGTCACCACCCCAAACAAACTCGAGACTGGGGGATATCATCCTCAACCACCCCCTCATTGGGCTCTTTAATATCTCTTTGTTTTGTGCTGATGAAACTGACTACCCCCATGCTTAGTCAGTTCAGCCAAAGCCTTAGCCTCTTCATCCCAAGAGGACCCATCAGAAGCAATCATTTGTGTTCCATTCCTACAGACCTCTTTTGATTGGCAATGGGTACATCCTCATTTGATGAATAAGATTAGGATGAGGACAAATGTCATGTGTCATCTCATCAGAAGTGAAGGGCAAGGGTGGATGAGGTCCCAAACCAATCCTTCAATGTCTGAGGGACTATCGAAGGGGGTGCAACTTATTAATTATAAAAGCTTTGCTCTCAATGAAATTTAGGTTACAAACACAACCCCAAATAAATGACCTTTTGTTGCTGGTGCAAAATTCTCTTGATAGAGAGGGTCTCAGGTGGGTGTGGTTGAGGACTGGGGCTGCAGCAATACCTTTTTTGGTGTGAGGATAGCCTGAGTGTGTATATTTGATTGGAATAATTAAGCTAAAACTGAGATTTGGTAAAACACAAACCCCCATAAATACTATCCTCTTCTGCACCTGATGTGATTCTCGGTAGACATATGTCACAGAGCATCAAATGTTAGGAGGACTTGGGTCAGCACACAGTGAGCTACAGGTGAAACTTGCGACGGCATGGTGTAGGCTTTTTAAAATGAGGTACATGATTTAAGAACATTCAAAATATGAAAATGTGACTACTCATGGTGTGGGGAGGTCAATAGATCCATGGTAACGATGGCTAAAGGCTGTCAAAGGTGGCAAGTTGTTGGGGTGGCAGGGAATGAGCTACTGATCAAACCTTGGTGCAAACAGGGAGATATTTTTCAATATGAGAAATGAGATAAAATATATATAAATAAGAAAACAGAATCACTCACAACATGGGGTGGGTAAATCAGAGATAGGAAAGAAGATAAAGTTAAAGCTAGAAAGGCCTTTTTCCATCAAACTTAAACTTACCAAACTTTTTTTGAAATGAAGAAAATTTGAACTCAAACTTAGCGAACTTGTTAAAATCCAAAAAAACTGAACTTATACCTATCAAACTATTTGAAAATAAAAAAATATCCAATTTAAACTAACAAACGTTTTGGTTCGTCCAAAAGATTGAACTTAAACTTATAAAACTTTTCTTTTACCACACAATCATAAC
Organism: Cyclotella cryptica; assembly: GCA_013187285.1. Taxonomy (NCBI): domain Eukaryota; phylum Bacillariophyta; class Thalassiosirophyceae; order Thalassiosirales; family Thalassiosiraceae; genus Cyclotella; species Cyclotella cryptica. Next base: position 82,969 of record JABMIG010000148.1, on the reverse strand, counting down.
TATAAATTACACTTTCATTTTAAAACTTAACTTTTTACAATGAGTGAATTGTTTCAGTAGATGGCCTACAACATATTTACAGTGATTTGATCATTCAAAATGTACTTATATGCAATGCTTCATAAGTTTGATATCATTTGCACACATACCATTGAACACAAACTTCAGTACCATTGAATCAATATTTTACTGATGTCTATACAATATTTAATCAACTCGTGCCCATCGCACACTGTTACTTTTACTCATTATTGTATATTATGATTGATTTGATAATTCACCATGGACCATTTGGCTTGATAGATAGCAGTGTAACCAAGTCATAAAGCATATAAAATGTTGCCCTCAGAACTATTTACATTACCCCTGTTCCCTCATGCTAAATTGAGGCATAAATTATGCTGATGAACGACAGGTTTATACTTCTCAAAAGTATCAACATTTCTTAATTGTGGTCTACACATAGAACATATGGAATTGTATCTGTGGTTACAAAGATAATATCAAAGATCATTGCATTCAATCTTCAATCACCTCCAAATGTACTTACACATGGCTTATCTACATCAGAAGCGGCCCCCACAGTGCAGATATCACCAACATTAGCATCGTGTAGTATTATCAAGTAACATTCAAAAAATATACATTGATTGAGCATGGGTGGCTAAGGAGTATTTGAGGTGGTGCAAGGCAGGTGCATGGAAGGCAGGTAATGATGTGGACTCATTGAAATGTTGGAATTTGGTGAGGATCATTGATGCTGAGATGTATGGAAACATGAAGCCAAGAATATTAACTATTGAAGAACTACTATCAGAGGGCATTGATGTGGTTATCTAGGGTAAATGGTATTTTTGTTAAACATTTGCATTGAAAGTTGTTAATGATGAACCTCTTTGCTTTCCATAATGTATGCTACCTTTGACTTAAACTTACATGGATTTTGGCTGATTTCAACTTTTCAAACTTTTGAAAGAGGAAGAAATTCAACTTAAACTTTTCAAGCTTTGTGATAAAAGAACCAAATCCAACTTATACTTATTAAACTTTTTGAAAGGGAGAAAAATCAAACTTAAACTTATCAAACTTTTTTGAAAAGGAAAAAAATCCGACTCAAACTAACAAACTTTTGAAAAGGTAAAATATTGAACTTTGACTCATCAAACTTTGTGAACCATTCAAAAATCAAAACTTAAACTTTTAAGTTCAACTTTCTCTTAGGTCAATAGACCCGCAGTAGTGATCCCTACACAAGAGTTCAGGGTGCACTTCAATTTGATGAGTATTAGCTGAGGTAATGGAGGTTAAGTGGGTAGCAGCAGATTTTGCCATCATGATGGACTTCCAGTAACAACAGTCTGTGTCAGTTTGTGCAAGAGAGATTGAAAGTACGTGTATCAACAACCATCTATGTGTCAGATACTTATTTCACGATTATGGGATGTTACTGAAAGATTCCATGTCACAGGTAGATCTAAGTGATGCTTAAAAATATTTTTTTTTTGATCTCCACATTAATCTTGATTTCATAGTAATCAAGTTTTGGCTTAAATGACTGATAATTCAGGCAGGATATGAAATTCTGCCAGAAATCCACCAGAATTTTCAACCTAGCTTATAACAGTAGATTGTGTAGTCCTGCCTGGAGACTGTGTGGAGATTGAGAACAGCTGAAACAGCAGTAATGAAAAAGTTCATTCATTGCAAGTATTGATAGTTCCCTGGAAACTGACTAAATAAATACAACAGAAAGGTGGTCATTGGAAGTCAGGGGCACTTCTCCCCAAATAAGAAATGTTGAAAGGAATAATAGTTTTGCTATGCCATAACGGGGCCATTGCAAAAACATGGTCATTTTGCATAAGTCATAGGTAAAAGTTGAAGATTCCTTTACTTTTTCTTTAAAAATGAGATGGGCATGTTCACAGATGATGTCATGATGGTGATGATATCACAACCACTCTGTCAGCCTGCCTTCTTGTGACATAACAGATGACTTGAGGAACATAACAAAGGTTTGACACGTGTGATGTCAGGGGTCAAACCTTCATTGAGGCAGACACACAAGCTATAACAGGGTATCACCATCATCCATCACCACTGCAAACAAAAAACACCGGTAACCTTCCGGTACACTCTCAAAACGTCAGAGTGTACAGGGAGGTTACTGGAAGTTTGAAGAGTGTACGGGTGAGTTACCGGTTTTTATACATTGTGTAAGCCATAGTTACATTTATCACGCTAAGCTTTGAAGCAAAGAAATCTTCCAAGTGTTTGTGTGGTTCATAACTGACATTTTGCGAATTGCGAGTTACAAAGGGAAAGATCTCCTGTTGGGTCTAGTTTTGGTGGCAATTCTAGGCTTGGTCATTGAATTTTTTTGTGACAGCTCATTGGTCCTATTTTTATTTTTGAATCGATTGGTTTTATATATGTTGTGCCATTTTTAAACACCCTCCATATAGGAATTAAATATGAATATTGAGAATTCCTGCCCCATGAGTACGTCATTCACTGGCTAGGTTAGGACCCTAGACTGCCAAATTCTCAAAAACCGTCCAAATAGGAATTAAGTACAAATGTTGAGAATTCCCGGCCTAGATGTTTCTCTTCACTAGCTAGGCCTACGTATTCTACACTTGATACTGCGCAAAAAAAACAGAAAACCACCAACAGAGAGGGAGGAGTAACACTAACACACATGATCCACAGTCCATTAATTGTGCAATTGAAGCAGTTGCATGTTTTGTGCCTGTTGGAGTCATGAAAAGATCTCCACAAATTTTTTACAGACTCATCTAAACATGTTTGAGTTGGATAGAGCTGGTCAGGGCCAGATTGGCAACCTTGACACAATTTAGATTAGGATCATTGCTTGGAGAGGTTTAAGGAACAGTTGGGCGTTTCCCACTTAGCTTTTATGTTGCTTTTTGCTGCCACCCACCTGTCACAGCAAATCTACTAATGGGTATGGTACGGGTCAGAATTGAGTTTGGACCACTATATGTCAGATATCTTTGGCCAGTGGTGTGGCCTCAATATCCAACCCCTGAGACCCGTTCAAGAACACAAAACCCTATGGGACTATCTTGAGAGCTTAAGTCCAGCTCTACATGTCCTCAGCTCATCGCAATCACCACCTAAAATTAGCTACGGTAAGTGGTCTAAATTGAAATAGTGGTTCAAAGTCCAACAGACAGAAATTGGTATGTTTTCTACGCTGATGTCCATGTCAGATAGTGAACATCGAACATCATGAAAATTGTGGGATCATGCTAGGATGAAGTTGAGGGAAATGCTCCAAAAAATAAGTTTAAGCATTTGAACCTTTTGAGTACAAGTTAGAGCTTTCAACTAAACTTAAACTCTTACATTTGCTAGAGAAATAAACTGTTCTGTCTAATGGTCAATCAAATAATAAATAGCTGTAACAAGCAACAACTCCCAAAATATAGTGAGTTCAGAGAAAAAAAATCCCTAGTTGTTTTCTCCATCAGCAAAGCCATATACCGCTGGAGCTTCTTGGACAAGCCTCTCAACCTTGTCGTGAACACTAACAAGCTCAAATATAACTGAGCGCTGAAACTGGATATGAATGGTGGGAGGGAGGAGTGGGTCGGCATTTGGAATTTCAACATCCTCCATGTCTCGAGTGCGCCAGCTGCCCCAATTTGGAGCGTAGTCACCCTCAACTCACTTGAAGGGCAAGTCGACGACCTGCACATCCCCTGCAACAAAACGATTCATTCCAGAGGCAAGCTTGCGAATAGGCTGCACAACAGTAGCCTCGCGAGACTGGACACGAGCAGAGTTCTCATCATAGTGACCCCCCAATTGGGTGATGAGGTAACCCTCCTCAAAGAACCACTTCGGAGAACCCATTAACAGCCCAAACCTTGTCCCGCCAGGTAGAACCTTGGCCATCCTGAGAAAGGAGGTGGGAAGGTTCATTGTCTGGAAATCAAGGTAGACAATTTCCTTCAAGCCATCTTGGGCAGTGTTCCATGACATGGGGAACTCATAGCTAGTTGAGAAGCACTTGGGGGTCTTGGGGATGCTGATGGCAGCAGAACGGAAGTTCCCTGTGAACTCCTCAACTTCCTCACTCAGAGATGGTTTCTTCGGACTGCGAGAGGATGTACGACGCTTGGTCGTAGTTACTTTTTTCGGAGGCATCTCAATCTTGTTTAGAGCTGTGTCAGCAATCAAATCACCAACTTCGTTTTCATCAACCTCTGTGTCCCTCTACCCAAGAGATTCTCCGTCGTTGTCAGATGGTTCGAAGGACTCGTCTTCTGAAGAATCTTCTGCTTCGAGTGCTGGAATGGATAAAATCATGAGAGCACAAAGAGAAGATGACGCACAATGCAACAATCAACCGTTACTCACCTTCAAGCGTACAACGAACACCTCTTGCTCCTTCAATAGCCTGACCAGCACAGATCTTTTCCAACTTTCCACAAATGAGAGTTGGGAAGCTCTTGTAGGTCTTGTTTGGCCACTCTTGGTGGAGTCTCTTGATGTTGGTTGCGCTGTGGTTGTTTGGATCGATAGGGCCACGGGGATGGAGGAGGGAAAGAAGTTTTGCGTTGTCGGCTTCTTTCCAGTTGGCAGACTTGTTTCTTGCAGACTCAGTCCCTTTTGTGGGTGGCATGGTTCATGATACTGAGTTATGAGCGTACTTCTCAGCAATTGGCATGTCGGCGGTTTTGACAGCTTCATTGCTGAAATTTTCACCAGAAACCGTGATAAGGCCTAGAGGATGATTCTCAGAAAAAGGATGATTCCCAGAAAAAGGACGATTCTCAAAGTTACAGCCTTTTCCAAAAGTTTAAGCCTTTTTGGGCGAAATCGGACAAATCTTCTCATAATGGATGATTCTCAAGAATCATCCCTTGGACACAGATTCAACCTTCCTACATAGGAATCAGTTACTTTTCTACAAGAAACTGTAAGTTTCATCCTTTTTACAAAGTATTATCCAAAATGGCCCTAAACGGACGATTGATGTAAAAAGGCTTAAACTTAAGATTCATCATTTTCTAAAGAATCGTCCATAACGGATGAAAGTTCTCCGAACGGAAAAAAGTTCTCCAAATGGACTACTTTATATAAAAAGACTATCCATGACTGAAATCACATTGGATTCCTTTGTATGATGTCATCGTCGCCAAAACACACCTGTTTTAGTCCAGGTGGCTCACTCGCTCACACTCCCACACTACTTGTTCTCTCTCTCTCTCTCTCTCTCTCTCTCTCTCTCTCTCTCTCTCTCTCTCTCTCCTTTTCGACCTCTCTCTCTCTCTCTAGCTAGTTGTGTGCACTTCACTGAGCGGCCGTGAACGCCCGAGCACAAACAACAACAACAACACTTCTTGTTGATCGATCTTCGTTGATTCGATCCTGCTGTCACCGCAACTTCTGCAGCACGGCAACAAGAAAATGGACCGTCCACCTCCTCAAGCCACACGTCATACTGCTGACATTGTCCTTTGCTCCCATCAAGGCCAAGCATCCGCCAAGCGAGCTCGTGCAGACGAACCAACTGTCCACAACGTCTACATCCTTGGCAAAGACATCCAGAACCGCTTCCCTGACGAAGCGTTCTCCCCAGAAGCAACAGAAGACCGTGGTTTCTGTTCATTCTTTGGTTGTGGGGCAGCTGTTGCCTTGATGGCATGGCAGATGCTCAACGCCTACGAGTTCCTCCCAGACTCGTCGACGTTGGTACACCTTCTCTGGGCGCTATTCTTCATGAAGCGCTACCCTACTGAAGAGCATGCTTGCTCCACAGTAGGAGGAAGCCAGGGGGCAATTGACCCCAAGACTCAGCACATTTGGCCACTGATCACGGCCTTGTCTGATTTAGAGCCGCATGTGGAATTTTTTATTGATGCAAGAATTTCTAATTCTTCATGAAGATTTTGCTTGACAACAGGTTTCTCCACGACGAAGGCACTGACTGTCTCCTCAGTGTGGATGGGACTGACTTCCTTGCTCCCAATTACAAGGAAAAATGGTACTCTCACAAATTCAAACATTCTGGGCTGCGTTACGAGGTTGCATTGTCGATCAAAACTGGATGGATTTGTTGGATTAGCGGGCCTTGGAACCCGGGACAGTGGAATGATTTGGAGATTTTTCGAATGTCTCTCATGACTTTCTTGGATTCATTCGAACGTGTAGAGGCTGACGATGGGTACATTGGTGAGGCACCACTGAAAGTTAGGTGCCCAAGGTGTGTGACAGTACCGGAGGAGAGGAAGGAAATGATGGCAAGGGTTCATAACCGCCAGGAAACAATCAACAAACGCTTCAAAGATTAGGCTATTTTGAACACCCAATTTCATCACGACATGAGGATGCATCAAGATGTCTTTGCGGCAATTGCAGTCATCTGCCAGATTGCAATTCAGCACAATGGTGAGGATTTGTTTGAGGTGGAGCATTCTAATTAAATTAGTGACTGTGTTTATGTTGTAATAGAAATACAAAATAGCACCGCGTTATCCTAGCATACTTTTTCTTTTTTAGAGTAAGTAATTAATGATTAGGAAAAGTGACCTTTGAATGTTTAGATCAGTCCCGTGTGGCCTATTTCCCTCAACTTCGATGATGGCACATCATGAGCATTCGTGTGCAAATTTTTTTTACCGGAAGCCACGGACAGACTATCTGATGCTTTGCATCCAAGAATTTTTTGTCGAAACATGTACAATTTCACGTAGGTGTAGTGGATGACTGCCTTAATGGTTCAAAGTCCAGTCAAGAGTTCAAACTCAATTCTGACTTGTACTTTGCATGACCTCTCTGATCTTAAAGCTTTTGACATTCTCCGGCACCTACCTGTAGTGCTTGATGATCCTTGCAGAAAATTGTTAACCCGCTAGCCCATAGAGGAGTCCTCAATTTCTTCATAAGAGAGTTGTCTAATGTTTAGAAGTCATGTGTTATATCATCTGAAAATCTGACATGCCATGAAGCAAATGAAGATTGTACTTTAGGTGCCAGATGCACTCAGTTTTCCAGCGACCCCCTGTTGATTTCCATTGAGTCATTTCAATACAACGTTCTTAACTTTGGGAATGCCCAGATTTCCAGTGCTTGGCTCTTTTTTGTGACTTAGAATATCATGTGTTCAGGGTTTTCTGTTCTAGTTTTGAATTGATATGCATATTGTGATATTCATGATGCTCTCAGATTTGTCAGATTACAATTTGATTTCTTTCCTCTTGGCACTTGAATGAGTACCCAAACTTCTGATGTATAAACATTTTACTTCTTTGTTGAACTGGGTTTTCATGGGACTTGCTAAGACATCTTTGAGAACAATTGATCTACCACAAAACAGTCTGAGGCCTTTTTCACTTACTAGATACCTCCTAAAAGTTAGGAAAAACACAATCCTCCCATGTTGTCTGAGAGTCGAGGCAGTGCAAATGAAGAGAAGGCAACAACAACTGCACAAAAGCAATAGCAAAGAAAATTTATCCGCCATGTGCACTCTGTTGAAGAAAAAACGATCACATGATGAAAATGCCTACTGTGTCCATTGTTGCACCGTCTCTCACTATGTCTTCATGTGGACCCCCCCCCTTTTTTTAGTTCATTTGGTGGAATAACCAAGAGCTCAGTGGAGATGTGTCCTTTTTTCAATCTTGATTGGCTTGGCACTACTCTTTTCGAGACTCTCCATTCTTGTTATAGTGACATTGATTTTCATCCTTCTTTCATCTGCTCTATGAGTTACTGCAAAATGGTGTCTAATCTAATTTTCATGATGCCACTAGGCATTGTAAAAACTGCGTATTTGATTGTTGCACTCACAAGGTGCAAGGTGCAAGGTGCAAGTTGAGCCCCTTCATTGTTTATGTGGAAATGGGGAATGAATATATTTGATGTCATGACTAATATGATGACAATAGTTCAATACATGTTTGACAACAAGGATATTCCCGATTTCATGATACCCATCAAAAAGCATCTGATTGTTCTTGTTCTTAATGTGTATATTTCACATGTCCCAGTGGGGTATCAATAATGCACTTAATGATCCATCTTATCAAACAGAAGTGGTTGACATGTGGTCTGATGATGAAGAGGGGTGTATATCTCCCATTGCCAAGAAGATGAAAGGTGCCAGTGCTTCCATGTGGAAGAAGCATTCAACTTTACACTTCTAAGATGTTCAGAGACAAAAATGTTCCACATGCTGTATCTTCTGGGATGCTGTTTTGTACCATAAATTCGAATCTTGATGTCGGTGCTGGAAGGACTTGGGATGTTGAAGTTTTTTAAAAGTATATATTTGGATGTGTACATGAGTTGGGCTGAGAAGTTCAGTGTTGTTTGATTCACGCTGTAGAACACAATGTGGACACATTAAAGAAGTTTAAGATTGACAAATCAGTTGAGAAGTTGCTACCGGTGACACTGTGTACAGATGATGGTTCTGTCAGCATCGAAGATCAAGTGAAGTTTGTTTTCAAAGTTGTTTTAAACAAGCTTTTCAAAGTGCAAAGGTTCTCGCTAGGGAAAAAATGGCTCTGGATTTTGTTAATGCAAAGAAACAAGAGAGTCAACTTGTGTTTCTCCTGAAGAATAAAGGGAGTACACATTGTGCTTTTGCTGAGAAATGTATTTTGGAGGAGTTGAACATGTTTCTATCATCAAACAAATAACCTAGCACATTTGCACATCAATCAACCAGCCCTTGAGCAAGAATCAAAAGCAAACCAAAGCTGATCGACATAATTTGAATGGCAATCCAACATAAATTGACATCAAACAAACAGAAAACCACCAACAGAGAGGGAGAAGTAGCACTAACACACATGATCCACAGTCCATTAATTGTGCAATTGAAGCAGTTGCATGTTTTGTGTCTGTTGGAGTCATAAAAAGATCCCCACTAATTTTTTACAGACTCATCTAAACATGTTTGAGTTGGATAGAGCTGGTCAGGGTCAGATTGGCAACCTTGACACAATTTAGATTAGGATCATTGCTTGGAGAGGTTTAAGGAACAGTTGGGCGTCTCCCACTTAACTTTTATGTTGCTTTTTTCTGCCACCCACCTGTCACAGCAAATCTACTAATGGGTATAGTACTTTGCATCTCTTTGCATGACCTCTCTGATCTTGAAGCTTTTGTCATTTTCCCGCACCTCCTGTAGCCCATGTGGAAAATTGTGAACCCGTTAACCCGTAGAGGAGTCCTCAATTTCTTCACAAGAGATCGCTGACGTCAGGTAAGATAACAAGAATACCTGTCATATGTAAAGGTATCATTTATCATTAGAATAGTATAGTCAAAGTAATATAAAGGTAATAAATCTGTCATGCTCAAAAGCCACGCCATCTCTTGCTACAGAAGAACACTCTGGCATGTGCCGTGTTGTGTAAGTGCCATTCCTCCCTCATCTACCGGATGGAGTTCTCCCTCGCGTGGCCATCTCCGTCACTGAAGAAAAGAGAGTCAGTCCGGGGCCCGGATCTTCGTAGCTTGCTCGGTGAAATAGCATATTATTTTAACATATCAATTCTCCCGGCTCGATCATCTTCACCAACGTCATCGTTGTTTTCGAGCTCTACCGATCACTCCTTATCACCGACAAAGGGACAGCATTCTTTATTGTGTTTATTGTTAAAACTTGACTATAGAAGATGCGTCTCTCTCGTGCAGCATGCACATTCGTCCTTACGACCTCGACGGCTTTCTTGACCGATGCCTTTCTGTCTCCCACGCACGTGACAATTCCCGCCAGACTCTCCGCCACCATTCAAAGCGAAGCCGCCGCCCCATCCGCAGAAACAACAACCCCCACCTCGTTCCAAGACGTTCAGAAGTTAACGTTCCGCGAATTGCAACGCCATTGTAAATCGGTGGGCTTGGAGGCCGTTGGGTCGACTGCCGTGTTGAGGGGAAGGCTCTTGGGTCACTATGGCTTGTTGAGGGAGACCAAGTTTGCGGCGCAGGCAGATGCGGACCAAAGTCCCCAGGAGATTGAGGTGGGTGCTGGTGTGCCGAGGAAAATGTCGTCGACATTTACAGTTTTATTGTCCATCGCTTGTTATCCCTATCACCTTCGATAACTCGCGACCTAACATCCATTCGTTCTCCGTGCTTTCAGGAACTCTGCGCCACTGAAGGCATCACCTTCTGCGACGAATCCGATCCCCTTTTCGATTTCAAAGCCATCCTTTCTGACGTCCTTGCCAAATCTTCTATGGGACACTGGAAGACCGCCACGCGCAAACTTAGACAACTCGACAAAAAACATTCGTCTCCCGAAAGCCCCGTGCCAAGGGAGGCGTATTTGGCTGTTTTGGAGGCATGTTCCGCTAATCGATTGAATGGGGCTCGAGCTTCCGAGCCTGCGAGGAAGATTTTGGAGGATATGGCCGAGCGGGGGTATGAAATCCCGATGGAACTGGCGAACTCATGTGTGATTAATTCGCTTGGCGACGGCCCAGGAGGCACTCATGATGAATGCGGTGGGATAGATGTGGCACTTGCCATGATGGCAGCAGTAGAATCGTCGCCTGGAGGTGAGGTCGCATTAACGGATGTCACGTATGAAAAGGTTGCTACTGCCCTTGCCAAGGATGGTGCTGTGGAAGAAGCAATTTCCATCCTTCGAAAAATGGTTGTGGAGAAAACGTTTACTCCTCCTCTAAGCGTATTTGCTGACGCTGCCAAAGCTGCTGCCAAGTCATCTGATAAGCAGCACGCTGAAGATGTTCTCCAAGTTCTCACGTTCGTGAAAGCTGCAGGATATGAACTGGACAACATTGCGGCGGTTGAAGCTGGCCGAGACATCCTCGCCTCCGGAGTCATTGCTGCCGAAAAAATGGATAACCTCGCATTAGGTCTGCGTCTCCTCACCGCTGCCGCAAAAGCCGAGGGCTGTGCTCCAGACTCTGGTGATGCCTTGGTAGCCACCTCCTCCTCCGCTGCTCAACGTGCTTGCACTCTTATTCACAAGCGAGCAATAGGTAAAGCATGCGAGGACAACAATTGGAAGTTGGCAGTTAAGTTATTGGAGTTAATGTCGAAGAGAGGTTTGATGCCAGCGACTAGCGTGTGGAGGAATGTCTTGCAGACTTGTTGCAAAAACGAGAAGAGTAAGAAAGCCACTGCAATTTTATTGGATTGGGTGAGTTTAAGTGGAGTGACAGTAGTTTTAAGTTGATGACCTTCGCAAAATCTTACTTTGACGTTTGTTCTCAGGTCTCTCTGGCCAATGAAGGCAAGGCAGATAAACCACCTGTATCCGTGTTCAATACTGTCGTAAATACATGTGAGGTCTGTGGAGAGGAAGAGTTGACAGTCAAGGTCCTCGATGTAATGAAAAAGACCTTGGACACGGAAGGCAACATGGTTACATTCAACATTGCGCTCAAACGACTGGCTAAGATCGGAAATGTTGCAGGTTGCGAAGGCATCCTCATTGGCATGCTCAACGAAGGCCTCGAACCAAATGTCGTATCTTACACCACTACAATCGGTGCATGCGCGAAAGAAGGCATGAAAAACCCATCCATGGCGTCACTATGGCTTCAGCGAATGCGAACACGAGATGTTCAACCCAACTACCATACCTACAATACAGCCCTCGCAGCATGTCTTGATGGTAAGCTTGAGAGTACTTTCATAGCATCTAAAATTGCTTCGGAAATGTTGGAAGATGCAGAAAAGGAAATAGCGTGTGGCATAAGAGGATCAGTCAATTTCAAATCCACTCTGCCAGATGCTTATACCAAAGTCTTAGCCAGACAACTCATGAAACAACTGAGAGAGAATTGGCGCAGTGGTGAGATCGACATGGCGTTGGCCAAAACTACAACCCGGGTGCCATTATTGAAACTGGTTGATTTTGAAAAGACAGTGATAGCGGCGAAGGAGTCGGTATGCGAGGTTGAGGACGATAAGACCGAGGACGAGATTAAAGAGAATGAAGAACAAGACCTCGAGTTTACATTGTTGAAGGGTTTGCACAAGGATGATCGCCGCACTGCTGTGGTATAATGGTGTACAATTGCTTTGGGAGATGTGCTACGCAATTTTGCCAGAGAAACTTTTCTGCGGTTATAAACTTTTGATAAAACGGGAAGTTTGCTAATTGAAGTAACATTATGTAGAGACTAATAAATTCTGTCTATCAATTATATCTTCGTAGCCATGGTAGCTGTCTCTCTAAGAACTCATTAATTTAATCAGTCCTGATGATCTTTCATGGCCGCAGCACCTGCATAAACTGCTGTCTCAAAATAATGAACAATGTAAATTTTATCACTTCTTTTTATTCAGAGCTAGATAACTAGTTGGCTTTCCTGTCATTAGAATAGTTGTGTGATATTGTATTGCCATGAAAATGATACAAGAAACTGGTCAGCCCAAAAACATCCAGTGAGAGATGCCTGTGGAATGACTCCAAAGACATTTACATCTTGATGAACTCCCCAACTGTCGAGTAGAATAAGGTCCAGTATTTACTGGAGCTCAAATCAATCATAGCTGTAACCACACACAACAAAGGGCTTAAAATGTTGTTTTGACTATTGATTGATTTAAGCATGTATCATGGTAAGTTTCATTGTATAGGTGCCCTCGGTGTCAAACTGACCCACTAAAATATTCATTAAGTCATCATTTAATATTTTCAGTGTGATGGGTCCAAAAATGCCGTTCTGTGAAACTTCACAAGAGTCTGAGAGACACAAGTGTTGAATCACAATTCCTCCATTTTCATAGCATGAACCTTGCTGAAATTCAGAAAAAGTAAAACACAGCCCCAAGAGAAATGCTCCATAATCAATAGGTGGCAATAAAATTTTCAAAATAAGTTCTTGGAGGGAAGCACCGAGTAGCATTGTATTATTTAATGTGCTGAAGAGCTAACAACACTCACAATCTCTATAATTCTGTTGAAAAAACATCCTTAGGTTGCTTGTCTTTGATGAAGAAATCTAGGGATGTTCTATATTCAGTGATGGATATGTGTGATCATTCCCTATCTTTGCAACAATATTCATCTGCATGTCTTGGAAAACAGTCAGTACATTCAAATTTCATAAATCTAGAAATTTTCTGGATTCATACTTTTGTGATAAATCAAAAAAGTCAAGTTAGTGAATCATATCATCTATATAACTATTTTGTCTACTGATACATATCATTGGTGTGGGAATGCAGAAACATTAAATGTGCGCAGTATCACAACATTGTAGTTTTTGGTAACAAAAATTTGATCTTAGCAGCAGATGTGATATTTGATGATTTTGATAAAGATCGGACACAGTCTTCTCGGATGTCATGATTCCTTTTCAGCCATTATATACTCTTTTAGAATTTAAAACTACATGTACAGAAAAATAGACAGATTGAAAAGTTGTCTCACAATATTGAAGTCTGAGATGGGATGTATAGCTTTGACAGCAATTTAGAGTAATTTTTCCTTAAGCAATCCCTTGGTATGACTGTCAAAATGATTGAGGATTGTACATTGAGAGTTCTCAATACCATAATTCAAAGCCATCAAACACAAATAACTGCTTTGTTTCACAGGAAGAGTGCATGGAAGGATCACATAAACAACCATTTAAAATAGCTTACAAAGATGGCATCTACTGAACAATGTCATGTACACACAGTTGATGAACCACATGAGAAGAAATTCAGAGGTAAGCACTAATTGTAATTTGACATGGGGCCTCATTGCAAAGTTATGTATTGAGATGCATATATAGAGCAATTATCTCATTTCTTGCCATGTTTGACCACAGGACAAATTCCATTTATTGAATCCTTGGGGACACCATCCCTATTGATGCATCCAAGAACCTTTTAGGGCTTCATTGTCCTAAAAATTCAGGAGGAACTCAATTTTTTGGCTGCTTTCTGAGGTCGGCCAATGCTACTACTAGAGATGAGAATGTGGGGCTGGCTATAAACATTTGTTTTGATGGGACTCCCACCATCTACATCCAAAGATAAAGTGGTAGTCTTTCTTTCCTAGACTCTTATGATGCAGTAGATCTTCTTTGACTCTATTAAACTGTTCTTGGGTACACAGACCTGCATCAATCATTTGTTCATGACATGGGAACAATTGATTGATTATAAATATACAACCAATGATGCTCTCAGGAGCTCTAGTCAGAATGCTTTGCCATTTCCAACACAACATGGCAAAATGGAGTGGAGATGGCATATATGTTAGTAGCTGTTTGTAGACCCCCCCCCCCGTCTATAGACCCCACCTCACAGTCCATAGACCCCCTCTAAAAATGATTTGGCGGAAATAGTGAACTGCCCTTCTGACACTCATGGCACAAGTCACAATTCCAAATTTATTATTTGGATGGTAGTGTCCATGATGTCTTGATAGAGTCTATAGACTGGGTTTTGAAATATTGTGGCTTATCTTTTGAACAGAACTAGTATCAAGTGCATTGACATATTATGACTGTGCCTTAACTGGTACTCAAACTTGTGATGCTCAACTAACCACTGGTACAGTCACTTCTTGTGTCACATGATCTAAAACATGTTTTTTATTCTGGTGATGACCTGGAATCAAGTGTGCAGATAGGCTACAAGCCTAAAACACATTTATGTTTGTAGCCAAACCAGTCAATCCAAGCCAGTCACTAGACTATGTTCAGCCAAGAGCTAGGTAATTTGCAGTTGCTTGACAATTGCAAAAACAATTCTTTTGGTGATTACAAATCCTGGGTAATTTGTTCCTTGACAACTTTTTGCTATTTTTCCAGGAATATGTTGAACGATTCCTAGCAAATGGCCATATTCCAAAATAAGTGTGACAAACCAGCAATGTTGGTAGCATATTCCTACAATTTTGGTGGCAAAACACTGCCAACTGACAATCAATATGGTATGTACTAATACCTGTGTACCATCAAATCGTTTGATGGAAGTGTTCTTCGAGGGCGAATTTGCATGTATTTACCATTCCTAGTAAATTGCATAGTGATGAAACCAGATAATTATTACAATTCTTAAGGAATTGTATTTTCACAAAATTTGTGATGACCAAGTTCTGGCCTCCTACTATTTTTATGCCAATCCATAATGTTGGGATACTAAATTGGTTCCAAACTAGCAGGCTTTGTAGAAATCCTGGGCTTAACTAACCTTCCAGAGGAATTGCATAGTAGAAAATGCAAAAAGTTGTCAAAGCAAAAACAACCCAGGATTTGTAATAGCCAGAAAAATAATTGCAAATTGTCAAGAAATCACAAATTACCTAACTTTTGGCCTAACATGCACTTGCCCAGATCCAAATTCTCATGTAATTTGAGAAAAAATCGGTTCTGATCAAAATTTTGAAGTAACACTTTAGGCACATCTTGATGAATTCTTTCCCTGCAAGGTCACCATGCTTGAGAATCACATGAATTTTTACCATTTTTGCTAGTGTAGCCCTTACTATAAGTAGTAGAAGTGGTAAATATTTTTCAAGAAAAATTGCTGACACTGTTGGTGCATATGTATGTTCCTGCTGCTATCTTTTCTGGTGGTGATCATCCTGCAAAAATGGTCCATTTTGTGGGTGCACCATCTAAGAGCTTCAATTCATGTAATCTTCCAAATACATCTCTTGTATCAGATTCATAGTTGATACTGCTTCCTGAAAACGTACAGCGTCTGGCTGCAGAGTCAATCTTTCGATCAAGACAGACATCTCCGACAATACGAGCTCCAATGTATCATCTTGATTTGTGACAGTGATAACCTTGAAATTGGAAGTCTGATCAAAGCTGTGCTGCTGCCAGGTTTATTCTACATCTATGTCTCGATGTCGAAGACACCTCCAGGAATGGGTTGTGTCAAATTACTGGTGTACAGGTTATATAGCAGTATGAGAAGTGATAAGGGCCAAAATAATATCTCGGTCCTCGCGAGGGCTATCCGGGTTGCCCCGTTGGATGACCTAATTGAGGGGGAGAAGCCCTTGTGTGGTTGTAAAGACGGGGCCCCCCTATGCTGGATGATGAGACGGAGGAATTAATAAAAACATCTTATCACGTGGAAATCTTGGAATTTGGAAGGGATGGAATCGAAAAGATCCCACGCAACGACGTCCCTACTACTTGCAAAGTCAAGGCCGGTTTGGTAGGTCTATGACCATAAGTTTTCTCCATAATCCGTACTCCGTGCAATTCACCCCGGCTGCGTAAGAGGGAGGTCTCATAGAGGAAAGAATCTCGAGTTTCACGTCAAGTTCCCCATCCAATCGTTGACTCGTTCTTTCTTCATTGCTAGTAGCGTAAATTGGATTTGCAACAATGGCGACGACCAAGCCTTCGTCTGCGTCCGACCACCTCTTTTCCCTAGTTTGGATGGGTGCAGTTCTATACGGAGTGGCCTTCTTCCTCCAAAACGCGTACAACATTCGCTTGCAGGCCATTAATGAGTTCGGGCCCGTCATTCATGAATTCGATCCATATTTCAATTGGAGGGCGACCCAGTATCTTTATGAGAATGGTGCGAAGAAGTTCCTCAAGTGGTTTGATCACATGGTGTGGTACCCCCTGGTAAGTTGAACGTCCAATTTTAGGAGGCAGAGATTTCATTTGACCCGGCATTGATTGATACGTAACATCGAATTCCTTTTCAGGGAAGGCCGGTTGGAACCACGATTTATCCGGGCATGCAATTCACCGCAGTCTTCATCAAGAACTATATTATGGGAGACAAAATGTCCTTGAACGACATTTGCTGCTACATGCCCGCTTGGTTCGGGGTTATTGCTTCATTTTTGGTTGGGTGCATCGCATACGAGGCAAGTTTGGAAGGCAATTCGATGACTTTATTTGGTGCTTTGCTCGATGCATTGACGGGACATTACACCGAAGACGCAAGTGTATCCTCCCCGAAGTCAACTGGGTATTATAAGCTATCCTCATATATTGGCCTCTACTCACCTGCCGTTGAGTGCGCAGTCTTTGCCATGGGTTTTATGGCCGTCGTTCCGGCACACTTGATGCGCTCTGTTGGAGGAGGTTATGACAACGAAAGCGTGGCGGTGACCGCCATGTCTCTGACTTTCTTTTTGTGGATGAGATCCCTCCGCAGCAATGAAAAACATAGTTATCTCTTTGGAATATTGGCTGGTGTGGCGTACTTTTATATGGTTGCGGCTTGGGGAGGGTATATCTTTGTGCTCAACTTGATTGGAGCCCATGCTGCTCTTTTGGTTTTGTTGGGGAGGTTCAGTACCAAGGTGTATCTTTCTTACACTTTGTTTTATGTCATCGGTACTTCGTTAGCAATTCAAGTTCCCGTCGTTGGGTGGACGCCCCTGAAATCTTTGGAGCAGTTGGCTCCCTGCGTTGTCTTCTTGGGTTATCAGGTGTTGCAGTACTGTGAAATTATGAGGAAAAGGAACAAGTGGAGCCGTAGCCAGGCGTGGAAGTTTCGCATTCAAGTTGGTTCAGCTGCGTTTGTCGCCCTCGTTGTGCTTGTAATGGCAGTGACCCCCAGAGGATACTTTGGTAAGTTCACTTCACCTTCTGGTCCTTGTTGTCTTGTATCAATGAGCAGTGAGAGGACTCTGACGTGTTATAATCTTCTCTGCAATTTGAAAAGGCCCTCTTTCGTCCCGCGTACGTGGCCTATTTGTGCCGCATACCAAGACGGGAAATCCCTTAGTCGACAGTGTAGCCGAGCACCAAGCTGCATCACAGCAAGCTTACTGGCAGTACTTGCACATTTTGTGCTTTTTGGCACCCTTGGGGTTCATTTTCATGCTGTTTCGTTTTGGAGATTCTGCGTCGTTCCTGTTAGTTTACGCTTTCGCTGCCTACTTTTTCTCTCACAAAATGGTTCGTCTCATACTGTTGACCGCGCCGATTGCAAGTTCTTTGTCTGGAATTGCCGTGGGGAGATCGGTGGCATGGTGCCTATCTGCGTTTATGGAAGAGGACGATACAAAGAAATCTACAACGAAGAAGAAAGTTGACGAAAATGGAAAGCCTAAGGGTAGTAAAAAGAAGGAGAAGAAATCTTCGTCTGATGATAAATTCGCTGGAATCGCTGCCATCCAACAGGGTTTCGATGAAGCCTCCAAGTCTACTGAAGGAAAAATTGTCAAAGGCATTGCTTCGATTGTCATCTTGGGAAGTCTGTACTACCAAGCAACTAGTTTCAAATCATATTCGTGGCAAATTTCAAAAGGACTCTCTAACCCTTCCATCATTCTAAAAGGGCAGATGCGTGACGGAAGTGTGGTGACGGTCGACGACTACCGCGAGGCGTATTGGTGGCTTCGTGACAATACCCCTGCGGATGCACGCGTTATGGCCTGGTGGGACTATGGGTATCAAATTACTGGAATTGCCAATCGTACAACTATTGCAGATGGCAACACTTGGAATCACGAGCATATCGCCCTCCTTGGGAAAGCTTTGACCGGAAGCGAAGAGGAGGGTTATCAAATTGCTAGGCACTTGGCTGATTACGTTTTGATTTGGGGGGGCGGAGGAGGAGATGATTTGGCCAAAAGTCCGCATTTGGCTCGGATTGCTAATTCAGTTTATCGCGACCATTGCCCTGGCGATGTAACCTGCCGCGCTTTTGGTTTTGTTGTGAGTTTAAGCCAAATCTGTTTAAACTCTCTTTGTTATGAATTTTTATCAACAACACTTTGTCAAATGCTGTTCACTTCTGCAGGATCGTCAGGGAACTCCCTCTCCAATGATGGAGAGGAGCTTTCTCTATAAGCTTCATTCTCATAAGTTGAGACCTGGCGTGGTGGCAGATCCAACCAAATTCGAAGAAGTGTTTCGCAGTAAGTTTGGCAAAGTCCGGATCTTTAAGATTCTAGGTGTTTCCCAGAAGAGCAAGAAATGGGTTGAACAAAATCGAGAGTGTGACGCAGGAGGTTGGTTCTGTCCGGGGAAGTACCCACCTGGTTTAAAAGACATTCTCGGAAAGAAGAAGGATTTTGCACAGTTGGAAGATTTCAATAGGGGGCCTCTGACGAAGAGTATCAAAAGGAATACTTCGAGAACTTAAACAATCCCGAACTAGCACGGAAGAAGGCTGAACTGCAGCGCCAGAGAGAGGGTAAAGAGGAAGAAGCCAAACCGAAGACTATTTCCGACGAGCGAAAGGTTGAAATCTACAGCACCTGGGAAGATACCGAGGACACAACTCTCATGTGGAAGATTGTCACCAGTAACGCAGTGGATGATTTGGAGCGTTGGTTGAAGCAAGACCCCGGAGCCGCGTGGATCCGTAGTGCCGACGGTCGCGGACCAATGTGGTGGGCTTTTGAATCCAAGAATCAGGACATTGTGACTATTTTAATGAAGATGGGAGTCCCCCATACAGACAAGGACAAAAATGGCTTTTCGCCTGTTGATCTATTGAAAGAGGCGTAGTATCAGAAGATTCATACGAGTTCTAGATGGTAGATAAACATAAGAATAGGAGTGAGAATAAGCTTCAATCAGCAAAATGTGATGTCATGGGGACAATAGGGCAGGTTTCTTAGGGCTTTCATCCCTTTGGCAACAGTGTTTTGCTTACCCATCGCCTTTAAGGAGAGTAACTAGCCTGGTCAGCTGTGAAGAATTACATCTATAGGCAGTACCAACTAATCATGTGCAATTGGTTCCGTAGACATGAAAACAGAAGATTGCACCTGTTCATTTGTTACATAATTTTGACAGCGAGGGATAAGGTTATCAAATTTGTCTCTTCTTTTATTAGTCAAGGACTGAAATGAGCCACAAAGTGTCAGGGACAATTTTCACATCATTTTTGTGACAACATAATATTTATCCATGTGCAAGCAACACTGAAAATAATCTGAAGGCAATGTCAAGAGCTAGACTCCAGCTCACCAATAGTCTCAATCTCTTGTGAAGTCACTGTTCTAGTATGCTATCCAAAACCTAAATGTATACATAAAAATCAGTTACCAGCTATGAGATCACACCTTCCACACTCAAAACTCAACAATAGCTCATTTGAGAGCCAAACTCCTAAGAATGTTACAAAAGTTCACTAGGACTAGTGTGATCTGGACCTTTGCCATTCATAGTAGCTCCTTTAGAAATTTCGACAGGCACCGTACACATCAACATTCAGTAGATGAGTTCATTGCAAGTTTGAGGCAGTAAAACACCTAAATTATACTATGGTTCTTTCATCATTACCATTTGCTCAATCTCCCTCTGCTATTCCAACGTCATATACTACCTGAACAACTACTTACCACCTCCACCATCCATTAGCATGTATCCACCGCTCCTATCTCAATTGTCTCTGCCCTTCAAAGTCATTCTGACATATGCCAAGTATCCCTTGTATTTTAAGTACCTCTATCTACTTATATTGAAGATAAACCTAATCATGTGGGATTCTATGTGGCACACAGCTTCACAATGACTGATTTCAATAGCATTGTTTGCCAGACTTACACAGAAGAAGTAGTCTTATGATTTAATTATTTGATTGGCACTCCTAAATGTTTGCTACATTTTTTTTGAAAAATAGCACTGGCATGCACTATTGTGGCAATTACATTGCTACCCAGTGAAAAGCCAAAATGCTGCACAAGCCACTATAATACAAAAGGATTTGTGCCCATTCTTCACTGATCATTTTCAAAAAATGAAACACATCCACTAATTCATGGATTCATAATTTGATTTGATCCACTGAAGTCTGATGCCACCTTAATCCATCTGAACTGCACCCAGTCTCATCTTTATCTTGCATTATTTTTTCATAAATGAAGAGCTTCGTGTCAAGACTACAAAGAACTACATCTTTTCCTTACATTGCTTGACCACACAAGCAATACCACAGGGAGATAGTGACGTTTGTGGTGAATGCAGATATCCTTTAACTTGAGATGGGCAGGCTAGTTGCATGGTAATAATATTATAGCTTTATTCAGGAAAAATTGCTTTGGGAGACAATAGGTATGGTAACTTCATTGGACATCATTTTTTATCCCACCTTACACAATCCTATCTTGATTCTATGTGATTTAAGGGATCAAAAGTGTCATCCATGACTAAATGTTACATGTGTCCTTCTGAATCATTAGATTGTAGAATTTACCCAGTGAGTTCTCTGATGTTAGGTGGGAGTATTCTCACTACACCATGTAACGTAACACATGAGAACCACCTAATGCTAAAATGATTCCTTTTGCTTATAAACTGGGCCATGCTAGCCCCAATAGCATGATGAAAAACTAGAGTATCTTTAGATTTTCCTCTTTACTAACAAGGTGGGGGGTACCCATGCTTATTGATGCCATCCATTCCTCCACCATATGTGTTTGATGTGTGGTATAACTTTTGCAACTACAGAGGCTCTGCAATCATCTGGATTCGCAGGGATCAACACACATCGGCATGTTGATGTTGAGGCTGAAAAACTAACAATTCATGGTTTAGGTTTATTGGGGTGAACTAAGGTTGATCAGGCAAAAACACAAAAGCAGCAGTTCTTACAACCAGGGTGTTTTTATGCACCACCTTAGATATGCTTTGGATAGTTTGTTACTAATCAATCTTTATCTTCCAGATTGCGGTCCAGCATGGAGTGTCAGATTCATCATTTCACTTAGTTATTGCATGGTGATGATAGCATTAGCATTGTTGGTGACATGACTTAATACCATATATTTCTACCACTAGGAATCTAAATTGAACCAAAAGTACAATTGTGAACGATGAACTCCCAAAATTGTTAACTCTCCAGTGGATCTGTTCCTAAGTACTAAGTACATGTCTTGATGTTCTACCTGATTTCGCTGTTGCTGCAGTGTCTTTTTATTTCTTATGGAAGTTTCCATGCAAAAGAATTATACCTGCTATTTCAAGTTTGTTAGGAAATAAAATAAAACACAATTTTCCTACGCATAAATACCATACTGCTTTTGAAAGGAGACTGTTTTGAACAACAATCTCACATGATCATATGCAGAAGATACTATGCAGTTGTCACTTCTTGGTATTTTGGTGCTAACATAGCTTCCTTGAGGTCTAATCTATCATAGCTTCCTTGAGGTCTAATCTATCCTCCCAATCTTATTAGACAGAATCATCAAAATGTTAGGTCAAATAAATCTAAAAGAGGGCAGTGATGGATATGGACCAAAGTGGCAGTCTACCTCAAGAGTGATTGCATGGTACCATACATTGGCATGAAACACCACTTGTGAAAAGTCTTTTCCTTTCTAATAACGAACAACATTCAAAGAAATGAAAGGCCTTATCCCAATATTCACTTTTTTGTGCGACCAACATGCATCCTTGAGCTATTGCCTTATGAAGGCTGAGTACAATGCAGAGTTGGTTGTACTAACAATATTGGTCCTTATTATCTATCAATATAGCAAAGTGTTGCAGCTCCACAGCATATCAAATGCATTGACATCAACATAGTTTCTAGAAGATTCACAGCAAATAGACATCATGCAACAATTGTGTACTCAGAAGGTGCATCTCATGGGTTTACTTAAACTTCAAACCCAACATCAGGTAAATTGAAGCCACAGAAAATAAACATAATTCATGCTTTGGCATGTTATACTCAAAAATGGATGACAATGATGAACCAGCAATTTTGGTAGTGCTAGCATATACTGGTCATCACAAAATCTGGAATACTAATAGGAAAGGTTCTGGTGGAAAGACTTGGTGTCTTCTTCCATGGACTAGGAGTTGCTCTCACATCCTTTCACTGCCCACTGATGACCAACAACTCAATTCAGCAGCACTGCTTGGGCAATGAGCACATGGTACCACTGAAACCAACACATGCAAGGTTTCATGGCATGAACTATTGGTATCATTAACAACTATTATTGCCATCTACTTTCATTCACAGTAAATGGCTGCTGCAACTACAGTATACTTAACACGCAGCAACGGCAGTGGGTAATGTGCCTCTTGCTGAAAACAAGGAATTTCATCAAAGCCATCGTACAACAGTAGCTAAATCTACCATAAAAATCAGATTATAGTTCCCATCGCATTATATTTTCCTTCCACCCAATTTTCTTGATATTAGTGTTTTTGGCTTAGTTAAATGTCCCATGCGAACCAAGCACCAACACGAATGGATTGTGCTCATCTTAAACAATACGCCAATGTGTATAGCTCCACACAACTCCTTCCAGTATTTGAGATATCCCACGCTACACACATAATATACACATCAAACCCACACACGACCTTACTTTTGCATGACAGGGGAAGGGACATTTCTGGTGCAAACGACAAAAACGGAGTATCACCCTACACACTAAATAACAAAGATACATTTGAAAGTTCAACATGGAGGCTAAACTAACTTTGCATGGAGCAGAATATGAATCTTTTGACATTTTTAGGGACTTATAATCCGATTTTTACTGTATTGTTCCAATCGGAATGCTTTAGGGGCTATGCAGACCAGAAAAATTCAGGGTCACATCAAGAGTGAGTGAAACTGGTATTGCTGGTTTGAATGACAATTTAGATAGTGCTCAAAAGACTACAACCAATGGCATTTCTAAAGTGCTGAAGCTAGTCATGTGGCCTCCAAATACAAAGGAGGCAAGAGCTGCAGATTCAATGCAGCCACTATTAAATAAGATTTTGAAGATGAAACACTACGCAGAGTGATGAATGCAGATGATTGTTTTGATGCAGAGCTATATCAGGTTACCAATAATCGCAATGGCCTCAAACACTAGACAGATGAACTGAAAATTCCATCGCCAATATGACACATGAATTGGATTAATTACTACTAAATTCAATAACATCACATTGGAACTGCTATCATTTTGTAAAAGTTATAATCTACGATAGTTTCCACCTTGGGTGATAGACAAAATATCCATTGCAACCCATGAATTTGTCTCCCTTGAGATGAGTAAAGCTACTTTGCGGCTGATGAGCAACTTGAAGTTCCTCCTTAGCATAAGAAATTTCTTGGTAATCATATTCTGCTTGGGATGAGCATAGTTGCAAAGTATTTGCTCAAATCATCATAACTTCATTCTATTGATTGAAGAATTGTGTTTAAGTTGATGAGCTGTCAGAGGTGGTTGGCCAGCAAAGCTTTTAAAGCATGAGTGAATATATGAAATGTTGACATCAATAACTCCAAAGGCCTGGGACTCACCCGGAACTTGTTTAGATAGTTCACTAGTACTACACCATTGTAGTGAGGGAGACCACAAAAAAATGGACAAAAAAGATCACAATACTAGTAAAATACTGGCTTGGCTTGCATACTATGAATTGTGTTGTTCCAGTGTAAAAAGCTCTCTGATCTTGGGAGTATTCTTATTTTCATCCTGCCCCATCATAGTCACCCATGGACCCAGAAAATTATTAGCAATCTAGCAACTTATGAACAAAAATATATGAAATGAGAGAATTTCTGCCTTGTCACACATAACATCATGATTGTCTAGTTTATAAGTTTGCTTAATGTTTTCTTGAATTGTTTCAAATAATTCTGGAGATTGATCCATAAACCTTGAGGACCCTGATACCAATTATATTTTGATAACAATAAAATATTTCATCAGCTCCCACAGTAGTAATGACCGCAGCTTTGGGCTACCTCCAAATATATCACAGCACATTTTTTCATAGTCATAGTCTGTTTTCATGCATGTCATGAGGTGCTAAGCAAGTCCTCTGGGTTAAAGAGCTAGACACAAGAATAACTGTTGGTCTCTTACACAACAGGGTAGATTAATCCTTTAACAGTGAATCTATCCTTGTGCTTGTCTTGCAATAACCTTTTGAACTCAAATCTGTGGCTACAATTAGGTATTGGCAGAGGCATCACATTACAGCGGTTAATCTATGACCGAAAAACTGTGAAACTGGATTTTGTGCCATTTTTGGCCATTTCTACAAGTATACATCAATGAAAAGCTCTTTTCAAGTGCTTTCCATCAATATATGTGTTCTTGATGCTAAGCAGGTCATATGCGAGTTAGCTACAATTCAAAATACAGATGTGTGTGTTGAGTCTGAGATGTCCACGGTCGGGAACCAGTACATTGCTAGGTAAGATACGTTAGTTTTTGGTGCCAAAGTTTTAATCGTCATTTTTTATGGGAATGAAACTTTATGTCAAAAAGACCGGTTTTACAGTATTTGCGTTATACAGTCAAATTTAACAACCGCCATCACTGATCGAATGTCATTGACTTTTTGCATCAGATAGATCACTGGATTTTTGTTGTGAATGTGGAGATCAACAATGTAACAAAGCTGAGAATACAGGGTATATCACCCTTTTTGCATGTCTCGGCAACCGATGTTGATTGTAGTATTCAGTAGGAATAGGCACATTTTCAGTTATTGGGACAGATTTTGTTTGAAGTTTAAGTTTAAAGCAATCATGGATATGTGGTAGCACTCCCAATCAGAACAGCTGTCAAAATGATGTTTCAGCAAGGTTTCAATGATTTTTTTCTTTTTGACCTTGCATATCATAAAGGATGTAATTGAAATACTAGAAAAAGTAAAGTTGACAAAAACGTGTATAAGTGATTCAAATTCCAAAGGAATACATTATCATCAGAATCATCTATCGAGAGTGTATGAGCAAACAGCAACTGAGAAATGACAGCAAGGAAAATGAGTCAACTGCTTCCCTCCAGAAAGCATTGCTGTTGGAGAGAAGACACGAACTCAACTAGTTCTTGGCTGAAGTGCATGATTACGGAAATAAAACAATGGTGTTGTGTGACCACACAGCAACACTTTCCTGTTAATGGATGACGTGAAGGAGTGCGATTCGTGATTGCAAGTGCTCCTATTGGATGGGGTAACTGAGATGGTATTGCGAGAAGTGTTGGGGGAATATTGAAGGTGGTTTGATATGGTTTGTGCTAGTGGTGATGGTTGTGTTGGAATTGCATTAGTTTCTGTGAAGCTCGCACTGCAAGTGTTGGGGATATGTCCATTGACACGATAATGGAACCACATCACACAAACAAGAACTCCAGTCAATGGTGATTGGTGAAATAGACCGTACACATGTCGTTGTAACAGATGAGTACCTAATTTAATCAAAACTTAACGATCATTAATAGTAACATCAACCTCAACACCGGGTTCAATGCTAATACTGGTGATTTGCTTAACAACATCACTTGGAGCATGCAAGTCGATCAACCTCTTGTGGATGCGCATTTCAAAGCGATCCTGTGTGTTGTACGTAGAGTTATCAACATAAAAATTCCTCAGTTAGACGTGGACAGTAGAGGGATGTAAAAACAATACAACATACTCAGACACTACACTCACCCAGGTGTTGGTACCCTCACCGCTAGGAGCCTTCCTTGTGGTAATCTTCAACTTCTTGGTAGGAAGCCTGACAGGTCCACTGACATTGAGCTTCTTATCCAGAGCACCCTTCTTCAAATCAGCACAAACCTTCTCGAGGTTCTTGACATTGCGAGAGGTGAGAGTGATGCGGATACGGTGGACTTGCGCAGCGGCTTCACCTTCGAGGCCAGCTTCTTTCTTTCCGGGGGGGACGTACGAAGACATGGTTTATACAATGTTATAATATATGAAAGCACTTCCGACTGTTGGATTAGGAAAAAATGAAGAAGGTGGATTAGAAAAAATCGAAGGATTGTACGTCACGGAAGTTGACTTCATGCACCACTAGACAGGCAACAAGCGCTCCTGTTCAGCAACAATCACACAGACACCCTCCTGTAACGTAAGCGACTTTACAAACAAATAGAGCATTCGGCCAGCCTCGACGCCATTCTGGGATGTCCGCCGCCATGGTCACAAACCTAAGGCAAAGTGAGAAGTGAGCTTTGTCGGTTGTCGATGACGGTAAGCTATAATTCAGGGCGTTCGCGAGATGACAAGGAGGCGTACGGACGACAGACGATAATTGGAAATCTACTGATTCCTAAGTGACGAAACGTCTAAAGTAATTGTCAAGTAAGTGGTATAGTAGGGTATGATACGCCTTTAGAGTGTAGGCCTAACTAAAAAAATTATGAGGTCCTTCCTTGACGTGGGGAGAGGAAAAGGAAAAAAAAGAGAAAAGTGAGGGAGAGATGAATGAGGAAGTTGGAAGGAGGGAGTTTGTGAGAAAGGAAAGAGAGAAAAGGGAAAGGAGGGAGTAGGAGAAAGAAAAGGAGAGAAAGAAGGAGAGGGAAAATAGAAGGAGGGAGAGAAAGGAAAAGAGGGTGGTAGGGATTTTGGGGGAAGAAGGAGAAGAAAGGGAAGAGGAGTGGAGTGGGAGGAGGGGGAGAGGGGGGGAAATGGAAAAATTGACGTGCATGGACTGGTATTGTATCGAACCTATCGTATGTTGTACATAACTATTTAATAATCGTAGTCGGTATGCCTCCAGTTCTTCACGGCGGGCGGCGTCAGCTAAGACGTGACCATGACAAAAAAATATTCTATGTTGTAGCTTTCAAAGTGATTCAAGAGGACGCAAATCCGATGGAGATCTAAGGGCTATCAAAGGGAACCCGCAACCGCTCTTCAACAACATTAGTCTCTATCATTAGAATCATCTCGAGCACGCATTACAATAGGTATTAATCATGGGTTCGAAGTTTTCATCCAAGGGCAATGAATCTGCCCAGCGGAAAGTGGTGCCGTCTCAAACATCATGGTTCGTCCTTGCGCTCTTGCCGGTTCCGTTTCTCTTCCTCGCGTCCTACCTCCTCAAATCAACAATATCGTCCCCTCCAGCCAGCTTCGGATCTGGCTCTATGTTTGACAAAATTGCGCCTAGATATGATTTCATAAACCGGGCTTTGGCATTAAATCTCGACATGTCCTGGAGACATCGATTGGTCAAGGAAGTGGTCGGACCTAATGGTAAATTGTTTTACAATTCGGGCGTAAAGATATTAGACTTGGCAACAGGCACTGCCGACGTGGCTATATTATTAGGGAAAGCTGCCGAACGTTATTCATCCGCAAAAGCAAAGGATGTTGTGTTGGGATTGGATCCCTCACAGAACATGTTGAATGTTGGCAAAACCAAAATAGACAATGCGCATCTATCTTCCATCATTACCCTAAAAGTGGGAGATGCACGCAAGCTTGATTTAGAGAGCAATTCGTTTGATGCAGCAACCATGTCCTTTGGTATTCGAAATGTGCCAGAAAAAGACTCGGCGCTGTGTGAAATACACCGGGTGTTAAAGAAAGGAGAGAGCACCGATAGCAAACTTGCCATTATGGAATTTTCTGAACCAGATGAAAATTCTGGAGTCATGGGATCATTGGCACGTGTATTCATTCGACATGTCGTGCCGTCATTGGGAGCCTTACTGTCTGGAGCACCAAAGGAATACATGCATCTGCAGAAGTCAATCAATGAATTTCCATCCCCGAAAGAATTCGTGCAATTGATGGAGGGTCTCAAGTGTGCAGTGTGGAATGAGGAGAGTAAGGAATTAGCAATTGATACTTTTGGATCGTTTCGTGTGACGGAGGTGGTAAATCTCAATTTCGGTAGTGTTCAGATATACGTTGCGAATCCGATATTGAAGCAACTTGTTACTGAGTGAGAGAGAATTTGGCTCAAAGAAAAATCAAAGAAAAGACCACGGAACACATAAAGAATAATGCATTTTGCATGTTCTGAACTTACATATAAGGAAACACTCCAGCACTAAACACACACAATATTTTGTTTTGCAAATAATAGGTTTAAGATCCAGCAGATTAAAACTAATTGAATTGTGAACTGCAGTGTATAGATGCAAATAAAGGCCATTGAAGATGGAGAAATCTGTCACTTTTAGTGGTTAAGTACTTGCATGCCTAACGTGCAACTGTTCCAGTATGTGGGATCTTGCTAGATGTATATTCTACAATGCAACTGTTGTAACCGTTATTGAGCTCCACTAAAAGAATGCTCACTCTCACTGTGTCTCTTTGGTAGTTTTTGGTCAATAAGAAACACAGTGGATTTCTTGTTGAAAAAATTAGTTTGGGTTGCCATCTATGATACCCTAAAAGTCAGAGAAAGAAAAAGCATGTTCTCAGAATGTGAGAAAAGTGTGGGTAAATGTTGGCGTGTAATAAGTTAATAGTATCATAATTTTTCTTATTTACTTGAAGGTAGAGCATGTTACCCCTTCATGTCCGGTGATCTTACATGTGGCCCCTCCACCATGTCTGATTGATGTGTGGTGGCTTTCTGCAGCATCTGAGGATTCTCTGGAACCAGAAGGAGTTATGGGGAGCCATAGGGGAATGTTGCTGTTATGTCAGGGAATCAAAAAGAGGCATGTATATTAAATATGATGGAAAAGACAAAGGTCCCTAAATTAGTCGAGTGATCTTAAAATTTCACATTTATGGTGGTTTCAATGTTACCGCTATGCTTAACACATGCTAGCACTCTTGGAGCTTATATGATACAATAACTCATACTAGCACAGTCCATCTAAAATTATCAATACACAAAAGAATTTTGGCTCATGACCTATTAGGTCCTTCATGTATAGATTTGTTTGTGTTAGAACGAACATTGACTGTGGTAGCTTGCATAGCACTCAACAAAATTGGACTGACTGGATCAATCCAAGGCTTAAGAATTGCTTCAATACATCTCAGGAAGCTTGGATTCATGTGGATCTATCCAGTTCCCAGTATAGCGTGACCTGTAGTCTGCAAAGTAACTAAACAACCAAATGGGAAATTCATTATTTTGTGGTAATTTTATCCCAGTTCCTACATACTATGCATCATACAAAAACTTAGTTTTTTCCAATATTGTGATGGCTCTTTTGGTAGTGGGACACACGCCAAAATCATTTCATTGCTCACAAGATACCCAGCACTCTTTCACATTTGATGTGCTGTCAAATCATGTTTTGATTTGATCCCTTACTTCATTTCAATGTCGAGACCTGCTGTGCCTTCCCAGAACGTCCCGTCGTAACAATGCAACTACCATCTTTTAAAGACTGACTTTTTGTGAAGTTCCCATGTCACAGTCTGCACTCTCCAGACAGAATTTTACAATCTTCCCTCCACTCTCATCAATTTTTGACACTGTTTGATGTTCCACTGCACAATTCCATGATAATTTCCCTTTGGAAAACTTCCTGCTGTTGCACTGAGCCAGGTTACTCTGTGGCATAAAAGTTTTTGGCGAGGCAAACTTTCAACAAAAGATAAGTGACAACTGAGGCAATTTTTTGACTCGTGTGACTATCTTTCACAACCTTCATACATCCCTGATGACTGTTGGTGACAGCATTTTGATGACCCTGAAGACCACTGGTGAATGATGACCCAATGACGAGTGGTGAAGACACTTCGACCACCCCTGTTATGACTCATGAATATGTGGTGACTACCCCTCATGACATCACTGACAACCCACATGATGACATTGATGACCTCCGGCAAATAACTGTTCCCTAGATTGAGATCAAGTGACAAAAAGTACAACAAGGTGGCAACAAGGACTATTAATGACCCTAAGTGACTACCTCCTGAATCTTCTGTGATAGCTAATGCGACTACATTATTGATGATACCTGATGACCTAAGTGATGGCCAAAAATGACCCTGATGACCCTGACAACAAAGGGTGACTAACTTGGATGACCCATGTGATGACCTGGTGACAACCATCAAAGTTTTCTTGGCGATAACTGATGACTCTGTTTGGCTATATTGTCACCAAAGTCAAAAGTTTCCTGTCTCGCCGGATGCATGGTAATCTTGAAAAAGACCTAAGCCATCCATTTGGTACAATCCCAATTCTCTTAGTGCCCTCCTACCTGAGTTGAAAATAAATTATCTCACATTTTAGCTCAACACAATCATGCCACTAATGACTGAAATTCTGCCCCATGTTGTCTGAAGAGTGACACATAGATAGCAAGGCTGCAGTTTTAGATTTCAAGGCTGAGGTGAGGGATTAAGTTGTGCAGGCAATTGATGAGAGTGGGGAATACATGCTTCAATTTTGGACTCCAGAATTGAAGTATGGAACAAAATTTTCGGAGACATCTTGATGAGATGGGAAGTGTTCCTCCACCCCAGTCATTTTGCTGGACCAGTTGTTTCAAAGTCCAATGAATTGCATTATAGACGCCAGAATTGGTGTGTCCCTTAAAACTTCCCAGTTTCCTTGGGAGATCAATAGGTTGAATGGATCAAGAATGTGGCAATGTGGGACAGTGGCTATTAGTCTCAATGTTGTGTACACAATTAATCCTTTTTGTTTTTTACAGGGAAATTATTTTGCCGAGATGGCAGACAAGAGGAAGGAGCATTATCCCAGATTTGAAGTGTTGGCACAATTTGTTGAGTCTTTAGTGCAGTCTTCCTTTTCAACTGCAGTGGAGTATTTGAAGACTAGGGTTGGATATGTTTGGAACAAAGCCAAGGAAAAGAATTCTTTCGGCTTATGCCATGGAGACTTGAAGTAGGTAAGTGCAGTGAGGTGAGATTGAAAAGCACGGGACAGCTTAAGACAAGGCAAACCATCCACAACAAACAGCACATCAGACAGATGAAAGGAAGGGGGTGTTCACTATTGTTGGAGATGCTTGCCAGATGGAAGGGGATGATTTTAACAAATTATGTTGCCAGAGCCAAGAGAGAGACAGTTGCTGATGCATTTGAGGGTGCATCTGGTAATGAATTCTGTTTGTTTTAGGCAAATATGGTGCATAGCCATGCTTGATTATGGAATTGCCCCCTTCATAGAAGGTAAGGTTTAGGTTGGCCAAAGGCTCAGGTATTATGTTAGCATGACTTTTTCTCTAAGACTTTTATTAGGAATGTAGCATTACATTGTGTTGCTATCTAAAAACAATTCTAGTGTTACCATTAATTACCATTTTTGTACATAAAATATATTATATTTTTGTCCTGTCAGTAGTATGACCTCCTATCATTATCTAAATCACTATAGTATAGCAATGAAGTACCTGAGTATGTAGAAAGGCAATATCTTCAGATTTTTTGTCATGTGAGTCGTACGACCTCTATATCTGTTTATTAGTCTTTGAATATATTTTACAGGTATACTTTTGTCAAACAAACTTTGTATGATATTATCATGTGTATATCAACACCCAAAGTTGGGGGTTATCCTAGGAAGACATTTCTGTTCTTGAAATCTAGCTACTTGTCCATACAAAAGGGACACCATTGTAAGTTTTTTAGTTAAAAATTACTCTGAGCCCATTCTTGCAAAACAGCAAGAGTTGGGTGCATGCTAGAACAATATTTATTGAAGTGGCAGTCTGAGTCCTTCAAATCATCTTGATTTAAAATTCATTTAGCACAATATATGGTATCCCAGCTGAGAGAGTGTGTACAATAATTCTACCAACTCATGTGTGTGTCAATGCCTTTCTTGAATTGAGGCAAATCAACTTATTTGTACTGTTCATAGAAATTTCAAAACTTACAAGTAGAGCTATTTGAGAAAGTTCATTCTTGTGTGCATCAGTGTTTTAAAGAAGTGCTACTCAGGTGTAAGACATAAGTTCACTTCATTCTCAGGAAAAGTAATTGAAGTAAAAGCAGCAATGGTGTGATTTTCAAAAAGTAATTGAAGTAAAAACATAAATTCTAAGATCTTTGAAAAAGTAGTTGAGGTAAAAGCATCAATTGTGTGATCCTTGAAAAAGTAATTAAGGTAAATGTAGCAAATTTGTGATCGTTGAAAAAGTAAAATAATAAGTAGAAGTAGCCGTTGGAGCTCACCTAAAACTAAACTAATATATTTCCAAAAGTACCATGATTATTTTTTTGAATTGAAATGCAAACAAAGATTAAACAGCATCTCAACAGTCTTGCACATTTTTGATATACTCACTCATTGCAACATCCTTTAGTGTTGAATACCAGTACGATTTTGCTTCCAGAATTCTTTTGAAGTTGAAGCACTTCTTTGAATCATCCAAAGACTGAATCTTCCATGCTTTGGCTTTGCATTGCTGTAAATACTCTTGAGCGACCCACTCAGGATCAATGTAAATGTGCCGAAGCATGTTAGCAAGCATCGCAATGTGTTCATAGTTGCAAACCCCAAGTGTATTTTGGCATGGTTGTGAAACATTTCCGGACAGCCCAAAAAATATCTCACAACCCACATCAGTAACTCTACGCATAACTTCCCTCTATACAATCAAATAAAGCATTGGAAATATCTGACTGTGGTCATCAAAGAATTTAGGATTGTCAAATCTCTCCCTCTTGTCAAGATATTGCTTGAAATTTTTACAACTAGGCAGGTCGGCACCATACTTTTCCACTGGGCCACATCCAAGTGTGATAACTTTACCCTTTTCATAAGTTCCAGTCATATAATGATCAAATTTGAAAGTTGGAAGGTATTTCTGTTTCTTATATTGGTCAAAGCAAACAAGTTCCTTCTCAGCCAGATGGTAGTTGTCATTTTCAACAGTATGCACAGATCCATCAAGACTGTTTTCGCCTTCACCCTCAATAAGCCCTCACATGCCGTACTGTATTGAGCTTTGGTCATTAGACGCGATCCGGAGATTGAGGGTTCCAACCCAAACATGGCGTTACATAGAGCCATAATTGTGTATGCTGGAGGGAGACGGCACTTATCAATCTCAAGACGACGAGCTAAACAGAGGCATATGCATCTCTGTAGACTTCAATTGTTTCATCCATTAGAACAACCTCATCATACTTGGCAGTGTCTGTGGCAGACAGTTCCGCATTTTCTTGATGGATGCATACTGCCAGGACCTTATGAGCATGCAAGTCTGTCATGTTCATGCTATGAGAAATATCTGCATTTATGCACAAGATTGTATGATTAGTATTCTGTCCTTGTGTTTACTAGATGTGGAAATAACATTCTTAGCAAATAGTATAACTTACCTCCTGACATTTCAAAATAGTCTCTCCATATACGATGCAAAACCATCTAGATTTGGGAGAACAGATAGGTGTTGGTGTTTCCATTCTCTTGCGTGAACACAGAAACTGTTTTGCATCAGCCGAGGTGGCTTCGAACTTGCAGAGAACCATCTTATCATTTTCAATGTAGGTCAAACGGTCATAGTCATTGGTCAGCATCTCAGCAGGAGTGAGAAGGTCATGATTGTCTCCATCTGAACTGAGCAACTCTTTAATATCAAGGCATACAACCCCCATAATGATATTAGCACGCTTAGTCTTGTCGTGGCAACCGTTCCACCTTGTTTTGTTTGCAGGCTTTGGTGCCAGTACGGGACTGTGTTGGTTCTTCTTTTGGATGGCCCTAAGTACATCCATTCTTGATTCAGCATGATTTACACGAACCTGAATACTATGACTCTTGTCAAGAATAGTGCCAAGTTCCTTATCGACCAGTTTGGCATGTTTGTGTGTTCCACTGACGTACCCACCTGCTCGTTTGTTCTAATGAGCAATGCAGATTGACAAATCAATGTCATTTGATTGATCCTGAGGTGTTTGCACCTCTAGTTCAAGGGTTGAACCGATGGCATTACTTTCACCATCAGCTGAAATCTGACTTCTATCAGATGATAGCACTTTGACAGCCTCATGTGACTACGTTAACCACCCAACTACATTGTCAATGGTCTTAGGCTTGCTGTAATGCTCAAAGTTAGCTGGGTACTCTAGTACATTGCTGTCGGGAAAGCCCTATATTCGAGATAAAATGTACACAAGGTCAGTGATGCAAATTTGTTTCACTTAATTGAATGAAGGCCCAACTTACAGATAAGAGTTCATTTGAAATTTTATTTGACATTTGCTTATTCATGAAAAGAACCCTCCCATCGTGCATTTCCTACTTTTCTGCAACCAAACCAAGAAGCACAACTCCGAACGACTGCCATAGGTAATCCATCACAAAATCTGTACTCAAAAAGATAAACCCATGACAAAGTATCTTGCGCCGTTCATCCACAATCCTGACAATGTCTAACATGACGCCGTCAATAAGTACCTCAATAATCCAGTTAAATTCAAGGTGATGTGGAGGCCTGTGCTTTGGATTGATGCTGTGTATGTAGTTGTGAAAGTAGACATCGTGAAACACTGATAGAGGAACCTTCAACGACACACTACCCATGACAGCATGGACACGGCAGTACATGTCCTCCTCTCATGAATACTTCTCCCTCTAAAGAGCATTATTTTCAGAGTTACTCATAATCTTGCAATATTGCTGCAAAATGTATTGGAGATGAAGATATCCCAGGGATGCTGCATTGACCAGATTTCTTGCCACGGTTGACATCCCACCATGTTCAAACTTCACTTTTTCCGGGGTGAACCACATGAATTTGTAGTTAGAATGCTTGTGCTCTGCAGATACACACAACAGCATTAAAGGAGGATGTATATTTTGTCAACAAGAATAAGATGATAATGGAAAGAGATACACTTACTCCACACTTGCTTCTCTGCCAGCTTTCTCCAAAACGAACACACTGTTCCACAGTGTATGACATGTGGTCCCCAACTGACTCAAACTCTGCGACACACAAGTGAAACATTGAAATCCTTGGGTTTTGCATGATTTTGCATTGTATGTCTGAAATGTCTTCTACATGGGATTTCTTTGCTTCTACTTCTTGCTCACACTCAGCCTGGATGACATAATTCTCCCTCTTGTTAACTTTACCAAGATACTTGTTGAACAACTGATGATCATCCTTCAGGCAAGCTAGACAATGTGACTCCATGACAAAATCAGATTTGTCTATGGCAGGGTGGCTCTTGAAGTCTTCACCATCATCAAGGATGTATTTCCCCTCAAATTTGATGGTGGCAAAGGTGGCATTTTCAATATCATTTACTATGTGTTGGAAGTTATTCTTCTCCTCACGTTCAGGAATCTTACGACCATTGATAGCCATCGCTTTGAGTAGGATCAGCTTCCCCTTGTATCAGATGTGCATCACCTGTTTCTTCTGTTCATCCGAGCCAAAGAATACATCGGAGAAGTTGCGCTGGGTGGGGTTATTTGACATCTTTGCGTGCACTGCTTTGGTGGCAGAAGTGGAGTCAGATGATTGTTTTGGAGGCATAGTAGCAGGTGACACAATGAGGGAGAGATTATGCTGATGGGCTTGTTGAGATATGAGTGCTTGAAGTGATTGGGCTTGTGGGGGGTGGCATGGGATGATGATGTGAGATGTTGCTTTTGTATGGCTATGGTTGATTGCACACCAATGTTTCAGAATCTTATTGTTCCTTTACTTGTGTGTGTGAGAAAAAGTATGCCCGGTATGATGTTGAAGTAAGTACACATGAGTAAAAGTAGCCAAATGATGATATTGAAAAAAGTAATACAAGTAAAAGTAGAAAATACTTTGGCAAATTGGAAAAAAGTAATACGAGTAAAAGCAAATCAAGCAAAAATCTGAAAAAAACTAATGTAAGAAAAAGTTGACCAGAATTTTCTGCCAACAGACAGCTTTTAAAGCATGCTTTACTTTTTCAAACACTGGTGTGCATGCAACTGGGATCAAAGTGTGTTTAGGGTCAAACTAAATATTGCCACCGTCTAAATTTTGGGCTTGAAGTGTTCATCAATTGTTTTGGCAATATTGCACAGGTCAAAGCCAATGATATGTATACACATTTGCGTAGAGGAATAATTCAAGGAGTGAGGTCAGTTGTTTCACTACTTCAAACTCAAGTAGAATCATACTGTGTTCTAATTGAGTTGATTAATGCTTGCAACAACTCTTGTGATAATCAGGATATATTTTAATTTTACAAACTTGTTCTCCATCCCAAACTTCTCATAAAAAGATGTGAGTATGTTTCGTGGATTCTCATAATACATGAAACAAAACATTGTTCACTTTACATAGTGGTTGCTAGAATTCATCAGATGGTTTTCAATTAATAAGTGTCACCCTGATCAATTTCCTCAAATGGTCTTGTGAATTCACTCTTACATGAGTTAAAAATGTCATACATTTGTCATTTCAACTACTACAGGACTCAAACATTGTCCGATCTCAAATGAATCATGTTGATTTGTTAACGAGAAATCATATCGTATGTTTCACCTGAAACAAACAATACACAAACAAAACCCAATTCAATATGAAATTCCCCCAGAAGCACCAAGTCCCTTGAGAAATCCCAAGTAAGCTAAATCCAAACAAAAGTAATTACACCAGGAAACTGTATTCAAATTCTGGTTTTCCATATGTGACCTTGATTGCTTTAGAATGATTTCATGGTAAATAAGTATGATTTCGCAAATGATTCCATTAACATGCTACCATGCCTTCTCCTGTGCTATGAGTGAAAATATTTCCACATGTAAAACATGTCTCTGTACAAACAGTACACAATAACAAAACCATTTAGTGTGAGCATGCAGAATTGCGCATGTACAATATGCTGCATAATTTTCTACCCAACTCTGTTTGCTGACCCACTTCACTTTGCTTATATGTT
This sequence comes from Cyclotella cryptica, assembly GCA_013187285.1. Classification (NCBI taxonomy): domain Eukaryota; phylum Bacillariophyta; class Thalassiosirophyceae; order Thalassiosirales; family Thalassiosiraceae; genus Cyclotella; species Cyclotella cryptica. The sequence continues at coordinate 45,518 of JABMIG010000148.1, read as the reverse complement.
TTTCCCTGTTTGAAACCAAATGGAATTAAAAATATGAAAAGGTGCTTCAAATTTAGTACTTGTCAAATAAGGATTTGTAGGAAATGACACACTTAATGGACTAATTTCAATTCAAGCTGAAAGAAATTCAGATTGTTATGGTTTGCAAAATGGTCGCAGACCTCCTCCTTGGTACATTTTCTTGTTTGGATACTCTCTAAAGTATTGGAGACAGTTATATGGAGCCCAGGGACTTTGTGATACAAAACCTCATTATCTAGTTGTTTTGTGTGCCAAAGTGGATTGCAGGTATGTTTGCAGTGAGACTTGAATACAGCATAAAGGGAATCCTATATTGTTTCAAACACAAATGGTGATTGTATGCAACTTCACGTATGAATTAATGATTGTATTTATATTGCTGCTCACATGTTCTGTGGTACACAGATGCCATACGGCAACTATGGATCATTGTTCAAGGTTCCCCTTTTGGTTTTTTATCTGGTATGGTTTTGTATTATGTAACCATGTCAACTGGTGTTAGCATGCAATTTTTGTCAAGATATTTTCAAAATCTTAGATGTATTGGAAACTGAACCCCTTTCCTCCTCCTCCTCCTCCTCCTCCTCCCCCCCCCCCCCCCCCCCCCCCCTCCCCTCCTCCTCCTCCTCCTTCTCCTTCTCCTTCAGTGAGACAGTTTTTCACTTTTTGCCATAACAGGTACTTCAACAGTACATGCAAATAACCTTACCTGTATTTTTTGGGTTGACGTACATGGGTAGTCATCATGTTTTGATCCCTGTTTACCTTTTAAATTATATCTTATGTCAAAAGCGGGCGTCTTTGTGTTAAAATTAATCTTACTCAAGACTTATTTTACTTTTTTATTTTAAATTTTGGTTATTTTTTTTTACAAAAATTTTTCGAATTTTGAACGATGAACTTGCTATTTCGTGTTACAAAATCAGATTTTGTTTTGAAATCAAATGAATACCTTTTCTTGAAAATGGCATCTGTTGAGGCACAAAACTAACATGGAACCGACAAAAATGCTTCATCACATAATATGAGGTAATTTTGTATGACGAAGTCCCTGGGCTCCATATAACTGACCCCAAAATGCAATAATCCTTGAAAATGCAGAATGACGTTTCATTTCAAGTAAAATTCATAATAGCTCCTCAGTAGAGGAAGGGACCAAAATGAGAAAATATATCTATGACCAAATCATACATAAATTGGTAATCAGTACATATTGAATGGCTAGTATCTAAAGACACTGACCCTTCAAAAATGTGATTCTCATAGAAGTACTCCTTTCCACTTTAGTATTTGTATTCTTAAATTACGTACATCAATGTCAAGATTTATACTTTTAGGTGGAATTCCCATAAGTTCTATTAATAACATTAAATGTACCATGCTTACCACTGATTATGTGCCCACTTTGCATTGCTTGCCTGCTCACATTGAACTTAAAGTGCTTGCCCTTCTTGCTTACCCAATTTACTTTGTGCTTGGTTCATAAATTTGCTCTGTTTCCAAACAAATATCATTTTATTCTGTATGAAAATATGTTGCAAATGAAAAATATTCCACACATAAAAGTTAATATCTTTCTCTGCTTGCCCTGCTCACTTATACATAGTTGCTTTTGCTTGTGAATTTCAATTTTACTGTGCTCACTTTGACTTTGCTTGATTTGTGGATTTTCCTGCCTATTTCAACTTGTGCTTACCCTTATCACGAAAACCTTCCTATGAAATGGTGCAGACAAATATGGTGGATTTTATTAACATTGCATTTTCTAACCAAGCCGAAAAATCTTGTCATTTAAAAAGTTTCACCTCCATGTCATTTTCTCACTTTGTATCAAGCTCTCCATGATGGCATATCCACTATCTAGCTGAAGCTACCAAAACAATAAAAAGAATTGAAATTGGCAACCAGCTTGCAAGTTTTGACATGATCAATGATCCTGCATAAACCATGCCTATGAGCACCACATGTGTCAATTTGTTGTTGGTGTGCACAACTGTAGCAACCTATGTATCACCATACAGCATTTTGAAAACGATCAGCAGTGATGTGGTATGTCTTGTACACAAGATGAGTAAAGGAAAGCTAATTTTCAAAGAAGTCTAGCTGCAATCCCACTCTTGATTTCAATTTATTTTGTTCTTTTATCATCAATTGCTTGCTTGAAATACCTGGATAAAGTGCTAACAGAGGTCCAAATGCCAATCACATGTCTACATGGCTGTATACATGAATAGTCCAGCAGGGTGGTGCAATTATTGAACCTCATCCAATTAATTTTCACATACTAAGCTCAGTGTTAAATGGTGCGCTAATTGCTCAACTTCTATGCTAATTTGGATGTATTGTCCAAAATGTACAGGAGTAGGCCTTGTATACATTTCACTGAAGGAACAAAGTGAAGGGCGACAGATTGGGTTATAACTGGAATAGGAGCATTATCATACTATACAATAGCAATAATAAATCGCAACAAAAAGCATAACAATAATGGAATTAGTCTCACATGGACTGCAAGCAAGGCAAGTTTTGATGTCTGCCAAAAATCATGATTTGGAGTCGTCAGATGTTGTATGTCATCACAAACTTTTTCAGGATTGGTAATGGTTTGTAAAAAGGGTTATAACACATTAGTAGGAAGTCATCATTTAGGTTGTCAGGGTTGTTTCAAGCTCATGACTTTGGTCATCACCAGACCATCACCAAGGTCATCAGGTTGTCACCAGACCTTCAACCTTCACCTCATCATCACTCAGAGTCTCAGTTGGCTTATCATCACAGTGATTGTCCTTGTTGGCATGAGTTGCTTGCACAAGACACAAGGCATGTAGGTCTTCAGTATCATCACAAAAATTGTCAGTGTTGTCATCAACGGTCATTGACAGGTCATCACCAGTTGTCATCAGGGTCATTAACAGGTCATCACAATCAATGTCAGGGTTGCCAAGAGCTTGTCAGGGTCAACAGTTTCTCAACAGGTCATCATGAGTAGTCACAAATGTTGTCACAACTTTGTGAAAGGTAATCAGATGATTCAGTAAATTGAAAAGTTGTCACTTGTAATTTTATTTTCGCTTTGTTTGTGCAGTTGCATGATGGAAAAGCTGTTGCTACCTGCAGGCAGAAGGCCAAACAGTAACGGGGTTCAGGTCTCAGAAGTTTGTCATTTTTGACAACGATGAAAGAATCTAGTTGAAGATATCAACAAAGTTATATTGAGATGAAGCACGAGTTTTGTATAAGTAGTCAAACTTAGTAAAGCTTTTCTTAGAATTATCACAATCTTCTAGCATGTTGTGTCTACTTGTCACTACTGTGGTTCTCCTTTGAAATATGGCTATCTGTATGGTTACTGGAAACAAAGCGGGGAGCACCAGTTTTTTCCCCAAAAAGAACCTTTATAGCAACAAACAACAGAGAGCATAAGATTATGTCCCGTTCTACTGGTTTCAACCAGCAGTGTTGTTATGGTGTGATCATGTGGATGGGTTGTTCAAACGTCTGGGTTACAATGGAAATCAAAGATTGATTATGTTTAGGTCATGAAGGTGCTAAAGATGAAGACGTCAAAGATACTTAAGACTGTTGTCAAGCTCTGTTCAAATTCATGTCCAACCAAGACATCAATGGCATTGTTTATGTCATTGGTGACATTGCTAAATGTGGACAAGCAAGCAATTGTGGTAGGAGAGATATAATTTCATGACATACATCACTTGTTTATTCGTTTGTCTTAACTCATTTGCAACTTCAGGGTCATAAGTAGTGTGTATGATACATGGTAGATTTGATACAATACAGAGGACTCTCAGAGGACTGTTGTCTTGACAGCTGGGGAACAACTATTATTTTGTCTGGATTTTCTATTGGGAAAAGATATACTTACCTTTCTTATCATAATTTTGGATACGCAGGTAGCCAAGAAGATTCATTTCTTATAAGATGAATCAGTAAAATAACTTTCAATACGACAGGTCTACCCCTCTTCACAAAGGAATTTATATTGAATCTTACTCGATCTTTGAAGCAGAAGATAGTGCGAGGGTTCTCGCACATTCGTCATTACCCCCTGCGGAAGATGTTGGCTGTGGACACGTCCGTCACAGCTAACGCCTACGACGGTCAAATTGTCCTTAGCACAGCTACATCTTCGCTCTCACAAACCGTTACCGAAGGAACAACAACCTCTTCCAGTTGAATAATTACACTGTTCCGCGAAGCCGACCCAGATTGAACATGGCGTCTTTTGAGCCCTGCAGGGTGAGATTAAGAATGACACCGGAGTTTTCTCTCGTTTGTCTGTTTTTTTAATCTGATGGGGGATGGGGAGTCTTACGTTGGATTTCTTGGATGGGGTGAATGCCTTGACGCTTGGATACAATTGCAATGTTCGGGTCTTTATGTTCTATACTTTTGTTCCTATCACAGCTAATTTAACAAAACTCTCCCCTTTCACTCCATATATGCGACTGCTCTACGCACGACTACCAACGATGGCACCGTATTCTTATCGCTCCTCCCGATTAATGACGAATTGTCGTCACTTCAGACCAAGATGGAGGCGGAGGGCATCGCCCAATCGGCCATCTCCGCCTTCGAATCCACTTTTAACTCCCTCGTCTCCGGAAACACCGGCATCATCCCCGAATCAACCATCTCTCCTGTCCCGGAACTTGTGCACACCGATTCCATCACGGCTGAGCCCGATTCCTCCCTGCTCGCTTCGACGGTGGTGCTGAAGCTCAACGGTGGCCTGGGTACGGGCATGGGGTTGGATAAGGCCAAGAGTCTTTTGGAGGTGAAGAATGGAGATACCTTTTTGGATTTGACGGCTAAGCAAGTCATGTGCATGAGGGAGGAGTTTGGACAAAAGGTCAAGTTTATGTTGATGAACAGTTTTTCGACCTCGGATGATACTTTAGAGTTTTTTAGGACCAAGTATCCTACTCTTGCGGCCGAAGAGGGGTTAGAGATGTTGCAGAATAAGGTGCCGAAGATTGATGCTACAACTTATGAGGTGGGTTGTTCGTTCCTCGTATGATTTATGGTTTTTTATTCGGGTTATTTGACAACGACTTGCCCGCGTTTTTTCTACTCTTACAACTTAACCCGGTTACAGCCTGCCACCTGTCCCTCTGACCCAAGCAACGAGTGGTGCCCTCCCGGTCACGGAGACTTGTACGCTGCCCTCATCGGCTCAGGTCGTCTCTCTGCCCTCCTCGAAGGAGGATACAAGTACATGTTCGTCTCAAACTCTGACAACCTTGGTGCCACCCTTGACCTGAAAATCCTCACCCACTTCGCCAAAACGGATGCATCCTTTATGATGGAATGCTGTGAACGCACTGAAAACGACAAGAAAGGAGGACATCTTGCTGTTCGTAATTCAGATCAACATTTGATCCTTCGCGAATCTGCGATGTGTGCCGACGAAGACGAGCCTGCCTTCCAAGATATCACCAAGCACCGCTTCTTCAACACGAACAATCTTTGGATTCGCCTTGACAAGTTGCAGGAGATTGTTGATAGATATGGAGGATTCATTCCCCTCCCTATGATCATGAATGCCAAGACCGTTGATCCCAAAGATGACAACTCTCAAAAGGTTCTCCAACTCGAAACTGCTATGGGTGCTGGTGAGTCCAACCTTGTAAAAACACTTCAGTCCATTTGTTAATACATCACTCAGAGGTCTCTTATATTTCAAAACAGCCATCGAATGCTTTGATGGTGCCAGCGCAGTGGTCGTGCCTCGTACTCGTTTCGCCCCCGTGAAGAAGTGTAACGACCTTCTTCTTCTCCGCAGTGATGCTTATGTCATCACGGAAGATTTTCGTCCGGTGCTCAATCCTCTTTGCAATGGAGTTGCCCCCATTATTGACCTGGATTCAAAGAAGTACAAGCTAGTCGGATCTCTGGAGGAAGCCACAGCCAATGGGTGTCCTTCTCTTGTCGCTTGTAAGCGTCTGAAGGTCAAAGGTACCATTCGCTTCGGCAGATCTACCCGTTTTGTGGGAAATGTGTCTATCACTAACTCGAGCGATGAATCGAAGTACGTCTCTGGAACAATCGAGAATACAGATCTCGATGTGTCTGCTGATACTGGCCTGGGTCTTCTCAAGCCCACTCTTGTCAGAACTGCGCCTATTGCAGGCCAGAAACCTGGAACTTCCGGACTTCGCAAGAAGACTAAGGAGTTCATGTCGGAGAACTATCTGAGCAATTTTGTTCAGTCTGTATTCGATGCTGTCATTGCTGCAGGAACCAATGTCTCTGAAGGAACGCTCATGATTGGGGGTGACGGGCGTTATTTCAACACTGAGGCTATTCAAATTATCATTAAAATGGGTGTTGCCAACGGGGTGAAGCGTTTCTGGATCGGAGAGAATGGGTTGCTCTCCACCCCTGCTGTCTCCGCCACAATTCGAGAGCGTGGACCTGTATGGCAAAAGTCCTTTGGTGCGTTCATCCTTACCGCAAGTCACAACCCTGGAGGCCCTGAGGAGGACTTTGGAATCAAGTACAACACCCAGAACGGAGGCCCTGCCCCTGAATATCTCATGGAAGCAACTTATGCCAACACTACTTGCATCAAAACCTACAAGATTTGCGAGGACTTCCCCTCTATTGACATAACTCAAGTCGGAGCTACCACTGTTGCAGCGGCTGATGGAAGTACAAGTGTTGTTGTTGAGGTGATCCCCTCGACCCAGTCTCATGTTACCCTACTGAAGACCATCTTTGACTTCCCTGCAATCAAGGCCCTTCTTGACCGTCCCGATTTTTCTATGGTCTACGACTCCATGCATGGAGTTAACGGTCCTTTTTCCAAGGCTGTCTTCGTGGACGAACTTGGCCAGCCAGAGTCTGTACTCAGGAACCATATTCCTAAGGACGACTTTGCCGGTGGACATGCTGATCCCAACCTTACTTACGCCAAAGAGCTCGTGAAGACCATGGGCTTGGATAGGACTGGGAACAAGATTGATGTTGATGGACCCATCCCTTCTTTCGGTGCTGCTGCTGATGGAGATGGTGACCGCAACATGATCCTTGGGACACAGTTCTTCGTCACACCCTCTGATTCTCTAGCTGTAATTGTTGCCAATGCCAACTGCATCCCATTTTTCAGCTCCCAAGGTGGTCTCAAGGCCGTTGCTAGGTCCATGCCCACAAGTGGAGCTGTAGACCGAGTAGCAAAGGACTTGAACCTTGACTTCTTTGAAACACCTACTGGATGGAAGTTTTTCGGCAACCTGATGGATTCCAAGGCCATCTTTAAGGGCAAAGACTACACCCCGTTCATCTGCGGTGAAGAGAGTTTTGGTACTGGCTCTGATCACGTGCGTGAGAAGGACGGCATATGGGCTGTTTTGGCATGGTTGAACATCTTGGCCGCCCACAACCCTGATGCATCGAAGCCTCTGGTGACTGTTGAAGACATTGTAAGGAAACACTGGTCCAAGTATGGTCGCAACTACTACTGCCGTTGGGACTTTGAGGGTATGGATGCAGCGGGAGCCAATGCCATGATGGAGAAGATGCGCGCTGATGCAGCATCGAACACTGGCCGTACTGTTGGAAGTTACACTATTGCTACTGCCGATGACTTTAGGTACGTTGACCCCGTGGATGGGTCTGTCGCTGCAAAACAAGGAATTCGCTTCCTCATGTCTGATGGATCAAGAGTTATTTTCCGTTTGTCGGGCACAGCGGGTTCAGGTGCTACTGTTCGCATGTACATTGAGCAATATGAAACGGAGAAGCTTGATCTGCCTGTTGCCTCTGCTCTAGAAGAGCTTACCTCAATTGCACTGCAATTATGTGACATCAAGACGTTTTGCGGCACCGAAACTCCAACTGTCATCACCTGAAGAGTTGATCTGATTCTTTATTGGTTGATCTTGGAAACTATTGCATGCCTTTGTTACTATTTGTAGCGTTCTCACGTTTGAACTGGCACAACTAATGTTTGAATCCATTGGTGGAATATGCTACAACTGCCGAGGCCGTGTCCACTCAATTACTTTAAGAGATATTCTAAACTGTTTAAGAGAGGTATTCTTAACTGTTTTCACGCAACTAAGCCTCACTAAGGGTTGAGGTATAATTGGGCGTCTCTTTGAGTTATCACGCAAATTCTCAACTATCTTAACAAAGCAGTGCTTTGTTTCATTCCCCCAGTGACGTTATCTTAGGGCAAATCTATAGATGACTCTGACCAGACAATAATGAAAACTAGAGTACACCACAGCCGGATGTACAGCTCATACCAGTTAACAACTACACTGCTGATTTTTGTGCTATTTCAAGTCCAGTGATGCATCATGTCAAGCAGAGCTGAGCTGTACAGCAGATTGTTTCGAACAGGACGAGGTTGTATGTGGCCTGGTTGTGGCTGCTGTGGAGTGTAGACATCAAAGGTAGGCAGTAAAAAGCAATCCTTGCAATCTTCAGATAAAATCTTCAACTAGTCTTGAAGCTGTGTTGCTTTCCATTTTTAAGGAACATCATTATCAATTTGGAACATGTGCAAGAGGAACCTTAGTGTCAATGCCTATATTATCAGGGCATTGGACTTGTCACTTGAGAAAATGGAAGATTGCTTTGGACACAAAAAAATGCATAGCAAACCTATATCCCAGTTGTCAATTCAAACCGAAGCTAGATCCCAAGTGACAACTCAATTATTTCCCAGTGATGATGCTCTGCCTCATGTTCATGTGGGTGATGAGCTTCTAGAGGTAATGAAGGAGAGGTCTTTGGGTCGGCTTTTATCATTTACCATATCTTAACTTTTGAAGGGATATATCATATACACTATGCAAATACCGAAAAAGCATTGGTTTGTTCAAATGTACCCTTGATCCTTCATCATTGCTGTAGTAATAATTCCACTGACATATTGAAATTCTCAAAATTGACTGTTTTTGTATTGGGACTCTTCAAGACAGAACAGTTGTTCAGGGCAGCACAGTTTTCTAACACTGTACAATTGATTTGCAATGTAGCTACCAACAGTGAAACAATGAATGCAATTGACAATGTAAGGTACATCAGTGGAAGCAAGGACTTTGCCAATCCAATAAGACTTTGTCAACAGAGCTTGACATTGTCCAGTGACAAAAGCAGGAGAAACTTCACTATCTTGATGATAAATGGTTTACCTGCAATGTCAGCTTGGGATCCATTCGTGGTGACACATGAGCAAGCAGAACTCAAAAAAGTGATGGGACATTTTACATTCCACTTTTCCTCTATGAGCATTATTACACATCTGCATTGAGGTTCATGTCTTCACTCAGTAGTGTTATCAAACATTTTGCCTAATCAAGAGTAACCATTCCAATATGCAGCTTGAACATACAGGCATTCCATCAATTACACTTACTAGGTCAAAACCGAACTTGATTTATCATAGAATCACTTTAATTTGCAAGGAGTTAATAGATAATCGTGCTCTGTCTACTTAGATAGCAAAGGTGCTAGGTGCTTGAGGGCACCAATTTGATTCCTTGGGATTGCATTAGGTGACAAGAAAGAGATTCTTCTTTCTCAACGTAATATTGAGCAGGTAAGAAGCATATCCCAATGGTAAGATGTAAACATACGAACAACCTGTCAAAGAGGTGGATGCATGTATATAGTAAGAATGAAAATGGCAGACTTCCCACCATCTTCACCTGCAGAATTTCTCACTATTTCAATTATGTGTGCTCTCTGATGATGCTGCATATTAAATTTGAGATTACAAGGAAGGCATTTCCAGAGGATTGTCAAGTTACCCATACTTTGACAGTTTGTCAGCATGGAAAAGAATATTTCTTGAAAGGCTGAACTTGCCATTGGTCAAGAGCTTCTACCAGAAAGTGACTATGCAGTCAAACCGAGTCAATAAAAAGTAATAATGGAGTTAAGAAACCCAATGCAAAACACCAGTTAAGTCTATGTTTATTCTGTCATCAATTTCTGTCATGATGTCTGACATTTCCAGAGTGTAAATACTTAACATGTTGTCTAATTTGCCACAATTACATGAGATTTGAAATAATGACAACACTAACATATAGGAGGGTTGAACCCCATTTATATTATTTCTCCAAATCCCAATGAAAGTTTATGGTGCAATAATTGCAACATTAATTTTTAACTGATTGCCAATTTTTCTTATGGTACAAAAGTTGCACCTGTACCTTGATACTTCCTACAAAGTTAAAAATGAGCAACATCCCTTTTTGAGAAATATTTCAAAATAAGTTCAGGAACAGAAAAAGTCAGCAATGATTGAATACAACAAAATACTAAATTTTGCTCAAATCTAAATTTCATAACGAAAGTAGTCTTATTCATTCTGCTTTATAAAAATAATCAATACACATTTCTAGTGAATCAGTGTAATCATTGAACCATAAAGAATTATTTTGACAAACAACATCTTCAGCTCTACTGCTGCAATAATTGCACCATTACATAGGTACTTGGGATATAGTAACATTAATACTTCGTCTCTGCTAACATCGTACATGTTGACACATACTGCTCCTTTGTATACATGAAGGATCTTGCTTTCCACTTTACTTGAGTGTAGGAATGAACAAAACTTAATCAGAATTCACAAGATGCCAAGACTCAAGCGCTGGATTTTTTACTTCACAGAAGAAAGACTATATAAGAGTCCGACAAATTCCAACCACAGAACTCTGATTTCAAACTCCATAAACAATCATTGAAGTCATTGCCACAGGGAGAGCAACTTACTTAAAACTTCATTGTCACATGTCATCATGGTTACTTTCATTGCCCCATCCACAAGAACCTTCATCAACTAGTCCCCGGGTAATGTTGTTGATGATGAACCTGAAAAAACTCAAGAAAACCAACTTGTCTAACCTATATACAACCTCATGAAACAACCACCACCATTTCAGTAGTAGAGTGTCCATGTTTTTCGAATTTGCGAGCGACCGACTTTAAATTTGTTAGTCATTATATCTCTCCCTAGAGCATATCACCGGTCCGGCGGTCGACTAACAAATTTGATCAAATTTGTTAGCAACTTAAGAAATTTGAAGGTTGCTTGCAAGTCGTAGAGAGTACTGAATTCCTATCGTACAGCATTTTCTTCTGATTCTTGAGGTTTAATTAGGCGGGTAAGGCTTTTGTGGTCTGTCCATCGCCACAAAAGTTGGTCGCTGACAAATTTGGTCTGTAAAACGTGGACACACGAGAAAAGAAATTTGTTAGTTAGATCCTTGTTCGTGACTTCTACTCATACAACTAACAAATTTGAAAGTTGGTTGCTCGCAAATTTGGAAAACATTGACACTCTAGTAAGGATTGATTGTAAACATTGCAAAACTGTTACGAGAGTGTTCTTTTTGAATCATTTGTTGCTATTCATTTGATACCAACTCACTGATTGTTTCCTCATAATGACAGATCACATTTTGAAATCCTGGTTATTTTTTCTTGCCTCTCTCTCAGTATGAGAGCTGAAATCTGTCAGGATGAGGACCATCTTCTGTGGTATGGGTAGCTTCTTTCAATCTTTGAGCAGTGATTTTCTGACTGCCAACTCCACCACTGCTAGATTTGATCCATCATTCCAGTTAAATGAAGTGTTACGAGTGTAGAGGTTCTCTGATATGACTATTTCCGTTGTGTCATTCATGGGTCAAAAATCTAGGCAGAGAATACTAGCATGACATGAATTGCTTTGTGATATTTTGTCAATAGTTACACCCCCTTTGAGTGCGTTGCTTGGATCTATAAATACCAGGTGCTAGAAGTAGTAGATTTGTACAGGTAAAACTAAACAATAATCAATCATAAGATGCGCAGCAATGATCTTAAACTTGCAACTAATACATCATTCTTCACACCTCAATCTCTGCAATTTTGGGCTTGGGCTTTGAGGCATCCTGTCCTGTAGGAATAATCTCTCCCGTCTCATCTAACACTCTACTAAAGTAAGCAATTGTCTTATGTAATCCTTCTTTCACTGTCACCTTGGGTTCCCAGTTCAACTCCCTCTTGGCTGTACTAATATCAGGTTTTCTCTGAGTCGGATCGTCCTGCGTCGCCTTCAAGAATGAAATCTCTGATTTACTTCCAGTGATTTCCTTTATGTACTCAGCGAAATGTTTCACAGTATACTCATCAGGGTTACCCAAATTCACGGGTAAGTCATACTTTCCATTCATCAAGGCATGCAACCCATCCACCAAGTCGCTCACGTACTGAAAGCTTCTCGTTTGACTTCCGTCCCCATAAATTGTCATTGGCTTGTCTTGCAAACTCTGAATAATGAAATTAGAGACCACCCTGCCATCATTGGGATGCATTCTGGGACCAAACGTGTTGAAAATACGAGCAACCCGCACATCGACATTGTTTTGATTTTTGTAGGAGTACATCATAGTTTCAGCGACACGTTTGCCTTCATCGTAGCAGGAGCGGGGGCCAATGGTGTTGACGTTTCCCCAGTAAGATTCTGGCTGGGGGTGAACTTTTGGGTCTCCGTAGATCTTGAATGGAAGCGAAGTTGATTCGAAAGAAACAAGGTGGTTACATCAAAACATCAGAAATGATTATCGAAAACCAAACTCACCTCCGAAGTACTCGTCAACAAAATCTTCGCCTTCACCCTCTTGGCCAAGCCCAGCATATTGATCGTCCCCATAGTGCTCGTCTTGATGGTCTTGACGGGATTATATTGGTAATGAGGTGGACTTGCAGGACAAGCCAAGTGATAAATCTCATCCACCTCCAACATAATTGGCTCAGTGACATCATGGACAACAAGCGAGAAGCGAGGATGGTGCATCCAATGGTCGACGTTCTTGCGTTGTCCGGTGAAAAAGTTATCGAGGACGATAACTTCATGACCCTCCATCATGAGCTTGTCGACCAAGTGCGAACCGACAAAGCCAGCTCCCCCGGTGACCAAAATCTTCTTCCTCTTTGCATCGGGCAAATTGGGCGTTTTCATAACATGAGGATTGGTCGATGTGGGTATCGATTGAGATGCTATGAGCTTTTGGGTTTCAACGAATCGCTTTTGAGCCTCGGATAAATCATGTTCTTCGTCTTGTTGTGTTTGTTTGTCGGCAGATAGGATTTGTGAGAGGTTGTCTTTGGAGTGGTCGGGAATGGCGATGGTTTGAGGTTCGCTGCCGGAATTGGCGTCATCGGATTTGTGTTCATCGGACTGTTCCTGGTCTTTTGAAAGCGCTTCGATGCCTTCTACCTCGTCACGAAGACGGAGCTCATCTTCCCTGACCTCCTTACTTTTAACTGCCTCGTCAGCACTGCCAGCGTCCTGAGCAGCACGCAATGACGAGGAGGCACCATCACGTTCTCCGTCCACCTTCAATTCCGGACCCACCGTCCTCCTCCTCGAAGCTCCGCCTTGTTCCCACGCAGCGTGCTCATTGTAGTCGTGTCCGTGAGTCCTCAGCATAGTGGCCGCACCATCACGATGATTCTGCATCATATTCAAGGGACTGTTCACCTGCGTTCCCTCGTAATTCTTCCCGGAAGCGTACGCCTGAGATGCACGCTGCTTCTCTTCCAACCGCTGCACCACTTCCTCCAGCCCGATCTGTTTGTTTTGGACCAGCAGCACGGGCAAGATGAGGTAGCCGATGCCCATTCCCAAAAACAGCAGGATGAATTGACTGCGAGAGTTGGCGGAATTGCGGTGATTGTAATGCGGGTCGTAGTCATCATCGTAGGGAGGACGGGAGGCAGATCGGGGGGTGCCTGCTCGGCGCCGGCGGCGGGGAATGTGCACCATGATATCTTTCTTGTAAATCCTCCAGAGTGGGATGATGATTATTTGTTGAAATGAAGTTTTTCAAGCGGATAGGAGGATAGGTTCTAGGATCACAAGAAGTACAATACCATAGGTATGGTAATATTGTGTTTATGTATATTTTTTATTTGATCCATGCACAGGGACCTTGGGCAGCTAGGACCAATACCTTTAATTTCAAAAGATTTTTTTGTCGAAGCCAACATAATTTGAACACTCAATTCAACTACCTAGATTCAAAAAAACCAAAATCAAATGCTGGACTCCACACACAAGATCCCATGTCACGACCTAAAGCATCAAAATACTCCTAATGCATGTCCAAATCAAACTTAGCCTTTTGGGTCATGATATGGGATACTGATTATACTGATATTGGTGCTACAAATCAATTCTGCACACATAAAATGAAATGATTTGAGAGGAAGGGAGGATTGGACAATTGATTGCTGTGATAAAATCACATATAAATAAACAAATATCAAAGGAGTTTAACAAGTTGGAAATAAGCTGTAGTTGTAGCAATTGAGTCTAATTTATTAAGTTATTGTGAAAATAATGGATTTTAAATTTGAGTTCAAGGATCAAGGAGATGTTCATTGAAGAAGGAGACATCTTGAGCTTGAGCTTCCACCAAGAAGGGGAGCAAAGGACCCAGGACGATAATACATTCAGACCATTACTCCATCATTTGACAAACTCACTATGTCAAACCAGTCCACAACCCTCTCACAGCAAGTACAACAAGGTCAGTCAATGCATGCCATGGTCCCATAAATTTCCAGGAGAATAAGCTTATGTAAAAAATAGGAAAAGGCTGTATTCAAATAAAGAAAATGAGAATTAAATTACATTTTCAACAGATGTTCAAAGGACTTCATATTTTTAAATTGAAATTATTTCAAATATAGCTTAAATAAAATACACAACTTTTTTCTATAAATTATGCCACAGTTGTCATTTGCACAAGTTTCCTTACTATACTTCGTATCAAGTCATCAAGGTATAGTCTGTCACTAGCTCATGGTTCACTGTGATGTTACAAAGAGAGCCCCCTTGATGACTTGCTACCAAAAATGGTAAGAACACAAAGTAAAGGTAAAGATGACAACTGTGGTATTGTGAATGTAAGTTCAGCTACTAGTAGTGACCACTAATCTACATTTGTGTGATGAAAAAAGTTTGAGTCACATCAAAAATTTTCAAAAATCTGGGACATTGTTCTGATACCCTTTACTACATGATTCACAAGTTTCAAGGAAATAAGGGAGCTTGCACATTTTGGACCCATAAACTATGTACCCTTTACTACTTGCCTCCTTTTGGTCTCTGAATCTTCAATATTACAATAGGAAGCAATCTCCTTGCTCTGCCAGCAGGCTGGCACCTATATAGGACTATTGGGGTGGATATGTGCACAATGGGACAGACATCACTTCTTTATAATCTTTGATTGGTCTCATCATTTGACCTTTTCTCATCATCAAAAAAGACCCAATATGTCGTCATGGATGATGAAGTTCCTGTAGAGGTTGACCACTTCATGTTTCTTGTTTTAAACACAAAAATTATCCATGAGTGAATAAAGCCAAATTAATTCTATTGATTTGGAGTGAATAGCAACTACACATACACTAAGTTTTACATTCTACATTAACCTAGACTTGCAACCACACAAGCAGGTGTTGAACAGACCTTATTTTGAACACCAATGCTATGGACAGGGCCAATAGTGCCCGGGCAAGAGGGGCTCTTACTATATGGTCACTTGTGGCTGCAATAGTATTGTCAGTGGCTACAGGTGACAATTGATGATGGCAGGTGGCCATGATGGCAAAAATGGTCTGACCTCAAAAAACCTTGAAATGAATGAGAGCTTTTAGAGTGTGTGCTTACCCCTTTCTCGGGCTACTTTTTCTCCAATGGACAACGGCGCACAAAAAGTTTTATAAGGGTGGACAATAATGTAGTGTGAGTAAAATTCATCAATTTTATTCAATTTTTGGCACTTCATTAAATCCCCCATGAAGTGTTCAGTATGCCAAAAACACTGAAGTTCATCCAGTAACAGAAGCAACGGCAGTGCAAAAATTCCTCAGAAACTGGCAACCCCCTAAATTCACTTCTACCTAAACATAGGGGTCAATAAAAGTATACTCTCGTCTTTCAAAAATATCTTTCTTGTACTCAAAAAACAGCCTTGTGCTATCACTGTTGCAAGACCCCTGTAGAAGCTATCCATGGTCACATTACTTGTGAAGTCTATTCAAATAATCATACATGTAAATTTGTCTTGTGTGCAATAAGAATCACAACACCCAAGTAGCTTGTCACCAGATAGAAATTGCCACAGAATAGAAAACATTTCTCATGTATCTTGGATTTAAATTTAATGCCATTGAGAGTGATCAGATAGTCAAAATCTGCAAATTCAAACCAGGAGGCTAATTTCCTTTTATCAAAGGGACATAGCCCAGTCATTGGTGAGCCCATTCCAAGATCCCAAGGAAAGGACACTATCTTCTGTGTTTTCTGTGGAAAAATTGTACAAAATTGAGGAAACTGATCATATCTTCTGCTGTCATCACACTGAACTATTGCATTTCTCCTGTCCTGCTGAGTTGAACACATCACAGGACCATTAGTGCATAAGTTGATGCGATGGCGACACAATAGATGGAGGGGTTGGAGCATGCATGATGTCAGAGCTACATCTCTCAATACCTATGCAAAAAGAACTTCATGGCATGTTCCTTCACAGTGCCTGACAAAGAGACAAAACAGATTTCATAGCTGATTGAATCACTAATGCTTCTACAGCCTCGCCAAACCTGTCCTACCAGAGATCCAAGTCTGGGCGACTTTTATTTTGGGAATGACAGTTTGTGCACTGAAAGTACAAGTTAAGGTGATCCCAAGGTCATTCCACTTTGAATATCTTGACATGATCATGTTGCTGCATTCTTGGCACATTTTACTTGAAAACATGTATGGTATCACTTCTGTGCCTTTCAAGAACCGAGGTTGAAGCAGCCCCAAGGAGACATCCAGAAATTGTGGTATCGCCTACAAACAGAACCTCTAATATTGTTCGAAAGCCCTCTAAAATATCTTATCCCACCAAAAATAATAGAACAATAAGTATATTAGGTATTAGGGGTAACTTTGCGTGCTGGCAAGCAAGGCATGTCTTTCGCGAGGCATTTTCAGACAACAAGAGCAGCCGTTGCTTCGCCGTGTATTGTACAATACCACACGCACCAGACACGCACCCTAATACCATTCTTTCCACCGAACGAAGCAGCCTAACCATGACCACTCTACGAAGCGCCCTCGCCAAGGGCGCCGTGTTCACCATGGCCGTCCTGAAAACATGCCATGGATTCTATGTCCCCGGCGTTCGGCCTCACGAATTCTTACCCGGCGAGGACGTCCCCATGAAGGTGAATGCCATGACTAGTATTCACACTCAGGTAAGGCTGCTCGAATGATGGTGTTGCATAACTAGAGAATCATCAGAGACTGTTTTGATGCTGGCTTGTACACCTTATGTTCGAGATGTTGTATCATTTTCAAAAGCACTCACGCGATGTGTCTCGTGCCCCGTCTCTCACACAATTAACTATCTTCACATCCACCGTCAGCTCCCCAAAGACTACTACCGCCTCCCCTTCTGCCGCCCCACCGGCGGACCTAAAATGGCATCCGAAAACCTCGGCGAATTCCTCACGGGGAACAAAATCCAAAACTCTCCCTACTCGATCAACATGCTCCGTGAGGTGAACTGCCAAGTCCTCTGCCAGGTCACGTTGACCAAAGTCGAGGCTCACAGTCTAGGACAGCATATCAAGTACAATTATCATAACAATTGGATTATTGATAACCTTCCCGGTGCTTCCGTGGGACTTTCTCAGGGAGGCATGACCTTGAAGCATTATGCAGGCGGGTTCCCCATTGGATTCATCGCAAGAGATACCAAGGAGGCATTCGTCTACAATCACATGAATATAATTTTGGAGTATCATAATCCTGAAGGGAAGGAGGGACATCGTGTGGTTGGATTTGCCGTAGAGCCTATTAGTGTGCGTCATCGTTATGCCGGGGGATATGTTTGGGATGGAGAGTCTAGTGAGGGATTTACCAAGCCCCTGGACACCTGTATGACGGGGGAGCACATGGATCGTGGGAATGTTGTCGAATTTCAACGTGTTGCTGAGGGCGAATCAATTATTTACACGTATGATGTCATCTGGAAGTATTCGGAAACGGCTTGGGCTTCGAGGTGGGATGTGTATTTGAGTGAAGATCACATGGTCCCAGCTCAGGTTCACTGGTACTCAATTACGAACTCGATTTTGGTCGTTTTGTTCCTCTCCCTCCTAGTGGTGTCGATTTTGGTTCGAAACTTGCGCAGAGATATTGCAGGCTACAACGCGTTGGAGCAACTCACCGATGAAGAGAAGGAAGAAGAGCAGGAGGAATCGGGCTGGAAGTTGATCCATGCTGATGTGTTCCGACCCCCCTCAAGTTGGCCCATGGCATATTGTATCTTGATTGGTTCGGGCACTCAGATTGGAGTGTGCGGCTTAGCTACGATTTGTTTGGCGGCGGTCGGTTTCTTGAGTCCCGCTCGTCGCGGTTCCTTGATGACAGCCACCTTGGTATTTTACATGCTTTGCGGATGTTTGGCGGGCTACACCTCAAGCAGGTTGTACAAGTCTTTCAAGGGACGGCAATGGCAATTATGTACTCTCTTCACAGCCACTGCCTTCCCCGGGTTGTGCTTCATCATCTTTATCTTCTTCAACACTATCTTGGCTTTTTTCCGGTCCACTGCAAGTGTCCCCTTCTTGGATTTGGTCATTGTAGCTGCCATGTGGTGCTGCATTTCCATTCCCCTTGTGTTCCTCGGTGCTTATTTTGGATACAAGGAAGATTACATCACCTTCCCCACTGTGACATCAACAATTGCACGCGCCATCCCGCAACCAACCTTCTTCATGAAGCCCATCGTTGGAATCGGATTGGCCGGCATGGTTCCGTTCGCAGCTGCTTACGTTGAACTTTTCTTCATCATGACATCTTTGTGGATGGACCAGTTCTACTATGTCTTTGGTTTTACGCTTGTTGTATACCTTATCCTTCTCATCACCTGTGCTGAAGTCACCGTTCTTCTGTGTTACTACCAGCTCTGCGCCGAGAATCACAGGTGGTGGTGGTTCTCCTTTTTCGCTGCTGCAAGCCCGGCCATGTACACTTTTGTGTACAGTATTTTTTGGTTCAGAAGCTTGGAGGCCTCCAAGATGCTCATTACGTACATGCTGTACTTTGGATACATGTTCCTTATCTGCTTTGCCATGTTGTGTGTGACGGGAGCCGTAGGATCTTTAACGTGCCTGTGGTTCATTCGAAAGATCTTCGGAACTATCAAGGTCGACTAAACCAATGCACACGATCCACAACTGGGGGAATGAGAGATAAGGAATAGCGTTGAGTTGGCTTGAGATGGATGTCTGCGTGTTTTTCATTAAACTTAATTATCCATCAGTAGTGTGTTGGCAACCTTCGCCTATAAAAGAGACTAACGGAACATATGATCTGACTATTGTTCCTCATCGCCTTCTTACGGCGTTAGAAGTCAGGTCACGAATTTATTGCAGTGACCTTGATGTCACTACTTTTGGTAAGAATGGCGCAAAAACAATTTAACTAAGGAACTGTGTAGGCAACAACAAGAACTCTTCACTACTTTACTGCTGTCGCTATTTCGTCAAGCTTCTCATGATACCACTAAGACACCACGACAAGCTATCAGTTGGCTTCGCAAATCATACAATCCATTTCTCTCATTCCTTTTCTCCAGAGCCCTTAATCTTGCGAGACTCGTTATAAGAATCAAGATTGTCACAAGAAACCCACAGAAACAATCAGCAAACTCTCTGTCTCCTCGTCGAAATCCCATCGTAAGAAACGCATCACGTGCATGTCTCAAATGCTTCCATCTAACTCTGCTTCGTAAAACGCCTCGTATTAGTCAATCTCCTTTGAATCTGCGCCTGACTCTCCCTCCCCTTAGCTTTGTTAGCCTGCGCAGCCAGCCCCCCCTTCATACCCTCATACGCCGCTTTTGTCGTCGTGCGTTGAACAGAGGCGGCCTTGACGGCTTCGGGGTATTTAGTGCATTCGACCGGGAGCTCAGAGACCTTGGAGGCCTTTTCGGCGAGCATTTTGCATTTTTCTAGGGTGTATTCTTTTAAGGGAGAAAGGACGGGGGCGATGGCATGTGGGGAGGCGGGATAGGTGAGAAGAGTGATATAGAGGACAAATTAGAAATGGGATTTCAGCGATGTTTGATGGCGATGTTGGAGATACTTCACGAGATGTGGCGACCCTGCCTGATCGTGTCGATAGAATGGAAAGGAAATTGCCAATCGTCAAGACAGATCGACACGCTCGGCTCTGAACTCATCATCACCGACACCAAAGAAAAGAGGGTGGCTGGTCGAGACACCTGTCAAGAATATCCAGCCATCAAGACCAATCAAAGTCCCCACCAACTCCACGAGAACGCCTACAACAACGACACTTGAAGAGCAGTAGACAGGAAGCTTACCTTCAGCCATTGTTTTGGTCGGTCGCGTTGGACAAGCAAAGGCAAGAGAGAGAGAGACCGAAGTAAGGTGTAGCCGTGATCGAGACTCTTCTGAAGGATATTATTGTGTTGTCTCAAGCGGGATCTGTACAATACGGTACAATACCATACAATACAGATCTGAACGATGAAGATTTTATGCTATTTTATTGTAGATCTTGATGCGCGTGATGCGTCCTCTCAGTGAGAATTTCTATGTCAAGGAGTGTCCTGGACGAGATTGGATCTTACCTAAAAGTTTCAAAAATTATCACTGTGATACATGTGTCGCACAGCCATAGAAAGCTTACGATTTTCAGCGTGGAAATGTCTCTCGCCTTTTGTGGTCGTATCTTCGTTATGTTAGATTAAGGTAACTCAATATGACACCTGTTTTCTTGGAGCTTCATTGCTCCTGCCGGCTCTCTTGTTTCTTTTTCCTCCCCTATCTGTTTTTGAAACCTCGTAAAGAGATGTAAAAATCTTTTTCTTGAATGCGCCAATCCCGAAGGAGGCACGATCCGCTACCGTGTACCATATGGTAACCCGCCGATGAAATAATTGGGTCGACGTAAGAGCGGATAAAGTTCTGCACCGAGGCTTATCGATCCTCGAGTTTCAAAACAAGGAAACAAAAGGTTTGTTGCGGTGAACCGCGTTGTACGCAATATAGTCAATATGATATGAAACGATATTGCGAACTCTACCGGTTAGTCGACGTTTGAAATAGGTAGAAATGTTTCACGTGTTCAAACAAGCAGCTCGTCGAGCTGCTTTTAATTCGCACAAAAACAACATTTCGGCTTCAGTTGCCACGTCCTCCATGATGGCTGGAGCAGTAGTGCTCCTCGCCCTGGCATCGGATGGACAATTAGAGAACGACAGCAACGTAGAATCGAACAATCGTTCCACTGGAGCAACTAATGTTCCAAAACCACTATTCGCACCACTACCAGCAGTTCCGTCTACGTCCACCTGTCAATGCGAGCTCTCCACCGAGTTCTCGCCGCATGACATCCACCTGCGTCGTGCGGTGACGTCCAAGCTCATGGCCGCCGAGGCCACCGCGAAAACGTTCTTTTCGCTGTACGAAGTTGATTTTGATCATCCGTTGGGGAGCGGTGCTTACGGAGACGTTTATTTGTGTAGAGAAAGGAGTTCCGGGGAAGAGTGTGCCTTGAAGAAAATTCCTAAGGTGCGTTGGTCTTTTTGAGGCATGCTATCAACGGTTTTCGTCGTTGGTTACCTGGTAATGTACCTCACAGCCAGCTCATTTCCTCATGCATTCTCTACAATAAAACAAACAGGAATTCACCGAACACGTCGAATTCCAAAGAGAAATGAACGCTCTTCTCCACATACGTGCCCACGGAGGCCATCCCAACATCTGTATGCTGCGCGAAAATTTTGACGAAGAAGACGACTACCTATTAGTTTTGGATTTGGTCATGGGGAAAGAAATGTTTGATCACTTAATAGAGCATGGGGCGTACTCCGAGGCTGACGCAAGTAGGTTGGTGAGGCAAGTGGCGAGTGCTTTGGATTTTATTCATGGGATTGGGGTGGTTCATGCCGATTTAAAGGTATGCTATTTGTTGCCATTTTGTTGATTGACCATGTCTTGCCTGTATGGGTACGATGATGCCATATATACTCATTCTACTGCATTTGCATATTAATACTATACTTTATTCACAATGAATCACGAAGCCGGAAAACATTATGCTTAGATCCACAAGAGGGAATGCATTTATCAAACTCATTGATTTTGGGTGCTCCGAAGTGTTGTCTAATCCGGACGAAGATGATTCTGGACTTCGATTACCGCCGCGACATTTGTCTCATCAGGAGGGCGCAACGACTGCTTACTGCCCCCCAGAAGCTTTCAGTGAGGAGTCTGTTCCGCTGCATCCTTCTGCGGACATGTGGGCTCTTGGAGGTCAGAAAAATGTTCACATGAAAAATATCCTTTTCTACACTCTTCATCGATTCTCACTTGTGCGTTTTCATGTGGAACTCCAGTCATTGTCTATATGATGCTTTTGGGACGTCATCCCTTTGATTTAGACTGTGATGCTAACGATGAAGAAATAGGACACCGAATAAGAGAACATCGTCTGCCGTCATTTGACATAACTCGTCATCTCTCTTCCTCGGCCATGGACTTGCTAAGGTGAGACTGCACTGGGCATTGCTGAAGCCTGAAGCGTCGTGCTGTGTAGGCCTCTTGTTTAATTCTTGTGTGTTCCCCGATTTCAGCAAGTTAATGGATCCAGATCCAAAGAAAAGAATGACAGCACATGACATGTTACACCATCCATGGGTAACGGGAGAAACAGCGCGCGAAGAAGTGATCGAAGACTCCGCAGAGAGGTTAAAAGCAATTCACAAATACAAATCTGGTATTGAAAAATCAGTTATCGAAAGCCTCATTTCATTATCCGAAGACAAAGAGAAAGACACTCATAATAGAAAAGTTACCTCAAGCGAAAGGCGGACATCACTTCTCGAGCGTGCTTTTGATCAAATGGATAAGGACAAAAAGGGTTACCTTTCAAAAGAAGACCTCAAGTCTCTTCCTACTACACAGCTCCTTCGGCGCAATACGAAAAAGGGCGAAGTGTCTGCTGGGAACTTGTCATTCAATCACTTCTCTGACCTTGTTGGTCAGAATATTCGGAGTATGCATTTCCCGAGAGGTCACGTTGTATACCACGAAGGCGACGATGGTGACTACATGTACTTTATCAATAGCGGCACTCTTGAGGTATCCACAAAGGATGGTTTCAAAACAAAGATAGGCCAAGGTGATTATTTTGGGAAAGGAGGTGTCTTGGGAAAGAAAAGACGGACAACCATTACATGCACCACTCCGGTGAATGTTTTGCGCCTCGACAAAGAACTGTTCATGAAATACATTGTCAAAGGATCTCCACTCGGACTAAAATTGAGAGAAAAAATCAACACTGAAAGGTTTGACCGGGCACTAAGCATCATTCGCAGGACTTCAAACATGGTCGAAACGTCATACAAAAAGGGCGGCGTCATATTCAGTGAAGGTGAAGAACCCAACAATAGTGCATACATTGTAAAGGAGGGTCTGGTTGACATTATCGCATCCAATCATCATGTACAGACCCTAAAGCCCGGAAGACTTTTTGGCGTGCAATCGTTTATGCTCAAGAGGAATAGGAAGGCATCCGCTGTTTGTGCCAGTTCCGAATGCGTGATCAAAAGCTTGCCACTGGATGAATTAGATCGATTGGCAAAAAAGTATCCAGAGCTAGATAGTACATTGCAGGAGTTAGCTTTACGTCAGGAGTTTCGAAGAGCTATCGTCCTTCGAAGGATGCAGTCCTTTCCCACCAAAGAGCAGCTTAGGGAGGTGTTTGACAGCCTGGATACTGACAAGTCAGGCACGATTGACGCAGTAGAAGTCAGGGAATTGATGCAGACTCTCGGAGGAGCGTTCACGGACGAAGAGATATCATCATTGATTAGGACAATGGATCTCACTGATTCGGGCAATGTCGATTTTTCTGAGTTTCAGAGTGTATTCGGAGATGCATCATAAAGGAGTCACGAAATTCCTCGTTACTTTGACTTGGGCATAGTAGTTGTACAGTTAAAGTAATAGCAGGTATGAAATCTAGTTTCTCATGTTGTGATGGAACGTTTCAGACACTGGCATGATGTAGACGAGGGACAACTTCTGAAGCCAGTCGCCTTACATCTGGATCTTTGTCAAAATTTGCTGCAAATGTTACAGCTTTGATGGCCTTTTGCACCTCCAATGGCTTTAAGTAATTGACGAGATTGCTGTCGAATGTTTTCTGAATGGCCATTACTGTCAATATCAACTTCAAGGCAGCCAACCGTAAGGTGCTCAAAATAGGTGAGTCGTTTCGTTCTACGGCTTCGAATGAACTCAACGCACAATTCAGTACCAAACAAGCAAAATCAGTCTCTGCGCAGTCTTTAGCTCGGGTTGTACTCCCCGGAGAAAGAATCCAGTCAAAAGAACCAACCCGAGCAAGTATAGTGTACACGACTTGCAATCCCGCTGCAACACATAACGGATGATGAACAGAATCATCTATGGGACCTGGATGAGCCCACTCGACCAACACAGGCAAAACGTTTTGGGCAATCCACTCCATTTTGCCATCTTGGCCTATGCTAGTCCGAGATAGCACTACCAGAGAGTTCAAAATTGCAGTTCGCGATGATGGTGAATATCGGTGATGTTTCGTTGGCATGCCTCCTTCATAAAATTCTTCGGCGGCGGAGAAACAAAATCGATCAGATTTTCCTGAAATGATTATTTTTTTGACATGATGAAAAATCATAGACAGAGAATCCAAGATCGAACAGCGACGTTGATCATTTGGTTCATCGAATCGAACAGAAAAATCAACTTCTTCAACCATGGTGTGTTGAGTGAATGATACACGATTCCTTGTTTTTCGAAGAGACAGCGAATCGAAGACGACAGCCAAAAAGTTAACGCAGCCAGATTGAAGCATGGCAATTTCTTCGAGGAGAAGTTCTACGTCATTCTCTTTGCTATTGTTGGCGGTGGCGAGGTTATATTGCAAGACTTCCATTGCGAAACATGCCACATTGAGCAATGCTGTTCCTTCGTCGTTGTCGTCAGCAATAGGGAGATGGTGACACACAGCGTACAATGCTGACTTGGACTCGACTATACGGCAAATCATGTTTTCCTTGGATAATGGTGACGTCTTTCGCAGATTTTGCAAGACTGCGGAAAATGAGTCCTTGCAGATATTATCAAACAATGAAGGCGACTTCTCTCCGTCAACCACGAGTTCTTCTGAAGACTGATTGGATAGGGGCAAGCAATGTCCAGCAACTTCTGCCACAAGTCGTCTTTCTTCTCTAGCTAAATCACTCTTTTCATTTTTCATAGCTTGTCGTTTGATGGACTCAACGAGAAGCCTTGAAAGTTCAACCATTACAGTTTTTATGTTCCTTTCCGCATGCAAGACTTCATGGATAGTTCTATAGAAAGAACTAGGGATGCAGCGAAGGATAAGCAGTGGTGCAATTGAAGTGAAGATATTAGTATCAGAAATAGATTGATTTTCGCTGCGAGATTCTGACATTTTATTAGTAACGAAATCGAGAATACGACATGTTGCAGTGAGTATTTTCTTCTTGGTATCGGGAGTCTGGGGGAAGTCTTCTTTGATTTTTACTAAGCTCGAGAAAAGAGAAAGTGGGGTGCTGCTAGAGGGCGACTCAATAATTGCTCTTGACGCAGCCATGATCATGTTTCCATAAGCAGAATCAGGCGATAGTGTTTCGTCCAAAAGGGCAGATCTCCACAATGACACATTTTTTTCAATAAAGGTCGTGACAACTCCTGTTTTAGTTTGGCGAGTCGTCGCGCCCGGGGTATCATCTCTTCCAAAGAAACCAAGCGCGCATTTGACGAACTCGTTCGATTGATCTTCATTTGCCTTTGAAATCATGACATTTCGGAGAAGAATGGAGACAGTCGCCACCCCAGACGATGAACTTTTCTCGGAATATTTCTTAGTAAGATAATCGAGAATTGCCGGCACGATCAAGTTGCACGGAATTTGATAGAAGCAAGCTTGGCTCAGTTGAATTTTAACTCTCGAGTATGGCATGTCGTCGACAGAGCCAAGGAAGACTTGAATAGCCGACTTTTGCACAAATGTGTTTGTGGGGAGCTGTTCGAGCATATTTATCACAACTTCAAGCATGGCTTCTTTCGGACCACTGAATTCCAACACACGGGGAAGGAGATGTTCCGGATTTCTCGATGCAACTTTAGAAATTATGACGCAAAGGCCAGCCGTCGTTGAGTCAAGTTGAGCTTTAATATTTTGATCACTTTTCTCTTCTGTAGCTGATTCAGCTGAGTGCACGCGGAGAGCATCAAGCAACTCCAAGAAATAGCGAAGGCACGATTGAGAGTCGTCATCCTTCGTTTCTCGAGGTTGCCATATGGGAGATAAATTCCAGACCATAGACCTGCCATTGTGAAGGATTAACATGGCATCTTTAGTTCAAATAAACGGTGGGTATAGGCTCATCAATACTTCAAGAGTTTCCCACAATGCGAAGTACTTACAACGCAGCAAGACTCATGTTGACACAGGGGTTCGATTCCAAACACAAACAGCGCAAAATGACGCCAGTCATCTTTTCGATCAATTGAGGGTGATCCTTCGAAGTTTTTAATAGACCGCGAGAATTTCTCTTGCTTTTAGAAAGCCACGAAACAAGTGCTCTTATAACCAATCTCTGGTGAACTTTGACGATCCATGAGGCGCTACTCGGTGAAGTCCTATGAATTGCTTCTTGAAGGGGAAGAACTAAGTCTGCAACATCTGCATCACCGCCGCAATCATAGAAAGAGCCAGCAGCGTAACCAATGGTGCATTCTTGATTTTGACAGAGACTTTGTGCTATCCCACCTACTCGCGAAGTACACGAGTTGTCCTCATGTGTTCGTGTTCTATGTACCTTGATTCCAGCCAAATTCCAGATGAGAGTTAGCCCAGCAGCCAAGTCAGCTCCATCGTGAAGCTGTACTTTGTCAAGACATCTCTCTTTTCCAGCGATATAATCAAAGAAATGGCGCTTTGACGTCTTGGACACTGCCTTCCAATCATCCAATACGACTTTCAAACACGTGGATCTCGAGACCCACAAGTCATGATCATCTCGATTTTCACGAATGTCTATTTTGGCACAGTTATGTTCGGCGGAAATCCACCCCTGTTTCACAATGAGCAGTTTATCAATAATCGGCAAAATGTCTTTCCAAAGATACAGACATTCCGAAATTTCCTGTAGTTCAAAATCACTAGCAACTGGGGTAGAAGGCGTAGCCGATCCCTGACAAATCTGTAATAAAACAGTGGTCCTAGCTGATATTTCAACCAACTCAAAGCATGCATCCATAGCAGCCAATGCCAAAACTGTGCGCCTTGTATCAGAACTCACAATCATTTCAAGGGCAGAAAGTATTTTCAAGAGCGAAATTTCAATCTTTGAATAAAAATCTGACACGCCGGTCATACCGTCTTTTTGCGTTGATTCGTCATCATCGAGAGTAGATTCCAGCTTAACTTCCCATTGAGATAACTTTACACCAAGGGATCGAATCCAGCATCTCAATAAGTATATAGCTCCAAGTGCGAATATCTTCTTTTGCTTGTTTTCAATCTGCTCAATTTTCTCAGTTGCGTCGTTGTCTTTTTCG
The DNA here is from genome assembly GCA_013187285.1 of Cyclotella cryptica. Lineage (NCBI taxonomy): Eukaryota > Bacillariophyta > Thalassiosirophyceae > Thalassiosirales > Thalassiosiraceae > Cyclotella > Cyclotella cryptica. Next base: position 17,789 of record JABMIG010000148.1, on the reverse strand, counting down.
GTTACTTTCCATGAAGTTCTGATTAGTTTTGCAGCAGCAAGCAAAGTGCTCTCGAGGCAATCATAAACTAATGCAGTGTCATTCGAATAGGCTAAAATCCCCAATCCGACGGCTAGTGATGGAGAAATCCAAGATGATGTTGATCTATTGTTCTTTGTCTTTAGACTTGGCGATGATGATTTTGCAGAGTAATCTTGGGCTATTGGGCCAAGTATATTGCTCCACAGCTCTGTAAGCTTTGAATGAATGGTGAGTGCCGTTTCGGATGGAGTCCCTTGTTCGACTCGAGTCGATGTAGTGGGTTCTGCGCCTGGATGAACAGTAAGGAAATGCTTTGCGACGAACTCTTTCACTTGAATTTCGGCTTCTTGGCTCATATACATTCCATCAAAAACACCTTCAAACCCAACAGTTCTATGTTGAATACGTCGTTTATCGTTGTATTTGGTGCAGCGGCGTAATCGTGAGAGGAGGAGGGACAGGTCATTGGCCAAGAGCAGTCTATCTTTTTCATGAAACTGGTGCTGTAGTTGTGGTTCGTGTGTATCTCTATTAGGGCTATCATCAATGACTTGACATTTACATCGTTCCTCAATGTGCTCACTACGTTCTGAGTCATTCCATGCAACTTTGCATGGCGAACCGCGATTTAGCTCGAAATGAGCACCATCTGCCGCGTTTGACGCAAGTTCGCCTGCGGGATCGCCATTTTTTCCTTGGTTGGGTCCTGTAGAATTTGCCACTTCCACAATCAACGTCCGTGTGCTCTTCACAGCACTTTCTTGGCGACTTGGTAATGGTTTGTTAGCAGAAGAAGACGGAACAACAATTGGTCGTGACGATGACGACAGGACCCAGTCGTCCAACAACGAATTATGGCAACTGTCGTCAATTGGAAAAGTGGAAGGGAACTCATCGATTGTTGTAGAGACGCAATCGTGTTCGTCTGAACCGTCCGAATAGTTTCCTGCATGTAGAACTTGAAACAGCTCAGAAGAATCGCGCTCGGCCGTCTCAAGCTGAAGTAAATCGGAGGACGTGGTCACAACCCGTCGTCTCTGCGGTTTCAATGCGTCTCCATCACTAACTTTGCATTGCGGCAACGAAGGACATGCTTTTGTGGATTGACGTGACTTTTTGGGAGGCGGGAGCAAGAACCCTCGTTTCATCGTCAACGGGATTTCTTATTGCTGTGGCGAGGGATTCGTCTCGTCTACTGTCGTCGGAGTTGGAGGCCGGCCCTCGGCAAGAAACAATAATATTGTAGTAGGGAGCTATGAATGATGAAAAGATGGAATATAGGGCGCTTATTATTGGGCGCTGAAAGGGCGGGAGAAGATTCACGATATTTACGTCTTGAGTAAAAAAGACCGATTCGCGTTCCTACCTGACGTTCTGCAAGTCCCGCTCTGTCCCGCTGTTCTCGAGGGGTCACATCAAAAAAATGAATCATCAGCATCATGGTGCAGTTGCGATCGAGGAGGAGCCGCCCCACGAAATATACGCTAGTCTCGTTGCATCTTCTCTAGCCGCCGACCAGAGCACGGCGATCGCTCGTGAAGCTTCTGGAGGGAAGACCGTTCGAGGGAATGGGCCGTCGAATCGCCATGCTGCGTCGTCCACACACATCAGCGGATCGAATGAATTTGATCGTGGAAACGGGCAGATGATTCCCACAGACCCGGTGATGATCACGGCCGAGGACGAAGACCTGCTGCCCAGGACATCTTCGGCTTCACAATTCATTCAATTTTACCACAAATCGTGTAGAGATTCAAAACACCGATCCCACAAACAAGGTCTCAGTGGGGGCGGGAGTGATCCAGCCAACACATCCAGGAGGAAAACTAATTCACAGGTCAATACTAAACAAATCAAGTCTCAACATCCAATGTGTCATAATGGCAAAAAATCCTTTCAAACACACGCAACAAGAACTACGAAAGCCGAAAGAAGACTGATTTCACGCAGAGAACGTGAGAGACAGATTTCGAAGGACAAGCAAATTTCAATAATGTTGCGATCTGATATTTCCGACGAATATTCCTCACTTTACAACCAGTTACATCGATAAAAGGACGCATGGAGCCGTTTGGCAGTGAAACTACACACGGATTGGTGTATCATTGAACTAGTCTGAAAGGGTACATGTTGTTCTTGTCGTGACGGATGTCAGATTGAATATCAGATGCAATGTGTGGATAATGAATACTGCTGAATAGCACCGGAAATCCGAAACTTCGACCACAGCATACGCAAATGTTACATCAGGGTTGACGTTGTTTTGATCTACTAACAACACAAACAGGAGAAAGGAGGGAATGGGTAAATCATGTTAGGACATTGTTGACCATTGACGTGCGAGGAGGGAGGGGGGGCTGAGAACTGTCACTGTTGGGACGGAGGAAGTTCCATTTCGAGGACTTTTGAGTCACTGGCAGTGGGGAGGCTGTATTGAGGGAGGATTGTGCACTCTAAACTATGGATCTGAAACAATGAAGACATAAGCATCGTAAATCATTGTAATTTTTTGAACTAGATATCATTTGCTTTCCATCTGACCCTTGAGAATCATTGGGCCACTATGTATGTTGCAAGAAGCGACGACTTCATTATTCCTCTTCTCCCACACACTCCGGTCTGATAAAGTGCGTTCCAGGTGAGTTCCTATGAGGTTCCTATGCTCACACATTGAGAGTATCTTAGCGACATAATGACGAAATCAGTGCTCATGACCTTTTAACCTTCCGAAACAGAGATTTTATATTGCATCAACTTCTCACTTAGTCGCGCCAAGAAGGTAATCATCGAGAACCATTTTTTTTTCATCACACCATTATCACACCAGATCACACCGTCAAGATCCGTCAAGTCACACCCATCCTCATCCATCATCTTCGACCCATAATTTGATGCTGTGAGGATGCTGTGCATGCCGCGTTGAGTGACGACGCAAAATACCAACACCAGGCCAACACCACAACATTGTTTCTTACTCAAGCGTTTGATGCCACCATTGCAATAACATGAAAAAACGACAAGCTCCAGCAAGTGGCAGCCGCACCAAGCACTCCAACAACGGCGGCGGCATTGTAATCGAAGCAAGCAATCGCAAGGCTCGAAGGAAGGAGCAACGGCATTCCAAAAAGATGAAGAAACAACATCAGCATCAGCCTCATACCGCAGTGGCGTCAGTTCCCGATACTAAAATGGAGCAAGCAGTAGGAAAGAAGAAAAAGAAATCCATCGACGTTCTCTCTGACGAGAAGCATTCCACCAAACGCGTCAAATTCTCGAATGTAGTTGAAGAAACAATCATCCCTGCTAAACAAACACCCACGATTCGTACTTCCTTGCTTCGCTCCAAGACACGCGACAACCAGAAGAGGCAGTCATTAGACAACGAGGTCGAGGACGACGAGGAAAAATTCAATGCAATGAACAATTCGACCACGTATTATTATCATCTCGACGACGAAACTGCCGCAGCTCTACGACGAGATGACATGGAGATTGAATATCTGGAATCCAATCTTGGCATTCACAAGGGCAAAGGAAAAGGAGGGAACAGAGAATTAAATAAGGAATATGCCAAAAATGAGGGATATGGAGATGACTTTGGAGATTTTTTGATGGGGCTTGATGATTTGGTAGAGAGATGTGTCGGGCAGAATGAGGAGAGTGATAGGAGTGAAGAAGGTCGTGGTGCTTCTGATGAAAACAGTGATGGAGAAAGTGCTAGCAGCGATGATGAAGACAATGGCTCCGAGGAGAGCTCTGTTGAATACGAGAGTGATGAAGATGAAGTGGAACAAAAGCACGAAAAGTCTCGGGAAACCATTGATACCGACGAAGATGAACATTACGACAGTGAAATAGAAGATGCAGATATCTATGCTAACCTCGATGAAGAAACAGCACTCGCCCTTCGCAATGACGATGCCGAAATCGCTCATCTTGAGGCAAAGTTAGGACTGAAGTCTGGGCAATCGAAGCAAGCAAAGAAGAAATTAAAGCAAGAATACGCCAAAACGTTTTGTGGATATGGTGAAGACTTTGGCGACTTTTTAGACGAGTTGGATTCACTCGCGTATCGAGTTGGTATGGGCCAGGACAGCAGACGCGAGGGCGCATTGAGAGATGAAGATTCAGAAGACGATAACTCAGGCGCGCTATCCAATGATGATGACACTGATGGCTGTGAGCGGCACCAAGATGAATCTGATTCTGAAGATTCTGAGGACTCTGATAGTGCATTGGAAAATGATAACAATGAAGCTGATCACGATGTTGCTTTCACCTATCGACCTACCACGGGTGAAGACATCTATGGAAACAAAATCGATTCTGAAAACAACAACACAGCAAAGCCAACAAAATACGTCCCACCCCATTTGCGCAAAAAGATGGGCGAAGCCTCGTCGAATGATGCCGATGACACTGGAAGCAGTGTCAAAGCCATCAAACCTGCCGCAGTGGAAGCTGACCCAGAAACCATCAAACTAATCCAGAGGTCACTCAATAACTCGCTCAATCGCCTTTCAGAAAACACCTTGGAGTCAGTCGCAAAGTCGATCTCTTTGCTCTACTCACAGTATCCGTTCCATGACATGAATGAGTGCCTATGGAAAAACATCCGACTGGCGTGTATCCCACCAAATCTGATCATGAGTGGTCTTATTCCTTTGTACATAGCTGCGATGGCTGGTGTCCATTGGATTGGAGGAGACAAAATTCAGTTAGGTGGATGTTTGATTGAATGGTCCGTTAAACAATTATATGAGTCCTTGGAGAGGGGGCGCAGTGGAAAAGATGTCCTGGATGAAGAAGATGGGCGGGGTGAGGTCATCAACAAAGAGGCTTCAAACGCACTTCTGATCGTTTGTTATCTCTACAACTACGGTGTTGTCCATTGCACGCTCATTTATGATCTTGTTCGAGATATGATTAAGAACTTTTCGGAAATTGATGTTGAGTCATTATTGCTAATCCTTTGTCATTGTGGACAGCAGCTACGGTCCGACGATCCGTCTGCATTGAAAGAGATCGTGTTGATGGTAAGAGATCGTGCTCAAAGAGATAACGAATCGACAAATGCGACCGACAAGAAGGCTGCAGACTCTTCTCGCGTGGAATTCATGTTATCTACCATCACTGACTTGAAGAATAACAAACCACGAAAGCAAGATGCGGCAATTCGGGAGAAGACAGGGACTTTTAAGAAGTGTATCGGAAGGATGAAATCTTCAGGAAATCATTCTTTGGTAAAAAGCACCGCTTCCTGCCTACGAATAACGCTTCGAGATGTTCTTGATGCAGAAACTCAAGGTCGTTGGTGGATGGTTGGTGCTTCCTGGGCAGGAAACCAGAAATTTCTGGGTGACGATGATGCAGAAGAAGTAGACGATAACGCAGATCCCAAACAAGGTCATCAAGGCAAATCTAAGCCAGCAAAGGACCCCGAGGAAGAGAAGCTACTTGCACTCGCATCATCTCAACGTATGAATACTGACGCCCGTCGGTCAATCTTCTGTATTGTAATGGGAAGCTCGGATTGTAATGATGCCTTTGTCAAGCTTGCTCGTGCAGAATTGCTCAAACCAAAAAATGAGCGCGATGTCATTCGCGTCCTTGTGCACTGTTGTGGGGAAGAAAAGAGCTTCAATCCATTTTATGCTCACTTGATTATGCGCGTGTGCGAGTACCAACCAAAGAGCAAGTTTACTTTAATGTTGTCATTCTGGGACATATTCAAGCAATTGGAATCATTCAGTGCTAGAAAGGCTGCTAATTTGGCCAAGCTGCTGGCAACGGTCTTGCTTGGAACAAATGAGAAATATCTGACAATTGGAGTCTTGAAGAGAATCGAGTTTTCTCCCACGGCTATGCCCGAGCAAGTTGTATTGTTTCTGTCAATTGTCATGTCTTCATTGTTTGAGTCAGCATCAAATAGGGCACTCATCCAAGATATTTTTGATGTTGGTGCCGCAAGTAGGCCTCTCAGTAAGAGCAGAAAGAAAAAGCAAAGAGACGTCTTCGATTCGGACGACGAAGACGAGTGGAACGAACAACCTAAATCTTCCAAAAAAGAAGATTTGAGTGATTTGAAGGAAAGCATTGCAACATTTCTGCTCCAATATATGCAGTCGAGTCCTAAGAATGTCGAGGGTTCTAAGTTTCGTGAGAACTTGTCTGCTGCAATGAAGTCTTGTGAAGGTAGTCACAATAGATTGTAATCATGAATTCAAAAGCAAGCGATTAAGTTATCTCGAGTTTACTTGTTTCATATGACAGCAGCGCATTGAACCTAACATTTGATGTCACGCCAACATGTCTGTCGCTACCGTTCAACTGAGCAGTAACCTTTATCTCCATACACACGATCAAACGGTGTGTCAAAGAAAAAATTGTTCACATCGACTTCATCTATGACTTTCCCTCCTTCATACATCCACGGAGAAGCCTCGTCCTCACTGATGAGGCGCCCAAGAACCCGCTTCTTCTCTTCTTCTCCCGAAACGAATTGTACGAGTCCTTTCGTAATAGGGTCAATAAAATGCTTGATCATGGCCCAAAACGCCCGAAAGATGAATGGGGCGTCCACAACAAAAACATGTTCTAACCTCTCTGGATAATGATCTCGCAGATTATACAATAAACGCTTTACAAGCATAGTGGGCGGGGTGTTTTTCATGGAATAGGAGTTGTAATCATAAAGGACAATGACTTTGTCCCTCTCTCCGCCCGTTCGCCTTTCTGTACAGGCCAAGGCCTTTTCCAACATGTAAATGTTTCCTTTGATGTAGAACTCCTCTTCCCAAGAAGTATCGGCACGGGGAAAATTCTGAAATAGTGCGTGTCCCTCTTTGGAGAAACCACGAACTACGGACGCCTTGTTGGCGAAACGCGCCAGTAGTCCTTCACGTAGGTATACGTGCAAGCTTGACTCTGCAGTCTCAGTTCCAAAACAGAGACGGATATCGTCAACATTATTCTTCAAACGGTATTCGAGCGTCTTTTTCAATTTAGTCTCGGCATTCGCTGTCCACTCCTCTACGGTGTTGTTCTTATGCAACTTTTGTTCAACGGTCAAATACCGTTCGATCGTGGCCTTGGCATGTCTGTCTCGTACATCCGAGGAGGGAGCTTGAGAAGGGTCGATGGATGCTGTGAGGTATTGATAGGAATTTGCACGGGCGGTCTGCTCTTTTTCGCCGTCGGTCAAATTGTTCAGAATGACGTTTGCGAGAGAGTCATATTTGGAGTTGGATATGGGTGGCGAAGACCGTGCAGTTGCTTCATTGTTGAGCACGTCGACATCTGTTTTCGGTGCCATTGCATGCACTAGAATATAAATTTGATTTTAGCAATGAATGAAAGGCTAGAGAGATTATTATGGCTGCAATGCGAGTTTCATGCGTAGATTTCGCAGCTTTTCGCAGTCACAAGGAGAAGAATATATCAAAACGAATAATCTCTCTATTATTGGCAACACAACATGTCAATGTTTCAATCCTGATTCCATGGTGTTGTACCTTCAAGTCTCCTTCAAGTTACGTTGGTAGACAGAAGAATTTTCGAACGTGCTTAACCCTCTTAAGAACTTTTGGCCAATACGTGGTTATTATGTGGACAATTGGCAATGCGATACCCTTATCGACGAGACGTTTGTCTAGAAGTAACGTTTTTCACTATTGACCCAATATCGTCACATATCGACAATTGTCTCCTTGATAACGTTATTTTCTCGACAATTGTCTTCTAGATAAAAAACTCTATTTTACACTTTTTCCTTTTGTAACCTAGTAAATGAGCACCGGATGTTCTAGAACTGTCATAGATCATTTCTCCTGCTTAACTGGAAGATGTCTTGTTTCACTAAATAAAGGACCCTATAACTCCGGTTGGTTGCTGAGTTATGACTACTTCCCGCAAAATTCGCATCGCAACATATCACAACGCCCTTTAGTCCGACAATGGGTGAGGCAGATAGATACCAATTGGCATCAGAAGCACAAACAAAAATGGCAAGCGATCTTCAGTACCACAGGGTATTATGGTAACTAGGATGGATACTAATTTATTTTCGTCGTGTTAGCATCTCTTGCCGCTCGGATTATAAGTAATTTGCAAAGTATCTTTTGACATATTCATTACTTATGAACACTGTGAGAAATAAGGTGCCATCATTTTATTTTCATTGCAAGCTGCCACATGCAAGATTTTTTAGCAGCAGTCAGAGCCTGCAAGCTGGAAGAAGTCTTGTTTCACTAATCAAAGGTAAAAGTGGCATCCAAATGTCAGAACTTTAAATGACCCAGACAATTCACTGAGGCCTTATTCCCAGCTGACATGGGTATACTCTGCTTCATCTAGCAGAGCGAGCATGTTGCCTATATGCACATGGATAAAAAAGACCAGAAATGATTCTACAAGCAAGAGGCACAATTAAGCTGTGAGCAGAAACCCACTACCATGTCTCTAATCAGCAACTCAAAAAATCACGAACTAGGCAGTCCAACACAGGCTTAAGCCCTAGAGGGTGTGAGGTGTGGCCATAGGTTCTAAGACCTAAAAGCCCTTATAGATGTGTTGCCTTTTGCCTTTCTTAAAAGAGCATGTAAATAGATAAGCTTTTGAGGCTAGAGAACCCGTTTTATAATCACAGGACGCGACCAGGTGCTGTCTTAGTGCTCAAAGTCACACTCAATTTTTTGAACTCGAACCAAGTTTTTGCAAAACAAGATTTGAATCTTATTGTTGATCTCTTTTCAACCAAGTAAGTGGGAACCAAATATGCATTTAAATTGTGAGCACCCACATATGTCCAAAAGAAGTTGTGAAAAAAGTTGTGTGATAGGGTGATCATCACAAATAGTTTTGAGCTCACAACTAGTACATTTGTGTGAGACGCCTCCTGGTCATTGGAAAAGATTGTGTGAAAAAGTTGGTTTGGAAATTGCAGAAATTTGCGTAGGGCATGGGGAAATGTGTGAAAAAGGAGTTGTGTAGAGTGCAAAGACAGCAACTCAAACAACTATCGTATTTCTTGGATGGCAAGGTCTGTCTATCACGCATCATAAGGTCAAGACTCCGACAGTTACAAAAAATGTCATTCTCACACACTTAACTCATGCTTAAGAGCTACTTGTCATAACAAAGTGATATCATTATTCATCTCCATCACAGCAATATGTATTGCTCCACGTAACTCCTTCCCGCATTTGAGTTAAATCAATTCGCATCAAAACTCACCACAAATGAAATGAACTAACACTGCCATGAAAAAACTAATTCCTCTACAGTACAATTCCAAGTACAAATGAGCACTTTGGTAGATCGAAGGGGAAACCAATAATTTTTTACATGTAACAGGCACTTACTTTCAGTTCATAGAGATATGTATCTTTGAACAGTTTTTGGACTTGTCATCTAAGAAATAGGGTAGAGATATAAAAGTTACCCTCTAGAGTAGGTATTACATATTATATAGAAAAAGAATACTAGGGTCGGTAGACTACTCCCTAGCTAGTTCTTAGACTATTTTTGAGGCCTAAAACCAGTACTCCTGAGCCATAAAAAAGGGAAGAGTCACATTAAAATGACCAAGCGATCCCCTTGAAGTTCTCGTCCAAGTAGTCAGTTAACTCAAGCTTTCAAGTCATTTTTAATTATTATGATTAGGTGGCAGCTGGAATTGCGCCAGGTTCCAAAATGGGGCATAGGTTTTTATGTGGAATGAATAGTTTTATGGCGAGGTCAGGTATCTATCCCAACAGTTTTGCAAGATGTAGAAATATTGCCCAAGTTTGTTCTGAGGATGAGGAGGAGTTGCATTCAATCAGTCTTTTTGAATTCGCAACAGCCCTGATAATATGCGAGTACACGCAACTCATAAATTGACCAGACTTGTCGCGGAGCAGCCCCCTGAACGTGGGGGAAGTCGCGGAACAGCCCGCTGGCTAATGTGGTTTTGGTCAGCCTCATGATCGCGTTCTGTCTATTAAAATGATCGTGATTGTGTTTTTATGTGGAATGAATAGTTCTAGGGTGAGCTAAAGTACCTATCCCAACAGTTTTGCAAAAATGAGGAATATTGCCCAAGTTTGATTCTAATGGTGAGGAGGAGTCGCGCGCAAGTAGTAGTTTTTGATTTCGCAAAAGCCATGATAATATTGGGGGTCATCGCTTAGCAAAAAATGACAAGACTGGTCATGTGGCAGCCCCAAGAACATGGGAACCCTGGAACAGCCCGTTTGACCAATATGGTCTCTGATTAGCCTCATGATTGAATGTTCTTTTAAAACCATGTGATCAAGAAAGGCTTGGTAAATAAGAATATCACCTGAATATTTGGCCATGCTGTAATTTGATTTTAGATATATTTTTAAAGGTAACCTTAGACTAAAAGACTGTGACTACCCATGTCTGTCGAACACGAAAACAGCATATTTACAGGTAAAGTAAAAGGAAACAAACAGATGTTACCAATAATTGCGAAAAGTGAAAAAAGTGTCTCACTATGGAGAACCTGACAAAAAATTCTCAAATAATGACAAACTAAGATTTTTTCAAGAAAAAATCTTGATTGCATTTTTTGGCGAAGCAAGACAGAAAAATATTCAACTTTGGCGATAAGTATCGCCAGAACGCCAAATTGAGAAAATAAATTTTAGAGTGTTACGAGGATCTGCTAGAGCCAATTTTTCGAGAGGAATCGATCTACCGTATAAATCGGATTTAAAGTCCTTCATAATATAAGTCAAGTCGGAGTAGAATCGTTGACATTTGTTCTTTTCTGCTCCAATAACACCCGGACAGCGCTAGAAAGTAAAGAAATAGATTCTCCTCACCATCCGCAACACGCCCATATGTGTCGCTCCCCAAAACTCTTTCTAGTTGTGGAGTTGCGCGAGATGCTAGCTAAACTCACCACACATCACGTGCACATTGGCGACACACAACATCCACTGATTCGTAAATAAAAATTTGGCGCGAACGGGTAAAAAAAGAAGTACCCCCCCTACGGAGGTAACTAGCAAAGATACCAAAAAATATAACACGGGCGATAAGCTAACTTGAGCGTATTATAAGTTAACATTTTAATGTATCTTTTGACATTTCACTTCCTTTAGATCCGATTTATACGGTAGACCATCAGATTGAGTATTGGGGCAGTGCAAGGGGGTGAATTGAGAGGATTTTGTTATCATGTGGACGATCGTCCGCATGTTTCTTAACATGTGGACGATTGTCCGCTTGATACGTAAGAGGGTTAAACTGGCTGCCACTGTCAGATCCACGACATGATATTACCTCTTACGTGTGACAAGTGTCATCTTTTGAGAAGTGTATATTATGGTACTATGGTACCTATGGTACCTCTAGAAGCCGTTGCAAGTTTTTCTGTAGCGTGCCCCACAGAATGCGATTCGTAGAAACAGAGGAAGTCCAAGGTCTAAAAATAATGTGTCTTGTTTACGCTCAGTAGAAAATGTCATAATCTACAACATTTGTGAACTTTTTTGTGCACAAGTGGGCGTACCAATTCCTCTATACGTCCGGCTTACGGTTTAGCTCATACAACTGTATGTACGAATCTGGTATGAAGAGAGAAAGTTCTCAATAATATATGTGCCCCAGTATCCACAGTATCATTTGGGAGACAAAATAATAATATTTTCACGAAGACATTTTTAACTAGACAGCAAGACAGGCAACTTTGCCACGTGGAAGTTTTTGGCGAGCCAAACTGACGACAAGTGACGACTTTGGAATTTTTTTTCTCATCTGACGACTTTCACGACCATCTGACGACCCTGGCGACTCCGTGTGGCGACATTTTGACGACCTGATGACTTTTGGTGAAGACTTTTGGCGACCCTGATGACTTTATGTGACGACCTTTTGACGACCCATGTTACGACTCATAGATTAACTTTTGATGACCCTTCTGACGACTCTGACGACCCTTCTGACGAACTTCACGACCTTCTACCAAGAAGTACAGTTAGAGCAAATCCCGAACAGTACGACTCCATGACGACCATGACGACTAACGACCCAAACTGACGACCCAAGAGATCTACTGTGACGACCCGTGCGACTCCACCTGACGACCACTGACGACCCAAGTGATGACCTAAAAATGACCCTGACGACCCCTGACGACTTTTGTGACGACCTCTGATGACCCAACGGACGACCGGTTGACGACCTCAAAAATCTATTGACGACAACTGACGACTCCATCTGGCGATACTTATCGCCAAAGTCGAAAATTGCCTGTCTTGCAGGATGATGCTATTAACATGCTAGTAACTAATATTAATTTATTAATCAATTAATTAATCAATCAATTAATTAATTGCTTGATGAATTAATAAACAGAAGGGTAAATTAAATACTTGAACTATGCCCAAGTTCTTTGCTCCTGTTTATATTGGTTGATTGTTGTGTTTTGTTAACTGACATTAGTAATGGTGGTTATATTATCAGGCTCTTTTTTTGAGTCATCACACTCTCTCCACTCTCCTACTGCTTTAAGTTGATTGTTGGATTTGTTAGTGATCGGCCCATAGCTCTCTTCCCTTTTTCCTAATTGCGTAGCTCTTTCAGAGTTGATTGTTGCATGCTTGCAGCTGATTTGGGAAAGATGAAAGACGGCCTGCAAAAGGTGAGATTTCATGCAAGTTCTGCATCAAAAACTGAAAAATACAACGAACTCACCTTTTTTGACCTACAAATACCCCCACTCCCTCCCATCTTCAAGAGAGGTCAAAAGAGCGAGAGACCAGAGTTGAAAGGGTCAAAAATGGCCCTGCTCTTCTTCCCAGACTGTTAGAATTCGGAGATGTCCGAAATCTGAGTCCGTGATCTCTCGGGAAGGAGTGCTCAGTGGTTTTTTCTTCCCATGTCAATCTGAGCATACCTTCATGAGCGCACGGTTATAAGGATAACGGCGCTTGTCCCGGATCAAAAAAAGGAGCAATATTCGCTGAGATATTGTGAATCTGGTTCGCGGCCGGCTTGTCACCATGGTCGATCTGGATTTTTTCCGAGCGTGCTTCGTGATTCTACGAGCCGCACTCAAAATTATGTGGTACGATCCTTATGTAGGGTACTGTAAAACACATTCGGACAAGTACTGTGCAAATAAAAACGTCATGTCTTTCTTTACATGTTCTGTGTAGGCAGTAGTAATAAAAATTATTAGGCGTAAAAGATCCAACCAACTCTCGTGCACTTTTCTGTGCATACGTTATTAATAATGTAGCATAATTAAAAATTACTAGCTTCACACAATACAATTAAAATAGAATTATGTTACATAATTAGAAAATATGCACAAAAAAGTGCACAAGTGGGAAATTCGCGCGCAATATGGTGCATGGTATGTGCACAAATGTTGACTATGTGCGCGGAGTCACCGCGCGCGATCGCTCGAGTTTTTGTTGAAATAAGATATAACTTTAAAGGTAAAGAGAGATTAAAACATGATGACTACCCATGTAAGTCGCCCCGAAAAATTAATGATTTACAGGTAAGTTCTCATCAACTTACTGTTAAGTACCTTTTTTGGCAAAATGTGAAAAAGCTGTCTCACTGGAGAAGAAGAAGAAGAAGGAGAAGGAGAAAAAGAAAAGGGGCTCAGTGTTTCCAATACAACTAACCGTATAAATCGGTTTATAAGTCATTCACATTATAAGTCAAGTGGGAGTAGAATCAGTGACATTTGTTCTTTTCTGCTTCATTAACGCCCGGACAGCACTAAAACATAAAAAAATAGATTCTCCTCACCGCCAGCAACAGGCCCATCTGTGTAGCTCCCAATAACTCCTTCTAGTTGTGGAGTTATGCCAGATGGTAGCGGAACACACCACACATCACGGGGCACATCACATCTCTGATGAAGATGGGGGAGGATGCATCAATTTCGGCGCGAGCGGAGTTACAAAGGGCAAAAAAAAAGAATTACCCCCCTACGGAAGTAAATAGGCAAAGATACCAAAAAAATAACACGGGCGATAAGCTAACTTGAGTGGATTATAGGTTACTTTTTTAATGTATCTTTTGACATTTCATTTACTTATAAACCGATTTACACGGTAAGATTACCAGCAGCTGCTGCAAGATTTTTTGTAGAGAGCTAAACAGAATTCAATGAGTAGAAACAGAGGAAGTCATAGGTTTAAACATGAAGTGGTTTGTCTATGATAAGTTGTAAATGGGCGCACGCGCCTTGCACGCGAACGCGCCCATTTTTGAAATAAGATATATTTTTAAGGTAATCATAGATCAACATCATGATGACTACCCATGTACGTCAACCCGAAATATTAATTATTTACAGGTAAGTTCGTATTATTTTACAGTACAAGTACCTGTTATGGCAAAAAGTGAAAAAACTGTCTCACTGAAAAAGGAGAAGAAGGAGGAGGAGAAGGAGAAGGAGAGAAGGGGCTCAGTTTCCAATACAACTAAGATTTTGAAAAAATCTTGATTGTGAAAAATCTTGATAAATGATACGAAATACAAAGGTCTAACAAAATGCGATATTACTTGCAGTATACAAAATCATGAAGACTTAATATTCAACCATTACACTCCAACTACTCATGAGATAATGATATCTCACTGAGACCATTGATTCAAACCAAAACAGAAAAGTCTAATTGTATGATTATCAAACACGTATAATCATAATTAATGCACAAGGCATTCTAATTAACTCCATCCTTCTGGTTTATTGTTGGATTATCAGGACAAACTTCCTAACACTTCATGGAAAAGTTTAATAAAATCAAGGGTACACACTACTACGAGGGCTAACATCTTTTCCTCTCGTCTTCAACACAAGTGGGCAGCTGCTTTGTACTCTACCATCAACTATTGTATGGGTAGGTCTCACAAAAAGCAACAGAAACCACAACAAAGAATGAAAGACAACATAATGAGTCGCAAAAAACATATGGCACAAAACTAAAATTCAGTATGTATGCGCTACACACACACACACACACACACACACACACACACACACACACACACACACACACACACACACACACACACACACACACACACACACACACACACACACACACACACACACACACACACACACACACACACACACACACACACACACACACACACACACACACACACACACACACACACACACACACACACACACACACACACACACACACACACACACACACACACACACACACACACACACACACACACACACACACACACACACACACACACACACACACACACACACACACACACACACACACACACACACACACACACACACACACACACACACACACACACACACACACACACACACACACACACACACACACACACACACACACACACACACACACACACACACACACACACACACACACACACACACACACACACACACACACACACACACACACACACACACACACACACACACACACACACACACACACACACACACACACACACACACACACACACACACACACACACACACACACACACACACACACACACACACACACACACACACACACACACACACACACACACACACACACACACACACACACACACACACACACACACACACACACACACACACACACACACACACACACACACACACACACACACACACACACACACACACACACACACACACACACACACACACACACACACACACACACACACACACACACACACACACACACACACACACACACACACACACACACACACACACACACACACACACACACACACACACACACACACACACACACACACACACACACACACACTAAGCACACACACACACACACACACACACACACACACACACACACACACACACACACACACACACACACACACACACACACACACACACACACACACACACACACACACACACACACACACACACACACACACACACACACACACACACACACACACACACACACACACACACACACACACACACACACACACACACACACACACACACACACACACACACACACACACACACACACACACACACACACACACACACACACACACACACACACACACACACACACACACACACACACACACACACACACACACACACACACACACACACACACACACACACACACACACACACACACACACACACACACACACACACACACACACACACACACACACACACACACACACACACACACACACACACACACACACACACACACACACACCCTGTGGCTAAGAGCTCCAACTTTGCAGGGCATTGGCAGCATTGTTGTTGAGCATCTCCCCTGGGTATTTGTTGGGATTGTGCTAGCAATCCATCGTGTTGATTGTTGTGTCATCCCGAGCCCCAACAGCACGGTAATTGGTGCTGTTATCACGTGCTTTTTCACGCACCGCGCCCATTTTTTCGCTTCAGCGCCAAATAGGGCGGTACTATGTGGGCGCACCTCCGTCCGGCCGCCGCCTCAAGCACGCGCCGAGATGCACCGGCCTCAACTCAGGACGCGCCTAGTCCGGGAATTACCCTCCCGAGACGACGACGATCGATCGAACGATCGATCTCCTCGACCAACCCCGGCCGCCGCCGCCAAAGGACCGCAGAGGCGCGAAGGTGCTGCCAATGCACCAGATTCGCGACCTGCGGCGCAGATCCTCGCGCTGTCTGCGAATGCAGAGCAGCGGCACGAGAATGCTACAACTGCTGCGCAGGTGGGAGGTGTCGAAATCGACCCAGCGAGCAGATCGTCGCCACCCCGCCTCCGGGCGACAATTCCTTCTGTCGTCCGGCCGCCACAGTCGCGCCGACTCGCCAGACCGCGAGGACGGCTGCCGCACCATCAGGGTCTCCGGCTGACCAAGACCAAGCAGCCCAAGAAGACCCCACCATCGAACTTCCTGTGGCCGAGGAAGTACCAATCGAGAGCAACATTGTCGCTCCGACCGAGCCCGGTACCATCACAGGAGCTGCCGACACTCCTGATACCGGGATCAGTGCCTTCCCTGACCTGTCTCAAGCGGATGATCAAGGTGAGATCAGGGAATCTGTGGAGGAGGTGGAGGAAGTCGAGCAAGTGCCCGAGGGTGGAGGTACCGCCACGTCCAATGACGTAGCCGTACCAGCGGAGGAAAGGGCCGGAAGACCAGAGTCAAACTTGGAGGATCCGAAAAGATGTTGGATCTTGCGAACCAACAATCAACCGAATGCGATGAAAAGTTGATCTCTGTTTACGGAGACACCACCCATCGAAATGATGGAAGGCATCTCCACGGTGGGGTACCAGACGATACCGTCTGGCAGCGAAGGTACGACCGTGTGGTCTCTCTACCACACAAGTTGTACTTTCCACCCCAAGGACAGGTGGGCAAACAAGTTGTTGCCACCTATGCGCAGGAACTGAGAGGCGTTCGTGAGAGGAAGTGGAACTCCGAACGGCCCTCATCTTCCTTGCTTGTGTTCTCCGTCGCCGTCCAGGCTGCACCCGGTCGAAAGACATCAAGAGGCGAGTGGAGAACAGGTTGCGCTCTGTGGGAGGAGGGAAAGTTTGATGCCCTTGTGCAGGACATCACTAACTCTGCCCTCAGAGGTGTAAGCAGTGGTACCCCCAAGACTGACGAGGAGCAGGAGGCCCGAGTCTACAACTCATCCGTACTGGATGGGAAACTAAGGTCCGCTGTCCGACTCTTGACAGGTGGTGAAAGTGGCGGAGTCC
>JABMIG010000632.1:10000-12329 GCA_013187285.1 Cyclotella cryptica | reverse complement strand
TGCACAACTTGTAGAGATGGAGTCAGCACTGTCCTTCTGGTGATGGTACAATCTTTTCTTATTTGATACTCTTCTTTTCTGTTTCAAACACTCAAGGTAAGCAATTTTGAAAGACAAAGAAAGGTTATGATTTACACTTTTAAAAATGATGGTTCTTCTGGTATGCGAAGTCTTCAAAGAAGTGTCATGCTTCTTGGGATAGTACTTACTAATTCTAGGACAAAATCCATTTCTATGAGTTGTAAGCTCGCCCCCATGCTTAAAGTGTGGTCTGTGGTGCTGCGCACCTTCATGTGGCCTCTTATGGTCTTGTAGGAGCATCTCTGGGTTCTTCTTCTAAGGCCTTCCATCGTGTTCAAATGAACAGGAATGGACCTACTTGAACTTCAAACTTGCACAGAAAACCTGTGTATTGCTTGAAGAAGTGCGACACTTCTATGGATCCTTCGATCTTGTGCACAATCTTTTTGCTTCATTTTAAGGAAGTTACTTGGGCTGTTGCAGTGTTTTTATTCTTTTGAGGGACAAACTGCCCTTTTGAAGACCATACACACTTCTAGGGAGTCACGTGAAGTCCTAAGAGCTTGAAGCATCTTGGAGACATGTGCTCCTTTTTTATATGTATTTGCAACTTTTGCAGAGGTGTACATATATACACTAGTATTCAAGTTCAACCTAGACTCATACTAAAGATTTCTTACATCACAAAAGGTGCCTGTTTTGTTGAAAATGTGTCATTTTAATATGCCTTTATAGGACTAAGACTTCATTAATGCCTCTCTTCACTGCAAGGACTAAGTCCAAAACAGACAGCCTGTAAGTGCCTTATCTAGGAGGGCCTTTATTGCTAAACAATCCACTTTGCAATCGTGATTTTGCAAGCAAAGTGCATCCAACCTGTCACAATGCAAAACTCTTGTTCTTTTGCTTATGACATTTGTGCATTCTCAGGACACTTTGTCTCTGGTGTCATGACTTTTTGCAGCCTATGCACAGGTGCAACATGCATCACTACAAGCTTCATAGGTCTAGCAAATTGACACAAAAGAAAATAGGGAATGATGATAATTGACGGACACGTAGCATGTCATTTTTAGTCCCAAGGCATAGCCTCGAGGTTCTTGTTTGAGATCACCCTCTGGATCCAGTATGTGCTTTGGGTCTTCTACTGATCCAAGATGATAAAGGTCAAGTCAAGGCCTTATTCATTCACCTTGACCGATGAAAGGAATGAGATGTCATCTACTCAATTTCCCACGAGAACTGAGTAAGGATTAACCACATTGTGAATTTTTGGAGATCAGAGATAAACAGGCAGAAGATGTGCTGACAATCACTATAAAACCCAACGGTGATGATGCATGAAGGATGTTTGTTTTCAAGGTATTTGTTGCAAAATGACATCTGATATGGTGCCATAAGCCCCAAACATTACCCATCTCATGGAAGCTGGCACTGGAATGACTTTGACAGAGAGAATTTGGGTGGAGTAAACATTTTAATACTTCTAGTGCCATGCAAATTGCAAGAATTAGTTCATTTTGTTGTTTAGGACAGAAAGAAAAACTTCACTTTAAAAGGAAGAATTTTATAAACTTACATATGTTACAAGGCAACAACTATTAGGAATAAACAAATAACATGTCACAAAGACAATCAGATCGGGCTTGGCTTGACACATACAAATGCAAGTAGCTCACCATGGTGGTACCATAACACCTGATCAACACTGCTTAAGATGATGCACCTATCTCTGTGCTGAGCTCACAATATGCTCAAAAAACATCATGTCGCTATTACCTTTCAGGAGTTGCAGACAGGTCTTGTCTATTATCAGAATCAGTGGAAAATCTTGCTCACTGTGTTAGCTTGAAGATGTCCAATCAACACAGAGGCTTCACCCAAATATCAACACAGTGACTACACCCATATAACCACACAAATGCAGCATGAGTCAAAAAGGATCATACATTCAGAAAATCACTAGCCAATCGAAAAAACATATTTGTTTGGTACTTCAATGACAACAATGAACTTGTATTGTCATGTGAGCATCATTGCCTCAAGAAAATAAGTCAAACAAAATCAACAAGGATAAGCAAATCATTGTGACAGACAGGAAGAATCATCCAGAAATTATGACCATATTCAGGACGGGTAGTTCATCTCCAACAAAGCTTACCAATTAGTCATCAATTACCTTAATTAGAGCATTAGTTGTTTAACTTTGACAATAGAGAGACTTGTGAACTCTCACTCACATGAACCCAAAAGATGTGTATTTGAGCTACACTTGGTTGGCATCCAAACAATCAAACTCCAATGCAAT
>JABMIG010000632.1:0-5000 GCA_013187285.1 Cyclotella cryptica | reverse complement strand
CACTTGCCGTAAAAAAAGACCACTTGTGACGTATCATACACACTTGTGGCACGAATGCTTACGTGCCTATTAGGTAGTAGCAGCCCCTCATTAACCCCGGTCCACCTAAAACCAACAGATGCTGGAAATAGCATATTCTGGCTCATTACCCATTCGGCCCTCAAAACATACATTAGTTGGTGTTAAAACGGAAAATGGCCTATTTTGGCTGGCATGGTAGGAATGGAAAAGTGACTGAAATGTACAAACCAAGGCTTAAGAAACCTTCCAATACACCTCAGGAGTGTTGCGCTCCTTTTGGGCTATACAGTTTTCAGTATTGCCCGCTGCAGGCTGTTTTGTGAAAAAAGTCAAATCGGAAGTTACCAAAATTTTGGCTATTCAATACTAATTCCGAAATATACAAGGCTGTAATGAAATATTCACTTTTCCCGCCAAACTGGTGATGGCGATTCTGACAACACCGATGAATGCCAAAACTCTGCCATTCTCGTCACAACAACACCGATGCATGCCAAAACTCCTCCATTCCCTCCCCACACAAGCAGATCCCCTTCCATCCACACTTGCTCTCGAATCTTGTTAGCACAGTTCGCTTCAGTTTTTCTTCTCCGCAGCCCGTGTTTTCATACTTCACGCATCACCATCACTCCCCCCGCTTACATGTCTTCCCATGAATCACCTTGTGTATTGAATCTCGCCCAGCCAGCTATCGCCGAATTCATCCAGCCCTCCCGTTGACACCCTGTTCCAATTCTTATCTCACCGTACCGCCCAGACTGATTGTCGCAATTAGATTCAATTTAACCGGGAATATCAGTTACTTCTTCAACGTTTGATCGATATATTGCGCTCCAGCTATCCCGTTGAGCCCTTTCGCCTTCAGCATCATAACGAATCATGCCCAGGAGATTTCATAGTCCAAGCAGCCCCTCCAATACTGCGGCGCGAAGCTCGAGAGCAAAATCAAGAGACCCAGATGACGCGTCGTTCCAACCAAGTTCTTCATCAGATGATGACGAAGACTTCCTCCAACAACACAATAGTGGGAATCTCAAATCCCTACAGAAACCAGTGTTAAAAGTCCTACTCAGAAGTCCCATTCGTCATCAGAGAATCTCGGCGAATCCATCGAGGAGGAGGATGGAAGTGATACTTCCGATGCAACATGGACACCATCTCTTGATGGAGAAGAAACAGTCGAAGAGGATCTAGAGGACCAAGCTTCTGTTTGGCAGGAGACTGCGATACGCTATGACGATTTCTCTATTGAGTTCAACAAGGTTGACTCTGATTTGGAGCATGGTTACAGGGAGGAGGTGAAGCAGATTAAGAAAAGAGTACTTGCGAATTCAACAGCGTTTCAGGTGACGATCGCAAGAGAGCAACTTCCTTGAATGCCAGCCAGGTAATGAATGCAGTCTACAACTCTGAACTGCTCTTCAGTGTCCTGGGATTCCAAAACAAGTCACTGGTTGAGAGAAAAAAGGAGACAATGGATGTGAAGGAATATGAGTCTTTCCTTCGTGCATTCTTTGGACTTTCCTTCTATGCCTGCAGTCTTTCTGATGTCTTGAAACATCCCGTGTCGTACCCACTCCTAGTGGACAGCATCAAAAAGCTGAAGACAAGAAATCCATCCCTCAGCCACAAGATCCATCGAATGAATGATTTACTGCGAAGCTTTGAAGGTATGAATGCATCTTCTTCAGCATCGAGAAGTGATGGCTGACGAAGATGACGGCATTTTTTGGAGACCTATCTTTGGAATCGATAGAGAGTTGGAGAAACTCTTTAGAGATGTTGGAGGCGAACTTCTGACCTCTGTTTTGTGGATGGGTACACTCATCTCATCATCGATGATGAGAAACTTCGGATGCGGTCCTCGAAGGCAAATGATAGTTCTTTGTCAAGGCACAAGAGTGCGAAGTCTTTCGGGCCCGTTGGGAATTGCATAAATTCTATTTCAACAGGACTGTCGCTCTCTTGCCACATGAATCATCATGGCGAGTCAGCCAAGGACATTCTGACGTCTGGACTGATGATCATCAAGGGAACTAATAATCCCAACAATGTGCAGTTCCCATCAACGACCATACACGGTGATCGAGGCTACAACGATGATGATTGTTTTGATCTCATCGAAACAGCAAGTATGGGTTTCTTGAACACCACTAAGCGTGGACCTTCGTTGGCCTACAAGTTTGGAACTACGAGATATAATTGCTCTCGTGATCAGAGAGAGATTCCTGAAGATGGTCCTGTATTGTCCTTAGGTGCTGTTCGTTCTGTTGGCAATGCCGTCTGCCATTTTGTGGCGTACAGGAACGGCACTGGCAGGGTTACTTTCCTGCAAAGCACAATACCGTCTCTCACGTATGGTCGCTTTGATTATGTCACTGTCCCCAAGGACTACGAGTATGCCAAGAGATTCTCTCAGATCCTGAAGAAGGAAGAACATTCTGAAGATGATTATGATCCCGAAGATTACTTGTCTTTGCGAGAAGTTCAAATGAGGGAAATCTTCGACAGGCATTGCGTGTACGCTGCTAGTAAAAGCCAAGGAGGAGACGAATGGCGATATATGCGAGCATTCACTATCACATCTACATCCTGTCATGCTATTCTACCAAGGAGTGACGGGCAGCTGTCGGACAAGGAATACGAGTTACTCAAGAACGATCTTGGACTCAACATAAGGGAAGAAGAAGAAGTTGATTTAGATGATTCGTGGCAATTCAAGGATGTTGGTGAACTGAAGAAGTTGTCCAACGATGAACTGAAAAGGATATGCAGATCCTATGGCCGCACTTATTCCAACAAGAAGAAAGATGATCTCGTTAAAACAGTGAGACAGGGACCCGTGGAGGCACAGAGCATCACGGAGGTAGAGAAGATCATCAAGTATTCTTTTCTTCAGCCCCTATCCCAAGACGATCGGTCGGCTCATAGACTAGGATCTCTAAATGAGGAGCGGGTGCGTTCTGTGATCGGCACTATTGTAGCAAAGCTTGGATGGACTCTCGTGGATTTATTTGAGTGTGGTCTTCTACGCAATAAGGTCAAGGAGTACCTCGCTACCTCTTTGGATGGGTGGCTTGTCATCAAGTATGATCTCTCTGACGAACTTGAGCATAGCGAGCCCAGCGATTCTGAAGACGAAGGAATTTTGATGGAACGTCGGACCTACAATTGTGGTCTAGAGATCAAGACTCCCTCAAGCCAGAAGATTCTCCATAATCAAGTACATCAAGCTGTGGAGTTGTATGGTGCGTTCTCACAGTGTGAGTTTGGATCCGATGCATTCAAGAAACTGGTCTACAAGCCTGAATACAGAGTGCAAGTCTTCCATCATGCATTAGTTGCAAACCTAACATATGTTCTGTTTGTGGTTGCTGGAACAACACAATTCATTATGCCGTCCTGATTCGGTTTCCTGAGTCCAAGTTGGGAGTAATGAAGGGCTTGTTGACTCAAGTGTATAATCGGAGTTTAAAATGGAATTATTTTCCTTCAACGGGGTGAATGATGCAGGCATTCCCCAATTTCGACCGGATGTCATTTCATCAAAGGCGTATCCAATCACGAGAAAGTGTTCTATTCTCTTGGATAATTTGGAAGAGGCTGTTGAACATGACCCAGAAGACCCTGTTGCCTTTGCCAAAAGCACAAGATATTACCTGAAATAGTTGCAAGGTGGAACAGATCGAAGGGTCGAGTTGACGAGATGACAAGGTATTTGGATGTAATGAACTTTCCATTTTCAAAGGGTACCCCGAAGCAGTTGCTTGTGATGAGAGAGTTCAAGAAGATGGCTATAAATGTTTGTTTTATCCTCAAGCATTGTTTTCCGAGGACACCTGCTCCAACAGGGAAAGGTTACTCGGCCATTCAGAGTCACTACAAACATCTGAAAATGACAATGAAGGATGTTCTTTTTGAACTAGCAAGTGGCTACCGGATCATGAATCAATGCGTGGCTTGCTCCCAAATTCACCTTTCAAAGGAATTTCTGGTGTGGTTGGTACTGCTAGCGACATTGACATGCATTTGGAAGAGGAGAACTCTGAGTGGCAGAAGAAGGCTTGACGCACGTGAAGGAAAGAATTACGGACAACAGTCGGTACAAACTCAAGAAGTTTCGAGATGATGCAACACTGAACAGGATACGACTGGACAAAACATTGTTCCATATACCCAAATCATTAGGGAGCTACATCGACTCTCGAACAGGCCGACCCACTAGTAGCGGTAAGAGAGCAAAAGAAAAATGCAGCACAAGTCAGGGTAACATGGAAGAGAGCGGAGATTCATCGCAACCAATCGTGAAGAAGATTAGGAAGTGCCCGCCTAAGTGCGTGGTCTGTTGTGCCTTAGCAGATCCAAAGGATAAGGACTCAAAGATAACTCAGACGACTATATTCTGCTCGGCGTGCCTCGTCAGTCTGTGCATCAAGAAAAAGCTAACAGAAGAAGCTCATGCTTTGAGATATTTCATCAAGTTGGGGACTTATCATACCTCAAAGGCAGGCAGGATCCGCATGAGCGGCGACTCTGCTGGACTCTCTAGTTCAACAAAGAAGAGGAAGGCAGCTCGTAATGAAGATAGATGATTTTTGTTATGTTATAGTAGTCAAAAGTTACCAAAGAGACTAAAAAACGGTAGTTACAAAATTTACAAAAGTCACATAGCTTTGTCTGTCTTAGATAACTAGTATTTTGTGTGGCAAAAAGAAGGCATAGTTTAGTCACCTTTGTGCTAAGACCAACCAATACATGAAATAAGCCGTTTGGGGCCAAAACGAAAGGTGATTTTTGCGACATTCATTATGGGGTCGATATTCACTTTTGAGAGCGGGAGTTTGATACAGACCGATGGTATTGCTTCTGAACTCAATGTCTGACAACTTGGTCGGGCCATTGCGGCACCCTCGTAAGCTTTTTCGATTTCAAAATTACGGTGAGCTGGCGTCACCGTAAATATTTTGGACGAGGGGTTA